>JAIUCT010000032.1:1318567-1425679 GCA_021307375.1 Tetraneura akinire
TTATTATTATTATTATTATTATTATTATTATTATTATTATTATTATTATTATTATCATTATTATTGTTGTTGTTATAATAATATTAAAGATAGGACTCGCGATAATAATATAGGTACTTATAATAAATAATAACGTGCTTTAGAGTTTAGGATCTCATTGCAGATGTATAATTTTGCCGTTTCTGTAACGTTTCCGTTATATGCGTTTATTATTGTACGATATCACAATATTTGTTTTTGCGTCATTAGTCATTATGTCTTTACTTTATTATTATTATTATTTTTTTTTTATTCGCACCGAGTTAATAAATAAAATGTTTGGCGTTGACAATTTGTCGAAAATGACGTAAGTACACATATTTTATTTATTCAATTATTTATTTTATTTTTTTATCCTAAGATTTAATTACGCGTTTTTGTAAATCGTTTTATACCGCGGTTTCTTCTCGTCGATCGTCGTTATTATTATAATACCATATATATAGCTACCCGTACTTATTAATTACACGGTAAATCATTTTTCATTCTATCCAAACTTTGAGTTATACCTACGGATGTCCGTTGCTAATTATTCGGAACCGATATAGCAGTAGTTGTTATTAATAACTGTCAATCGTGTCGAATTGTGTGTGTGCGAGTTCTATATTATATAGAAACCCCTCGAGTGGTCGATTTCTACAATTCACTGAGAAATTATATATTATGACTTCACCGTATTTTAGTCGTACCACATAATTATATTTCGTTTGAATTCCCGTCCATAATATTTCCACGTGTTATAATATGCACATATTAATGCGTGCACACATTTCTATTTAGGAATTATTAATATAAAGTGGCTTTCGTAACAGTGGCCCGCGAGGGAATAAATTAGAAATTAAAAAAAAAAAAAAACAAAAAAAAAACGTGTTTAATATTATTATTGTACACCGCCTTCGTGTAAAAGCTCGTACGAAGATTTTTAACTTTTTTTTTTTTTTTTTTGTAAAAAAAAAGTAATTTAAATTGTCTGTTTGAGAAAACGGAACGAACATAACAATATAATAATATAGAAATATTGCACGATGATAAACATCCGATAACAATGAGTTAGTTCATCCGACAATGCATTATTACAATATGCTCCGCAGACTTTTAATAATATAATATTATTATATTAAAATATTATCTGGTGGACGATTTGAATTAAATTTTTTGCCGAAAACGACATCCACGTTTGGTTATGTCAATATTTTGCGATTATTATTAATATAATATTGTATATGTATATACAGGACGTTGCGTTTGTTCTAAAACGAATAGAATTGTATTATTTCCTATTATGAATTTATAATCGTTAATTTTCAATCATTTTGCCTAATTTTTATCCGAGTATTCTTTCTTTCATTATATTATATTATATTATTTATATAATATAAATATCGTATACTGGAATTTAAAATCATCCGGTGAATATTCTAATTAAATTATTAATAACTATAATGAGAGAAGTGTGTTTTATTTCTATCAAAACTTTTAAATTAAAGATATAAAATTCGTTATACGTATACAGTCGTATACTCATATATAATAACCGAGGGTTAATATTGAATGAGAGTGTTCTGCTACCTCGAGAACTATTATAGTTATATCTCTTATACCTATATACTATAATATATTATATAAAAGAAACGTAATATAATTTATACTTTATATTCTATACGAAATATACGACATATTAACAATAAGGAGTGTGAGGAAAGTAGATATTTAAACCATAATTTATTTACAATTTATAAATTACGCTCTTCGATCGACGTGTGCGTTTTGTAATTATTTTTAGTTTACACCTAATATATTTTTTTAAATTTTTTAAAAAAAAACCACGAATAAAACGTTTACAACTTAAGGAAATAAAATGTTATAGAAAATTAATTTATTGCATGTACTTAAGAATAAATTTATTTATTTTTTAGATAATATACAAAAAAAAAAAAAAAGAAGAGCTGATATTGCTGTGGTGGAAGGGATAATGTTGTAAATAGGAAAGTGTTGAATTTTGATTAACATTTGAATTCAATGATAAATCATTACATTCGGAATTACGATTTTGAGCGAAGTATAATATATGTACTCGTTTTGATTAAAATTTTTATATTTATCAGTCTCAACGTTCAATGTAAATGCCATAAAACCCCTAAATGAGTTTTTCTAATATAAAGATTTATCACTGCATTCAAATTGCAATAAAAATTCAACACTATCCTTTTTACACAGCAATATCCACTCTTATTTTTAAACTTTAGACAGCTAATTAATTCAATTTTCAATTTTCAATTTTTTTTTCAATTTTATCTAATATTATTTTAAAATAATAAGAAATAATAAGAAGAATCTAAAGAAATATTATACATATCGATTATACTAAAATCTCAACTTTAATCACATATAAAAGAAAAATTGAGACATGAGATTTTCTAATATTTTGGTAACACGTCAAACAATATTATAAATTATAATGATGCTTCAATAAAATTTTCAGATCTTTAAACCCAAAATTATCAATATATATAATATATATGTATATATTATATATATATAATATTATCAATATATTATTATATAGATAAAAACGAGAGTTTTTGGAAATATTCAAAGTTCTACATATTGTAGAAAAGTTAATATAACGATTCCAAAATTTGATTACATATAAACAGTTCCTATGTAAACAGATAATACAATTTTTAAGACCGTTCAATTTTATCCGAATTATCGAGAAATATTGATATTAAATTTGTTGAAATTTCAGTTTTGTGAAAAATACCGTATTTTTGTCATTTTTGATAGTTTTCTTTATCGTATAGGGTCAATTTTTAGAAATTCGAAAAATGACCTAAATAAAGTAGGTATAAACTACTTTCGGAGACATATTATATTTGTAAAAATTAGAGCATTATTTCGGGTAAAAAAAGTATCTACAGTCATAAAAAAAGACACACATCATGGTAAAATCAATATTTTTTTCATTTCGCTCAAAATTTAATATGAGTAAGACTGAAAATTATTACAGTTTAAAAAAAAAAATACAATAATTTTTAAAAGTTTATATTTATAATGTGTATTGATTAGTTATTTAATATAATTATACGTTTGATTAATTTTAATAGAAAATATTATAAACAATTTGGTATCTCTAATTAATAATCGGTTTAAATGATAATATTTTTATGCGTTTCCTTTAGATATCAGATAAAGGCATTAAAATTTCATTGTTCTTGTGGGATTTTCAATTTTACATGGTTTTTTCATTTTGTATTTACGTACCAATAATTTAATAGTAAATGTGTTCGTTGAAGTCTTGAAATCATATTGATGGAATTTTACGGGAAACTGTTGGCATTATAAAATAGCAATAGCTTTCCCCCCAGATGAATATGTTTTGTCATAAATTTATATTATACGATAAATATTCTCAAAAATATATTGAATCAAAAAATCGCATTAGATTATGTGGATTTTTTTATAAAATATAAATAATATATGAGAAGTGTGCATGACTCTCAGTATTAGTTATATATAATTTATTTTTTTTCGCCGAATATAATATATTCATTTCTGAAATATTTTTCAATGGCTGTGATTTCATACAAAATGAATAATTACAAATTATTTTCAGACATAAATAAAAATTTTAATAATAATTCTTACATTTGTAATTCAACAAATAATAATAATAAAAATGAGTACGCATTTTTATTCGACTCTCATTTCCACACTGGCGTTATTTTGATAATTACTTATAATCTATTCAGCATGACAGTGATGGTTTATTCGAGAACACAATTATTATTATCCGAATAATATTTAATCTTAATTTTGGTTAAGTTATTTTACAATTATAGTATATAAAAGTAGATTTTAAATGAATTTCATTATTAACACTACAAGTAACTCAATATTGTTTATAAGTTTTATTATTTAATTTCGCGTAATATATTTTAATAAGAGGAAAGAAAAAAAAAATGTAAAATTTATGCGATGTTATTTTTATATAATGAATTATACTATTGTATATACCTACGTAGTATTTAAAGTACCAAGTTTCATGATAATAATTAAGATGAATATTTAAATAAAATTTTTACTCTTAATATAATATATTATATAATATTTATTAAGTAAATAAACGTATTTCGGGCATAAAACTTTAAACTTTTATAATTATAAAATTATAAACTAATAAAAAGGATAGTTATTACTTATTACAAAACGTACACAAGAATACTGTGATTTATGTATACAAATACCTACGTACAATATTGTAATACAAATCAACTGATGTTATTTTATAGTAGTACTATCACGATTTAATTATATTTAACCACAAAGATAATTAAAAATATTTTATTATATTTATTTTAACGTTTTAAATCGATGTCAAAATTATTTACTTTATTGTCTTTAATATACTCAATCATATTATAGTTTTTAGTAGGTACCTCAGTTTATATTATTTTAAAATTATTTAAAATAAACGTGCGTTTCGAATGTTTTTCTATATAGAAAGTATGATACGAGTGATGTTTTCTTCCTATTTGTCTTATATGTGAAAAATTCGACTGTCAGTATCTCTCATAAATTTTCGTTTACTCATGACACACCTATTCTACTGTCCAATTTGTTATACCTTTTTTTCAACTACAATGTCTCTTTTTTTTATTTCTTATTATTCTTTTGATGCATTTTTTCAATAAGAAATCAATTTTTTTTTTTGTATTTTTTCGTATTCATCCAATATTATACGATTAATGATTAGACAATAATTTATTATATGTATTTAATATTTTCAAGGTTTAATGTTAATGAATAAAAATAAGTCCTATACAAATTTTACAAATATAATAATTGGAAATTATATATTTAATCATGTCCAATCGCGTATGTTCGTAAAAATTATTTCCGACGTTATATTATAGGTATTTATATTGAAAAACTGATTTCGGAGATTATTGTAAATAAATAAAAAAAAAAGTAATTAATTAAAACAATATTATTAAACTTAGACTAGAGTAATTTAACCGGCGAATGACATGCGAGTTGTTATAATGTATTCTATTTCGTTTTTGAAACTTCGGATTGTATTTAAGTACAGGTAAAATTTGCTGGAATTGATAGTGATTTGATCGTTCGCGGTCTTGAAAAGTTTTCCTAACCGCGATAAGTGTTATCGTTATAGATCGTCGTCGATACTGATACAGTTATACGCGTGTAATACGTGGGTGTATACGAATTTGAATTCGGAAATCCGATGTTTCGTATCGGTTACACGAATATTATGTGTAATAACTTTTTCTGTGTGATCGGTCCGAATTGGTCGTCCGGGAAAACTTCGGAGAAAACGGCAAGAATAATAAATATAATATTTATATATTCCACGGCGTATACGCGTGATCCGATATATAACCTTAATACTTACCGACGTGGTAACACGGATTAGGTATATATTATTATAATATCTTATTATACGAACGGGGACGCGATTAAGATGGAAAATATTAAAATAAATTTCACGTCATTAGCATATTATATTATTATTATTATTATTATTATCCAGACACTAACGAGCTCGCGTACCCGAAATACGAATATTATATTTATATATAATAATGATATAATATATAGGGTGAGGCAATAGACGTTGGAAAAAAACGCTTTGATTATATAATATGAGTTAGCGAAGAGTCCCTACAAGACTTCGGCTTGTTAGATAGCTGTACAGCTGCAGGTTAGCGTCTGACGCGAAGGCAGAGAAATTTCTAAGGAGAAAAGTTTTCCGCTCGACGGTTTTCTCCCTCGAACGGGGTTAGTAAATAAATCTGACCGACGTTAGGTATATACGTATATAAGATGTCGTTGCGCTGTGTTAAACGATACGGCGGCAACGGTGTATAGTCGAGCTCACCAAGTCGAGGATTATTCTTGAAAATCCACTCCGCACATTGTTTTTCTTATATAGGTACGGATAAATAAATAAACTTACGGCAGTAAGTTATTGCGCATAATACGAATATTGTTTCGTTTTGTTCGCCCACGACAATATTTATACCATGAATTATATTAATTTATCGTATAATGAAAATTTGTATTTTTTTTTGTCTTTTGTCTTTTGTCTTTTAAGAATATTTGACAAAATAATCATCAATCGATTTTTATTTATTTATGCCCGAGAGATGTTAAGATTTTATTGTTGCATTCAATATACCTATTTATAAGTAGGTACGTACAAAAGAGTCACATTTTTCATTATTATTTATTTTCTTTTTTTAAATACTTAAAATACGAGTAAAATTGTTGCTAACCTGTTTGCCGTACACGTTTTTTCGTATTTTTGACTAACAATTATTTTTTTCGTTTGACGATAATAATATATAACAGAACGGTTTTTTTTCACATTTAATTTTAAAATTATTACAGAAATCAAACTATAAATATTAGCTAAACTTTTATTAATATGAAAACAAAAAATGTTATTAAAAGACTCGGAAAAAAGAAAATTTATAAAAAATTAATATTTTCAAAATATACAATGGGTGAAAAATGTATCGATAAATATTATAAATACAAACAGTGAAGGACACATGAGAATACATATAATACGAACGATATGGAATATGCAATAATACGATAAATACGCTTTGTCTAAAATAACTACAATTTTTCTTTTTCGCGAATAACAGCTTTTCGCTAAATATACAATATTTACAGTATGATAAACTTAATTATGGTTAGGTTAAAACGTTATACCAGATAAATAAACGAAAAGATAATTTTAACCGCGCGGTGAAAAAACCGAGGCGAATTTATAATATTATTCATTTTGTAGGTACCTATATATATTATACGAGTATATTATTATGCTACTACTATCCTCGTGTTAAATATATTATATAAATATTAAAATGTTTTTACAAAATATTCACGACCATTATTAAAGAACTCAGCAACGTCGTAGGTACATTATATTATGCTTGTATTTTATCGCGTTTTGTCGCTCTTTTTTCCCCAAAAATTCGTTTAAAAATGATTATTTACGAACATATTATTATAACGTAACTATCATTATTATTATTATTATTATTATTATTAAATTTAAGCAAGTTATAATAAACCCCGCGTTACAGTACATAGGTATATGTATTTATATTATAATCTGTATTCATACTCGTGCCCGGACATTTTTCACCGGGTGGTGCACTGTTTGTTTTACTCAGATACCTATACTATCATACTATCATAAGTATAAATATTCGTCTGAGAATAAAACACAGCGGAAAAAAATGATAAAATAAAATGTCACTGTATTAATTTAAATTATAACTAATTAAATACTTATATTATTTTATCGGTTAAAATTGCAGTTGAATGATTAAAAATATATTTCCTTTTTCATCTTGCACGTGGTACCTGGGCACAATATTATGGACAAACGCTGTTTACATTTGCCTGTATTATGTAATAATGTATAAACTGTGTTGAGTACGCAATTCGAGCCGGTGAAATACATGCGTATATTATTATAATAATATAATATTATACAATATATAATAATTATTAAAACACGGTTTTATTATTACCGCAGTGAATGCACGATGATATTATAATTAACATATTTATAGAATATCGTATTGTAGCAGTTCAATTTCGGCTGCGAAATTAAAATGCATAAATTATTTACTATACTATATATACGTACGACGTGATCTTTTAAATTAACATCGTTCCTTAATAACTATATTATTATAATGATAACGAAAAATATGTACCTACTCTCGTTATTCGTTCAATATTTCTATATATATATTATATATATTATATTATATTATAATATTATTATTACAGTTGCGTGCGTTTTAAATTTTTGAGAAAATCGTAATATTTGCCTGAGCCACCGCTGAAGTTTATCGGTCCGTAATAATACGTGAATGAAAATTTTAATTAAGAATAACATCGTGTACTTCATCGTATATATATATACGTCATATATTTATATACAGGAATAGGACACAGAGTCGTTTGGGAAGAATTTACGTTTATATAATATTTGTTTATATCTCGCTCTAGGATAAAACATCTTCGGTTACGTGACCAGTTTATTTAATCTGTAATAAAATATGAAATAATAATATTTGATATCGAGTTAACGGGACGGGAAAAATAACCGAACACAATAATTTTGCGTGTATGATATTTGTCATTTTAAAATGGAAGTATTTATATTATGAAATGAAATATATAACTAAATAATAACCTAATAATAATTTATAAGTGTATTATATTATGTTATATAACTAACACGATATATCGTTATACCTACATTATTATTAATTGTGCGCGTATATACCTATATAGGGTGATAAGAATATAATATTTCGTGTAAATAATTTCGTTTTAAGAATGATTGCGCGAGACGTAGGTATGCTAAATATTGATATTTTACATTTTCAAATGTTATATTATACTATGGCCTACGTACTGTGTGAGATAATTAATATTTTCCACGAAAAAATATATTTTAATTAAAAAATCATTAAAAAATTGCAGTCATAACGGATTTAGATTTAATAAATAAATAAAAGAATAAAAAAAAAAAAAATCATCCAACATAATATTGTCACATAACGTATCGGATACTATAATAATAATATTATGTATAAGTTTATGATATTTAATGTTTGTACTTATATATTATTATAATTATGATTATCGTGTTTTACATAAAATGTATAAAGTAAAAATTTTACCTGTATTCGTTTAATTATTATGAAAATTTAAGTTAGGAATTTGTATATTACTATTTACAAATATAAATCATATGAAGTGTGTTGAGTAGCTATTCCGTTGTTTTTCCAATAATTTTTAATTAAACGGTTTTTGTTTTGTAAAACTTTATATTAAATCTACTAACAAATACGTATGTGAAGCGTGTACTTATTTCAATATGGAATATTTCAAAATAATTGTGGTTAACGTGATAATATTTTTTAAAAAAAAATAGTTATCTATTATTTAATAATTAATTATATTATTATTTGATTTTTGCTGTGTATACTGATAAGCTATAATATAAACTGTGTTTTCTTAAATTATTTTTAATTGGGTCTGTTTTTTATTTTTTGTTTAATTAGTGTTCATTAAACAAACTTTTTGTTATTTGTTTTTAAAGATAAAGAATACTGCTTAACCCAGTTTATAAATGTACATTTTTATGATTTCATTTTTTTCATTATAAAAAATCACATTGATCGTAATTTTTAAAGGAAATAGTGTAAACACATTAACGAATAGTAAATATTAATTTTAAAAAAGATCCGGATTGCTTGTAATTGTACTTTTTCAATATTTTATTATTTTCGAAACTTTTTTGTCTATATAGTGTTTGTTTTTTAATGCTTGTTTTACAATATTTTAAAAACGTGAAGTACAATGTGTAATATAATTATTTAACCTACGCTCGATGGTCGAATCTTGTACGAAACGACCACGTGGCATAATAAATCTAAGATTCGTTCGTCGCGGGTTTCCGGATGATCTGCAGAATAACGCGAATGAATAAATAACAAAAACGATTATTCACAAAATATAATATTAAAAACAGTACGGATAAAAATGTATTTAATTTTAATTTTCATATATCATTATATTAAAAATGTGAACGTAAAAATCGTCGTCGTGTTGGCAAAAAAAGGTCGATTCGACTTTCGGTCGTGTCGGACGACCAGCGAGACATGGAACAACAAAACATCCTGAATTGCTGACGGACACGAATTATCGTATTTTATCGTAATTATCGACCATTACCCTCCTGCAGTTATATACACGTTGCGATCGTTTGTTTAAGTAATAATCATAATAATAATTTATGCATACGACGTGCGGAATACCGCGGGATTCGTTTAGTTCGGTATAATAATAATAATGATAATAATAATAATAATAATGATAATAATAATAATAATGATAATAATAATAATAATAATGATAATAATAATAATAATAATAATAATGATAATAATAATAATAATGTACTGTGTTATTTTCGGCATCCGACCGGCAAATAATTACACGACAAACGGATCTCGTATTATATAAATGGACGACGTTCGAAATTAATCGGGTTACTATAAAATTATACTCGCTTGTCCGACGTATAGTACGTGAAGTGCGAAGGGGTTACCGTGGCGGATTTCTTTCGGGTGGGCCATTAGGGGCGCGACGTAGCACACGCGAAACGCCGTTAAATTAGATTTAGGACACACATCGCTGAAAACGAGATTCGATTAATCCGCAAATATTTCATTAAATATAATAATGTGTGTGTGAAATCTATTTGGTACCACCAGTACAAGATTCCATCCGAAAGCAGGACGATATTTATTCCGTCTGTGTATGTATAATTGTATTTTATAAAGGATCTTTCGGTTTACGAAATGTTTACGACCGTTTAAAAACACATATTACAATGATTATTATTAAATTACGATCCGATTTATGATCGGTATAATATTTGTACGCTAGAAATAATACATTAGATAATAATACGTCCGTATAAATTGTATTATTTTTACGTTTCATCCCCCAAGAAAACGAAACGGACTACCCATACAGTTTTCGCGTGCGTTTTTCAATTTTTCCTTATATCGACTGGCGTTGGTTTCAATTTTAACCTGCAACACGACTATTATGTTGTTTGTAAAATAACATAAAATATATAGCGTATATATACGTAAAACTATATTTTTTTTTTTTATAAAAATTAAAATTGAAGTTTGTTATTTTTTATATATACATGCAAAAAAAAAAATCATTGTGAACTTAATCTGTCGTTATAAATACTCGTATACGTTATAATCCGTTTATTATTACCATTATTGGATTTTAAAATTGAAAATTAATGTTACAAAATATAATATTAAGTATATCATTATATTGTCATACAAATCGTATTCTAAAATGTTATTCGTCGTTGTGATTTTTCCATTTCGCCATCATTTAAAGACATACCTAATTGGATTTTATATTGATATAATATAGTTTTGTAAAAAAAAAAAAAAATTATTTTATGTCGTATAGTATTTTCGTTGTACGAAGTCGTTGGTCGAAATAATGAAAACCATAACCGTATAGTACTATCCACCGCAACGTAACCGGCTAATAATTTTCTATAATAGTATATAATGTATTGTACGTGCACGGCAAACTATTATACTAGCTTTCATACCCTCCCCATACCGTTGTCATAACCACGAAGTTTTCAATTTTCGTGTTGGTTTTCATATTTCGATATCAATGTTTGCACGATTTACGACGACACACTGTTATAAGTTATAACATTTATACAAACAATAGTAAATGATTATTAATTATTACTCGCATACGTAATAATGTAATTTGAATAATATTCCAAATACCGAATTATTATTTCGATTAAATATGAAGTCCTAATTATTTCCTTCAATCTTCTTATATTCATTTCATTATGTTTTCAAACAGTAAGACAACTTAATTTTATTATCCTAGAAATAATACATACCTAACCTACTAGATATTTTTAATTTAATAACATTTTAAATTATATTTTAAGATTTATTTTAATTAAGGTAAAAACGTTTTGAAAAAAAAGTCATTTGATTTTGATATAATAATGTATTATTCGAATATACTGAGCTGCATATTGGAAAGATACCTGTAATTTTCAAATTTTTTCAAAAATATTTATTATCTATAAAAATTACAATCATATAACAAACAATTATTTATTCCAGTGAAAAACCAAAATATTTTGTAATAATAAACACAATGTGATTGATATACTTAGCGTGTATAATATATTATATATATATATATATATATAATAGTGTAATATAATATTTAAATCAAATGGTAATTTATTTTTCAAAATATTCAGTAGGTAGCTAAACTGATAATTTTATTCGTTTTTTTTTTTTTTTTTTAAAAATGAAATATTAATTATGATTTATTAGTCCATCGTAATAATAATTGACATGTATCTACATGTATCTAATGCAGGCCATATAAATTGTTTTAAAACGTTTTAATATAACAATGACGATTAATATCATTTTTGTATGATTTGTTTAATAGATTTAAATCATGGTAGTAAACATTTATGATTTGTAAAAATTTTCATATGAAAATAATCGCATAATGTAAATTATAATTTGCATTTTACAATAATAACATTATATTGTAAAATTGTAGTTATTATTAAAATTAATATGACATTTTAAAATACATATAGGTTGTCATGTTCCTTTCAATTTTTAAAAAGAACTGGCATTGCAAATTTAACACACTTTGTCAGAAAATTGTTTCACACTTATTTCGAGTGTATATAGGCATGCTCCACTGGATATTCGCCAAAATTATCGAGGTCGATGGTCGTCAATTCACGGGCAAATGTTTTTTTCCCTCATTTTTTTTTTTTGGACTCATTTAATTATGTATTTTTAGTTCGCATATTGGATCACGTGGTTTTACAATCATCAGTATGTGAGGTATATTTATTAGATTCGCAGCATTTCAAAAAAAGTATATCCTGAACTTAAAGTGCGTTATAGTAGATTATAAAGTTTTCTGCCTCGATTTAATTTAATAAAACTTGTTGTTTTGTGAAAATCCGTATAGTCTGTGTAATGTCTTCTTTCAAAATTCGTCAGTGTACAATACTGATGAGTTATCAATATTAAATTACAAAGTGTGAACCTTCTTTGTGTAGTGCGCTGCAGATACAATGTCTCATCATGACAGATAATTATCGTTGCGCAGTTGTTGCACTAAGTTGTTTTACTTTTAATTCAGTAAAGTACCTCCTAATAATACTTAAAAAAAAAAAAAAAAAATTATATTGTAATAATCCTGGCGTTCTAATAGTTTTATTCAATCAATCTAAATAATGATAAATTGTTTATACAAGTGTGATGACAATGCAAACCTCTCTACCATTTCAAGTTGAAAGAATAAAAGAAAAAAAAATAAAGAAAATTAATACTCAATACAAAAACTTTTTACTTTATACAGTATAATTAAATTAAGTGATATGGATATTGTAAAATAAATCAATACAATTATAAGTTGTTAGGTTTTTTTTTATTTTAGTTATACAATTATTTTGAACAAGATTCGATTTGTCGCTATATTCAAAGATAATAATCATAAAATTCCAAATAAAACGGATATTTATATTAAAATAATACTAATTAATTATATACATTACTGCAATGCTCTCAAACAATGTAATATAATTACAATTAACAACGTAGATAAAAAATAATTTTGTTTATAGATGTAAACAAATAATTAGCTATAGTAAATTTTTATTTCTTCAAATATATTATATATAATGATTATAGCGAAAATTTCCAATTCTAGTTTTAAAATATCAAAGTATTTAAATAATTTCAAGTAATAAATGTATTCAATAAATAAAATTCGAGTCTATTTTATATTTTAAGCACCTTTATTTTTTTACAATTTGTTAAACATTGGATATGAAATTGGTATTGCTTATAACTTTAATTAGTTATCGATTTATTATATAATATTTTTGTATTAGAAATCATAACAACTGATATTAAATCACATATCACAGTAATTGGATTTTATTAGCTTTTCAAAACCATCATAAACTAAAATTTTATCTACCGTCCATTCTTAGAATGACATCGCGATGAAGTTATTTCACCCTTTTGTTCTGTAAACCTATTGGAAAAAATAATTAACTAAAGTTAATAGATACGTATATTTTTCTAAAGGTTATGGTTGAAGAAATTCATTAACCTCTTAGAAATATCGCTCAACAAAACAAATAAATTGTATATGGTAGCAGAAAAAAATTGAACAAAACTTGTCAGCAATATTTAAATATTTATTTTATTTTTTTTAAATTGTTTTTAATTAATTTACGTTTAATCAGTATTATAAAATAAAATATACGAGTCATTATTAAATCTAAAATATTTATAATAAAATCAAATTGTTATATAGTTATAATATAACACAGAAAAAATATATAAAATAAAATTTAAATATAAATAAAATTAGCGTTTATAATAAATAATACAGCTATAGCTAATAGCTATTAAAATAAACATTTGAGTTTGTAACGAGTACATAGAATAATCAATTATGTTTATTTTATAAAACAAAAATTAGATTAAGAACGGTATAATGGCCTATTACGTCAAGTATAATTGAGATGCAACGAAAGTTACGTATAATTTATTATTATAAAAAAGAAAATCTCTTATTTCTATTATAATAATAATTATTATATGATATATTATATTTGTAAGTTTTTGAATTGGTAGAAAATTTCATAAAACGGATTTATATTTGATATTATAATATAATAGGAGATCGTAACTCAAAAGTGATTTTATCATAACAATACGCGTCGTATACCGAAGAATGGATAAAATTTATATAAATCGTTTAAATTATTCCTATAGATAAAATGGAAAAGTTTTAGCTACTTACGTATAACGTAATAATAAAAGTAAGTACAACAATCGTATAATGTGAGTAAAATAACAAATGATTGTCGTCGAATAGGTAATATTATATTTATCAACATAACATATCTGTGGTAGCTTATTTCCAATGAATATCTATTTATTTATTTTTTTTTTCTATCGGAGAAAAAACAATTTACTAGGTCTTGCTATATTAGACTTATATAGACAAAAAATACATCACATACATTTAGACGAAATGTAATAAGTATCCATATCGATTGGTCGGTTGCGTTTGCATGTGAAATGGTTATATTATTTATTTTTGAAGGGAAAACTACAAACGTGATATCTCGTAAAGTATTATTTTGATATTTTTCAAAGATTTTTATTTTTCATTAGATTAAAATCATAAAATATAGTTTAGATATAAAATATATAATGGATTATGTAATACATATATTGGAATTCTTTGTTATATAATTCTATACATCCATCAGGTATATTATATTATGTAATAATCACTCATTATTATAATAGTTTTTATTTTTTGATACCAATAATTGCCATTTATTTCGTTATAAATTTATTTCTTGGATCAAAGCAATTTAATTTTTTTTTTCTTTTTAGTATAAACAAGTATATTCTTTATTACTCATATAAACTTCTAGGTTAGGTCATTATAAGTCATAACTATACTTAGGTGTAGAAAAAGTATGATGATATAATAATATTGAGTTTGTCTTGTAATCTTGTATACAGTTTGTAGAACTTTCAGTTGAATATTACCGTTGCATTATAATAATTATATAAATATTTAATCATATTATCTATTTTAATTACGTAAATAGAAAACTGTAGTTGGTGAGTCGCTGTAAAAGCTTTTCGGAATTTATTTCTATCTTAAGAAACGATAATATTATCTTTGCACTATATATAATAATATTATATATATAAATATATTTATTTTTCTAAAAGAGAAACACATAGGCAATTCATTATCGTTGCCAGATTACTCGGTTCATCACGTACATCTTCTTCTTCTTATTTTTTTTTTTTTTTTTTTTTTATGACACAGTATGTCGCAAGTCTTTCATTCCTGTCACAATCACGGTGATATATTTTATTGCAAAAACAACAAGATATAACGGCCGATTTTCATTAAATTATTTAAAATTTCTATAGTAATATTGTATAAATTATTAATAATGTCGTGTTATAAAAATTTTACGACGGGAATGGATACCTACGTTATTTTCATCATTTTTATAACATTAAATTTCGTTCACACAATTTGATAATAATATGTTAATCGATGAATATTATCGTAATAAAATCGGTAATGTAAAGTTTTGGTATTGAAATAAACGTATAAACGTATATTATATTTAAATCAAACGTCAAAGTCGTATAATATATAGGAATAATAATTTCGTCGCAATAATATCGTACTTAAAATTTGTATACACTCGGGCTGTCGCGGTTATCGTTTTATTTATAACACGATTTACACGGCGTTGTGTAATTGAATTTACATATTCTAAATAAAACGATAAATTATTATTGAACAGTAATTTCAAATTTCTTGTATTAAAATGAAAGTTTAAAACGACCCGACATTAAAATTTGACATAATAGGCGCGTAGAGGTATATCGTCACCCGCCGCGAAACATTATCGATATTGAAACATTATTTATTCATAATATTAATATGACGGTAATGAATTTACACACCTGTTATTAAACTTGTCGACTTGTAATAATTATTGTAATAATTGAATTGTCGATGTGATAATAATACGTACATGGTACATCAAACACCAAGTAATGCCTATAAAAAAAAAAATATAAACACGAAACGAATATCATTTTATGAATATTATAAAATCATACAGTTTGTAATGGAATTAACGTTTAATTAAATTACACAGACATCGTTAATATCAATCACGCGAATTATTATTATCACGTTATATATCGTTATTTTAAAACTTTTCGTTTTACTTTACTACGTTTTCAAGACTAAACGTATATCCATATACCGATTATGGCCGTTATCATTTCAATACGTGTATAGATGATTACGTAATATAATTCGTTTAGTTTTTTTTTTTTTAATTTTCCATATTTATACTAAACGTCAAAACGAGTATAACATTATACTATTATACACCATTATAATCGCATCATTATAATTCATTTTTTAAACGGACGAATTTAGATTTACCGACTGCGAATACGTCGTCGTGTTGAATGAATAGAAAATCGTATAAACGTATATTATAGTATATATATATATTTTTTTTTTTGTATACGCGGCTCTTGCAGGATAATATTATTAATCTTATAAAAATGTATTGTACACAGTGTAAAATGTTTTAAATCGCAGTCGATTTACAAATCAAAATGTATAATACACACCATACGCTGCACGTTATATTGACAATATAATAATAATATTATAATAAAACGTTTGGCGGAAAAACAAGACGAATAGGACGTCGCAGGACGAACACGAGTATAATAATATATCGAATGTTTAGTTGGTACAACTAATACAAATCGTATATGAAATAGCCGCGAAGAGTACACATAATAATATAATATTATTATATTCGGTTGATTTCCGCTCGGAAATACAATATTATTTATTATGTCGCATCGTCGACGGATGTTTTTTCTTCTGTTCCGCAATATTATAATATATAGATACTTTTACTTTTTAGAAATTTTTACCAATTCTTCTTCTACGAATACAGGCTCGATGACTGCGTTTCTGCACGCGTATGACAATGTTTTCTCGTATCTACGCGTAAGGACGTGTGTTCGCCGCCAATCCGGTCTTCTGCAGACGTGGGTATATATACGTCATATATTCGATATAATATCATAGGACGGACTATATCTACTCGAAATCAATCAAAGGGCGTTAACGCTCGCCGTTTCTGGTACAATAAACACCACGAGGAAACGGGAACATCAGAAACGGGTAAATGGATACTTTATTGGATTACGAACGGCCCACTGAGTTTGACTCTATACGAGTCCTTATAACGAACCGTCCCGTCCATCCGCCCTACGTGCGAAGGCATAAGCCCGTCATTTGTGGATGCAGGAGGGTACATATACGGTGGTGTAACCGCGCGCCCTCAAAGGTATAATAAAAGTCGAGTACGAGAAAATCGGCGTGCACATCATGTTATTACGCGTACGATTGATCCGAGCATTAAAGCGTAGACTTCACGTTTGTCATATTATCCACAACAGGTACATACAATATACATACCTATATAGTATATATTATATTATGCTATACGTTATATTATTATATTGGTTTACTTAAAGCTAGCTTATATTATAAAATGTAATAAAGTCTCTTTTAGATGGTATATAAATTCGGCAGTACTGACGTTATAATATAATCAATAATAATAAAAAAAAAAAATATACGAGAAAACAATACTCGCGACGCGTTGAATTAGAATGAGGAATAAAACAATATTATATTATACGAATAAAAGCAGAAAAGTGGTCGGAATTTTGCAATGTTTTCATCGTCGTTTTCACGCGAGTATACCACGGTTGATAATAATATTATATCTTGACGAATCATCGCGGTATATGTGTAATACATTTAGTTGTAATTTGGAAAAAGTATACGACATTCTTTTATTATATCATTCGAAAAATAGATAACGGATAATAGATTACATTTTTTTATTTAAACGAAATTCGATTATAAATATTATTGCAGGTTATTTTTTCTCCAATTACGTCGTTTATACGATATTAATTTAATAACGAAGTATTTCTTAAATAAATTTCAGAAATTCGTTTTAATTATGGTAACGAACAGAATGAAAATTTTACTATTTTCTCGTCCACGTATTTCAACGTGCCAAAAATGTATTAATTTTTATTATAGGTACCTATATAGCACAAACACTTTGATGGTAATTACTATATTTTGTAGTCGTTTGACGTTTAAAACGATACGCGAGATTTGTCATAAACAATAAATATGGTCTTTCGTCGCAACCATCTGTCGAAAGCAAGCGCCAAATGGATATATACCTTCTGTCTTTCCCGACGGTTTTGGCTTGGCTGATTGATTGCAGTGTACAACTATTATAAATTCAGTGTGCACTCTGAATAGATGACTTGGCTACCATCCCAAAACTCGATTATGTCACAAAGAAAATAAAACACGATGTATTGACTAAATTTCACTGATAAAATTGGTTCGAGCATTCTTATTTCTAAGATATTCATTTTAATTTAAAGTATATTATTATGAGTAGGTACAGTCTAAAAATCGTTTAAATTATAATTTACAATCCGTTCAATATCTTAAATTATATGCATAAAATAATTTTCTATGCACAGAATTAATCGACGTATTAAAATATACTTTCATTAAATTTGAGTAAAAAAAAAAAAAAAATTGTGATAAATAAGATATCAAATAAAACAAATTATCTCAGTATATAGTACGTTTAAATCTAATTTCTCGATATTGCACTTTTCTGTCTTCATTTTTCAATAGTGCAATTTACGTACGTTTTCTATAAAAAAAAACCTTATTGCCTCTGGTTCTTTCTCTTTTAATTTAATTAAAAAAAATTAACAAATCGCATTGATATTAAAATGAAAATTCAGTATACAATACCTACATATAAAAAAAAAAAACTCAAACGACGGATAATGCAAACCGATTGCTGCAATAAAGATTTTCTATCTAAATGAAAATCATAACTGGAATGGACATTCCAGCATTACAAATTACATTAGATTAAATTAAACAACCAATTTATTAAAATAAATCGTGTTCGCTGTGACTGTTATATTTTATTTAATCTCCTTTAATAATTCAAAATATAACAGAAGAGGTGATATAATTTCCATAAAATATAGCACGAAGTAAGTTAAAAGAGGAAAAAAAAATTGAATATTTATTTATGGACCACTTTTTTATTTTATTTTATTTTTTTAAAGTACATATCACTGACGTAATTCGGTAGACGAATTTCATATATAAAGTTTATCAAGCTTGATAAATAATATAATATTGCATTTGGTGATTGACAACAAACTTCGGTTACAACCACATTATGCGTAAAATAAAGAGTAATTTTACAATATAATTTATTTTCGTTAATCGCATGGTGAAATCAAACGATTATTTTTTTTATTCGCCATGGGATAATAAAGATCATTTTTTCGACGTGACGTAATAATAGGATTCTGATTGTGCCTGTATATCTATAGAAATAAAAAATAAAAATATTAAATCGCGAGAGTTTTCATAGACATTAATGTAATTGGTACTCGTATTATATACGATATTTATCTTAGTTATAATTTTGTAGCAGTATTAATAATGAATTTAATTCACCCAAAGTTCATTTCTAAAGTTTTGGTTCAATGGAATAACGATAATTACCTAATAATTATTGGTTGTTATATAATAACTATAAAATGTAAACCCCAACACAGTCAAGGCGACTCTATACTGTTTTTACCTGCTTTTATTGAACATGCTGAAAGGTCAATATATCCTAAAGTTCTAATATGTAAATTGAGTTTGTTCTTGTTCGCAAATACATCGAATTATCCCAACATTAAAAAAAAAAAGGAAATATAAAAAATTGCATAATTAAACGTAACTAACCTTAATTAGATCATTAAAATTCCAATGCGCACTAGGACGAAGATCACAAAACGACTCGATATATTTAAATGAGATACAAAAATAATAATGCTAAGTATTATGATATTATCTATGTATTAAATACGTTAATTTCGTTAAGTACAATGTACTTTCGTGTGAAGTTTCTGCAATTTATTTTTCATTGATTTGATTAAATACATTATATAGCTAACGCAAATATTACATTTGGAATCCATAATCTTCGTATATTATAATTATATTTAATAATTTTAGTAAAACGTATAACGTTTGTATTCCTTACATAGAGTATAATTATGAATAAAGTGTTTCAAATACAATAAAATACTATATTATTATATTATTTAATACCTGTTGAGTAAAAATCCAAACACTATTATTTTAAATAAGTACATAGGTACTGGTGAAAATATATAAGATTATTTTTACTTTATATTGCCTTAATAAAAAATATGTCATTGATAAATGTCTTGTTGTGTCCCGAGTTTTAATAATAAAAAGTTTTGTTGAATTTTATAGGTACCCATGTGAAAAGTTCAATATAGGATTTTAATTATCCATCCCAGAGAAAAAAAACTTTTAAAAATATATTGTAAATATTTACATATATGTAAATATTGTTTTAATTTTTATGTTATGGTAGTATATTAATAAAAATTTCATATTATTGATATTATTTATGATTTTTAGAGACATAATCAACCCGCAGTTGCATAACTAATATTATATTGAAAGTGTATTAATAATTATAAAAATAAATTTAGAGGTTATAATTATTGTTGGTTTAGACTTTTATAATTTATACTTAAATAAATTAAATACAATTTAAAAGTTAACAAATAATATTAAATATGATATGATGTATATTATGTGTGTGTCTGTGTATTAAAATAATTTGTTTATTATTTTTCCTTTTTAGCTTTTTACTTTATAATACAATAAAATATATATATATATTTTTTTGAAATTAAGATGTCAAAAAGATATCAAATCTGGAAAAAAAAAATATAAACAAAATCTACCTACTATAAAGATATAGTGTACTTATGTCTCATATATGACGAAAAATTATAAAAATGATTGAGTGGACTAGATGGATACAATGAAGTGCTTTTGTGTTAAGTGATAAATTACAGTTGTCTCGTGCTGGTGGACTAAGAGTGTGCCATTAATAATGATCTCGCGATGTATCTAGTTTTGAAGAGGACAGTCAAAAATAGATTTGAAACGTACAGGAAAAATATTATTTTTGCGAATAAACACCAGGGTATAACAACAGATTATGGTTTTTGGATATATCTTTTAGAATTCAAAAAATGATCAATTATTACTTCACAATTAACCATTGTAAACGAATAAATATCAGTTATTCAACAAATAATAATACGAAAAATGTTTATTCTATAAGTTACCTAAAATATTGTGTATTATCCTTTTTGAAAAAAAATATATAAATATAATATCCTAAATATATGATTCTTAGATTTTCGATTATATTAAAAATTTTAACTATAAAAAAAATTGAGATTTGAGATTTTTTTAATATTTTGGTATCATATTAAGTAATATGTGAGTATATTTCAGTAAAATTTTCAGACCTTAAAACCCCAAATTACCAATTTTATCAAACACTATATACTCGTAGATAAAAACGAGAATTTTAGAAAATATTCAGTTCTATTTTCTATATATATAGTAGAAAAATTAACGTAACGGTTTGTAAATAGTATTTCATATAATCAGTACCCATGTTAGTTTTAAGTTTTTAAGTTCAAAATTGCCTTAGTTAACGTGCAATATTGAAATCAAATTCGTCGAAATTTCAGATTTTGTGAAAAATGCCGTTTTATCATCATTTTTGTTTTACATCTTATTTAAGGAGAGTGCAATAGTTTATGCAATATTTAGTTGAGGAATTGTAAAGATTTTTGTACAAATAGACTTATTAAATTACAAAAAAATTCTAATCACTTTTTATTTTATTTATTTAATAATTTAATCCATTTTTAATTAAAGGTCGAATTTCATTGTAATATTTTTATCATTAAATAACATTTTTTAGAAGAGAAGAAAAAAGATATTAATAAAAGCTCTTATTCGCCCAGGTGGGATTAATAACAATGTTTGACATAACGTAACATAAAGCAACTAATTAGATAAGCTTTGGGACAAAACAAGGGATTTGTGAAGACTTGTTATTATTAAAAATAATCTCAATTTCTACTATACCTTAAATAATTAAAAATGGACGTTGTCGGAATTATAAATATTAATCTTATTATATAAAGTAGTTATATCTAACATTATAAATTTATAATTAAATATATTTTAAGTACTTGCTTTTCTAATATAATGATACTACTTGTGCATCCTCTTCAAAAATGTGTATTTTAATATTATTTATCGCATGCATAGATATATCTATCGAAACACTTTTTTTACATAAGTTAGAACTAGTAGGTATAGAAGTTATAGTTTGTTGGTGTACTCGTATAAATTGTTTCAATTTTCAAATTGTTGACTTAAACTATGTTACCTGAAGTAAAATGTATTAATCCTTGCATATAAGAAACATATTATATTATAAAACTATATACTCGTACCTACGACTTACGAGTATATTATCAAATACCTAAGTATTTAGTAAAAGAAAAATTTGTTTAAAACTTCAATTCTATTAAAAACAATTTCAATTTTTTTTTTTATTTATACGTGTATATTTATTATTGTATATATTGTGTGTATACTCGTATTGTATATATTATAATAATCATAAGTCGGTTTAGAGAATTATTTGATATGGAGTTAAAATCATCTTTAATAATAATTAATTAGTTTGTTATTAATATATATATATTATATATTTTTATTTGCTACGTTTGAAAAAAATAAAATATTCCTCTACATAAATTTATTATGAAGACACGAGGGAAATTTATAATAATTAATTTTATAATATATTGTTTTTCTTTTCTTTTTTTTTATTATTTTAATAATATATGTTATATATATTTGACAAGTTATTTAGATGATTTTATATTTAATGTAGCCGAATGTACAAACACTAATAATTAAACATAGAAAAAAAAAAAATTAAAAATATCTCTCATAATAAATATTTATAGTAACGTTAAAAAAAATTTTTTTCTGGATTGACAATTTTTTTTTTTAAATTTTACAACTAAATGTGTGCGTGTATAATCATCATATTATTGTTATGAAATCAATAATTTATATCTTAATCGTTTTTAAATAAATAAATTATATTTTAAATAAAATACAAATTTTAATATTATTGAATTACATGAACTTTGATATTAATGGAAGATAAACAATAATCGTCATTTTTCTTTATGTATACAAGTATATTATATCATACTAAAAGGGGGAATTTATTATCAATAATTATCGTACATAAGTGTATAATATATTCTTACATACAAAAACAACGAGTAAATTTAATTTGACACAAATACTTAAATATTCTGTTTTCGCATATTTTACGCTTACAATTTTATAGTTTTACCCCACTTATATTATATTGGTCGATTACGTCATGTGCGAAAATAGATATTATGGTACACGATTTCGGTATTTTGCATTCGTGCGTCATGTATGTGGTTTTAAAATAAATCCTACAATGTACCTTCTGATGTCTTGTGGAATATATACCTGTCACTATTGCTCTATTGATTTCAATAAGGAATATATTTATGTCACGCGTAAACTGATATTAAACGAAATCAATCACGTCCAAATGTAGGTATATAATTTTTATTACATACTATATTATAATAAATTACGTTGTATATCTAATTTAAAGTAAAATATTTGATTTTAAAAACACAAAAAACAACCAATGTTTATTCTATTTGGATAAGTTATTGACAAGACAGAGAAGAATATATTAATATGTTTTATTTATTAAGAATTAGCGATAAAACATGGATTTTTTTTTTTTTATCAATTGATGAACAATTGGAAATAATTGTATTTGTTTTATACAAATCTTCGTTGTAATATCTTATAATTGAATGTGTTCGAAAACAATTTTTTATTTTAATTATAGCAAATAAAATTATTTAAGTTTATGCTTTTAATTAATAAATTGATTTTTTTTTCTATTCTATATTTACATTTTGCGAATTCTAATTAGTTTACGTACCTACCTAATTAGATTTTGAAATGTAAAATGTTTTCATATTCTTGTGAACTCGTGCTTGTAATTTCAATAAAAAATGCATACAGTTTATTTATACACCCTATAGATTCAGTTAATCACTCACAGGTATTATTAATTATACATTAAATTAATATTAGTACATAAATCGAAATATCCATACATCAGTGTAGTTTTAATCACTCTCAGTTTGTTCAACATAATATTATATACCTATATCTTACATAATAGGTACATTATAATATAATACACTTACATAAAAAAATATACTATGACAAAACATCGAAATATTGAATTGAATAAAATAAAATATAATATTTTATTAATATATTTATATATAATATATAATATTTAATAATAATAATAATAATAATAATAATAATAATAATAATAATAATAATAATAATAATAATAATAATTATAATTATAAATTACTAGTTTATATTCATTTGTTAATTGATTTTAAAAGAAGAAGGAATAATTATAAGTATTTCAAGAATAAGAGAACAAGTGCGTTTAATTTAAATCGTAGATATCTGGTACCTACATTTGTATAAATTAATGTAAAATACATAAATATTTAATTATAAATAATTTAATTGTACCGAATGGAGGTTTCTGCCCCCGAGAACAAATAAATCAATGTTTAATACGAAACTACATGCAATATTTTGATTAAAAGTTATTATAGTAATTTAATTTAATGGTTAGATTTAATAATTTTAATCTTAAATAATAATAATAATGTTTTGAGTGTTATCTATTTTTTTTTTTTTTTTTATTAATAAACAATATTTTTAAAAATGAAAGATGATTTAAAAAGTATATATTACGCATTTAAGTTAATATATTCCAAAATCTTTATATTTATTTATGATATAAATTTTGATATGTTTTTTTATGTTAAAAAAATATTAACATTATTTCTATTCGTAAATTTAGATATTTCGTAGATCTTTAATTTATAATTAATTTTTCGAATAAACAATTAATTAGAAATCATGAATATTGATGATCATTAATTTAATATCATATATTTTGCAAGAAGAAATGCGAAGTATATCAATAATATATTTTTTTGTTCATTTTTCTGACATATTTATGTATGTGTATTGTGTATATAATAAGAATGTTTTTCATAAGTGATATTCAAGAAAGCAAATTATTTTTAAAAATCATTCTGTTCAAAGAATCGTAGATTATATTTTAACTGTCGCAATGATTAAAGTTGATCTTCAAATTTAAATATCTTACGAATTATGTTTCTAGACAAGTATTGATCTTAAAGTAAATTGGTACTAACATTTTAATGGTACTTTTTTTATATATAAAATGAATATTTTATTTTAGTTATTATTATTATTTTTTTTTTTTGTAAAATAAATATATTAGATGTCGTAAAGGTACAAAATAAAATAATATTTATATACAATCTTAAATAAGAAACGTAATGTATACACTTACTATTATTTATTCCGTTTGTGTTTTATTGAATTCTGTAATGACTATGCATTATAATATAAATTATAAATTTAAAACGAACACGGCACGTTGCACGTAGTGAATAAATTCCAAATTTAGCACAAATTAAATTACAATATTTTATAATACCAAAACAATTAAGATTTAATTTCTAAGGGTTGTCTTTGATTATTGTGTTCCATTTCGGGGTATGATCACATAATATATTACATACTATAACATCCCAGTGAACCCGTCTAAACCACTACAAGGATAATATGGGCTAATTACTTCCGAGTTCCCATTTTAAGTTTAAAACGAGTACGTACAAACGTCTTTGAATTAAATAAAGAGTTTACATATTATATACGAACATATAAAAACTTTTATGATTGTATCCATTTTAGAAATAATATTCTATAATATATTATTGAAAATAATATATTTTTGCACAATAGGTAAAATCAAATAAAAGTAAATGTTTGAATAACATAACAATACTTATATTATTATTTGTAAATATTATTTTATTCCACATTTCAATCGGAGATGTAATATATTATACGTTTGTATTATCGACTTAAATATCGTCAATTATTAATTTCTTGTAACATTAAAAAGTTGTAAAAAATGTTCGGTGTTAAGACGAATAATTTATGATTTCAAAATGAATAATTTACGATATTGTTGTAATATCGTATCGTATTTTAATCAGTTGAAAGTGTAAGTTTTCGAACGAACTGAATAATTTGCTAATAGAAAATTCTATAGTTGAAAATAAAATATTCTTTCTTATACATAAAATACATTATATAAGTATAATTTTATAAACTATAAATTCGGATTGATAAAGTGTCGATCATAAAATAAAATGTAAGATGCAGTTAAAAAGTTTTCATCTGTATACATTCCGTATATGCTTGTCGGTTAATAAATGAACGTGAAAACGTGAAATAGAAAAAAATATTAAATTGAAACGCGATGAACGTTTTAAGACGTTAAATTTTACAGCTAAATAGTCACTATATTATTATTATTATTATATCATTTTATTGACAACCAGTCTATACGTCAGAATAATAATTATAATATGGAAAATTCGATCGATGCCTTCGTTTATTCTTTCTAAATTGTTTTAAGACGTTTTCGACGAGAAAACGAATGCGCTATTAAAGGTTTGAGAAATGATCGAAATTAAAAAAAAAAAAAAAAAAAAAAAAAAAAATACTATTGAAAACTATCATTTATCATTGTACTGTGATGAACAAGATATTGCATACGGACCATACGCAGTTCTCTTCAAGTGCGATGTTTACGTATAACGTGAGTATTTTTTCTTTTTCTATAAACTGAAGACTTTAATAATTGCATTTATCACGCTGAAAGTCTGAAAATAATAATAGACAGCCTAAGGCTTATTTCTTGCCAAAGTTGTGTACGATGTTTATACCTGATAAAATTAAAAACCTGACGGTTTCGAAAAACTTTGGAAGTAAACTTACCGCGTACGGCGTGTGCAACTCAACGGCTGTTTAACCGTTACCTGACATTATTATCGCGAAAATTTACAAAGGGCAAGGGTTTTTATTGTAACTCATCGTTTAGTTAAAATTCGTTAAACGCTTAATGTGAGTATTATAATTTTTGTTTTTTTTAAAGACGCTTTTAATAATCCCACGATCATAATATTTGCGTAGCTGCAGGTTTCAAAATGATTAATCCTAAAAAATCGCTCAACAATGACCGTCACAGTATTATCAAAATATTATATGCAATTAAAATAATATTTTGTTTCTATAAAGTGTATTATTTTTTTCAGGAGAAAACGTTTTTTCTTCATTTTTATTGTAACAATATTATTCTATTACAAAAATAGAAAGAATTTTTATTTTTCAGAATATAACAAAAAATAAAAAAAATTTATATTTGAACGATGTTATAAAAGACGGGCGTTTCTTAATAAAATATTAAAATATTACAAAATATTTATTATTGTTATCAGTAAAAATTTCTACATTGTTATCATAAAATATTTTTTTTATATTTTTAGTATGTTCATTTTCATTATTTATATATAATTTTTAATGTTTTATAAAATTAGCGTTCATAATATAAATAAAAAATTTTGTATTTATTACCTTGTGTTCTTAGAAATACGTTTATGATAAAATTCCCATTTGTACTCAAGAAGTAAACTCAGCATGTGTATAATTATCATACCTAATATAACTTCTACAAATAGTTTCAAACAGAACAGATAGATTTTAAACTATGAGGGGAGTAAATACCTTTACATGAATTCCTACTATATAATACGAGTAGTTTGGAAAGGTAGTTTTAGTTTAATGGAGAAATTCTGTTCAGAAACCTTTGTTTTTAATGAAAATAAGAGATATAAATTAAAAAAATATACTAATCAATATTCATATTAATATGCAAAGAAAAAAAAATACCTACGTTTAAACAATAATGTCCATAATATTAATATTATATATTTAATAATATTATAGTAGATGAATTTTGAAATGTTAAGTTCCGATAATTATGTTTTAATATTTTATAATGGACTTATTGTAGTATAAAAGTAAAATAATTTTAAAAATATTCAAATTAATATATTTATTATTTAAAGTATAGTTATTGTATGTATAAATAATTTAGAATGAAAAAAATAGTTGTTTTACATTAATTTAAAACTTTATTTTTTATTTTTATCATTATTATAATTCGTGATAAAACAAATATTAACGATTTGTAGGTTATAATAACATAACCGACTTAAGCAATAATGTTTAATAACAAAAATGATCGCATACAATATTATATTATAAAAAAAATTTTACACTATAATTTTTGTATTTGTGTATCCACATAACTACATAAGTTCGCATAACATGTAAATTAATAAATTATTATAATAATACGAGTTGTGCTCATGACACACCTAATATTTTTATTTGTGTTATTTATTTTGATGGTTGATATTGTTGTTGAGCAAATAACATATTACATCATATCCATAGAATAATAACTATGAGATGGAAACACGTAAGTATTTATGACTTTAGAAATGTCCACCCTTATACAGATGCGGTGAAATTACAATAATATATTTTGTATGTGACTTCGGTTACAAGTTAAATTCACATGATGGGGTTATATAATATTCAACACAGATAAAAAATTGTTTATTCTTTAAAATAAAAAATTACTTTTGGTAAATATTCTCTTTTTTAACTCGATGATGCATTATAGGCAAATGGTCTCGTAACAATGGGAAAAATTGTTCATACCAATTTTTGTCGTCTGATTTTTCACGAAAGGAATACATTTGAGATTTGACTTGAGACTTTGTGATAAATCCTCAAAAAAGTATACTTCGATGATAAATTATAAATTTGTGAATTTATTAAAAATATGTGTAAAGTATTAATTATAATGTCTATTTTATGTATTTATATATTATTTCTATGTTGTGACGTGATTTTATAATCGTAGAATATTCTAATATACATATTTTTTTAAAAAAAACTTTGTTTTTATTTAAAGTAAATGAAAATGATAAAAAAATCAATCAGGCGTATTGTATAGGCAAAATAGCTACATGCTTGTGTTTAATTTAAAACAAACCGATATTATGTATCTATATTATACTATATAATATTATTATTGTCATATCGAATATTCTAGTAAGATATGACTATGATTAAATTAGTGTATAAAAATATTAATATTTAGAATTTTAATTAAATAAAAAGAATTTAAGTAAAAAAAAAAAATTAAAAAAATAAAAAGATTGTAAAATTTATTATACATATTTCAAATCTAGAATAGTTTTTAAACAAATGCTGTGTCGAATAAATACTCTTTTTTTTATTTTCACGAGTGTATCCATTATGAATTAAAATATTATAATTTATATGTATATGAATTTATTTATTTTCTATTTTGTTCTAACATTTGATTAATTTTAATATAATTATTTTTACACTTATGTTGTTTTCCAAATTGTATCTACGATATTTTAAATATTATAATAGTTTAATATAGTTTACGTTTCTACTCGTGAATTAAAAATGTTTAAATCAAACTTTTTAAAAGTATTAGACAGAAGAAATTTTACATTATGTTATAACTTAAATATTTATTGTATATTAACACCTTCAGTTCATAATAATTATTAATAAATAAACGTAATCTATTTCTATTATTTACATTTGAAGTAATGATAACAATGATAAATATTATGTTTCTATGATCTGTCATACAAGTAATATGTCACAACTAAATATTTTATTTTTTAATATTACATAGATGATATATACCGATAAACGTATTTCTGGTAAATTTTAACTTTATTTTATAAACATTTACTTATTTGTGAACACAATTTTTTAATTTTTAACGACATACGACGTATTGTATTAATTCGATCACAATTTCTAATCTAACTATCATTTTGTTTATTAAAAATGTTTTAGTATAAAAAAAAATAACCATATTTAATAAATGACTGTTACTGGACTAGTAGTAATAGTAAGTCAGCTAAAAATGAATGAATGGAGAAAAAAAAACGTAAAACTGTGTATGTTTTATTCGTTTATTTATTGTTATTAATATGTACGATTTAATAAATACTACGAACATTGATGTATATTATAATACATAAATTATTGTAGTTTACTAAAAATAATATTAGAAGTTTTATTTTTGAAATATTACCTAATCGTTATAATATTGATTTTTATTGCTTATTAGTGTTATTATAATACTTAATTAATAATACCTTATAAAAACAATTTGTTTTTTTTATGAATGAATGAGTATTAATAAAAAATACTTTAACACGAAAATATGAATTATAAAATATATTGTGTAAAGTATAAATTTTGATTTTATAAGTTACGAAGAAAAAAAGCATAATGTTAAAATATCATTCACCCACGCACAAAACTTTTTTATATAAAATATCAATGTATATTATTATAATAATTAATATATTTTTATTATTTTTAATATATATTTATCGTGAATTCCCTAAATAGGTGGGTATTATATTATACGTGATACATTTGTTTTTATAACGGTAGTTTTTTTAACCAAAATGTTTATAAAGAATGTGTAAATAAAATATAATAATAAGAAACACTGTGTTATTATAATCTTTAATGAGCTTAATTATTTAGGTGCCTCGTTATCACTTCTATTATTTTATCAAAATTTTGTAATCAACCTAAACATTTTTAATTTCATTTAACCTTTATGAATATTATCGTGAAATTTAATTAAAGATTAAATTATATCATTGTAGAAATTATGTTATACAGAAATATATTATACTGAGCACAAAATAACATGAACATATTTTAAATTAATTTTATAAAAAAAAAAAAAATAATAAAAAAAAAACATTCCGTAATCCTTATTAATAAAGATTAGATTATACTTTGATATAATAATACTGGAGTAATTTGTATTTATAATAAAGTTATTAATTATCTAGATAAAGTAAATATGTATTTGTTTCATTAATACTTTCTAAATTGATATACAATTATTGTAATATAACTAATTATAAATATATAATATTAACGAGTATTCTACGCGTATTCAGTAAAAATTAAAAGATTTCGGTTCCAGACGAATTCTTAAGTCAAATATTATTATTATTAAATTAAATTTGTTCTTTAATTAAATTCCATCCAGAAAAAGGAAACGTTGATATTATAAAATATGAGCAAAAATGAATTACTGTTAACTTTTCGTGCTTGTGTAAAATTAAAAATACAAGTGGCTTTTAATTTCGACAATAATTATAAAAGAGAAAAAAACACCAGTAGTGTTTTTTTTTTATTGATCTGTTACAATAATACTGGACGACAAAGCATTATTGATATTTGATATATAATATATAATATATATGTACATAGTTATGTACGAATAGAATAATTCCAATTCTTATTGAAATAAAATAATTTAAACGAGGTCTCGGACGATATTCAATGCGAAATGATCGAAACGAAGGATTACACAACAAGGGCTGTGTGGCACTCGGTTAATTTAATTTTCATTTACGTATATTTAAATTTTTTATCCAATCACTTGTTTATTTTTTTCCAAAGCGAATCGGTCCATCGTCATAAGAATGTTTTTAACTGATTTGATTAATGATTAATTAACACAAAGAGGGTTTTGACGAGAATACCATAAAAGATGGTGTTTATAAATTCCTCCCCGCTAATATTTCTCTATAGGTGATGTGATTTTTATATATAAAACGCGTGCGATGAAATACATTTTTCCGATTAATCGATTACGATAATAATAATAATTTTTTCACTTTACGCCACGTGGATGTACGCCGGGTATAATATTGTATAATAATGAATTGCTATTGATTTCCGGCGAGAATCGAAAGTAAATAAATATATCCACCCGGAAAGAACTGTATTCAATTCATCATATTATAATAAAAATTTAACTGAATATTATTAGAGGCGGTTAATAATTTTGTATTTTGTAAAAAAAGAATCGTTATTGCATCCCAATGTCGGTACAATATATTTGTCATACGTTCCACTGTATTTTATATAATGACAATAATTTATATATTATAATAATGATTATAACTTCTCGTTCGTTTTATATAGTATAGACGCTGTTGTACCTGTCCGTATTCGCTTATAACGCGACTAAATACGTTATATACGTTACATATTATATAGACTAGATCAGCGTTTCTCAAACTGTGGGTCGCGACCCCTTGGTGTGTCGCGAGAAATTTTTTTAATTATATAGATTGTACGAAATTTATGTTTTTTTTAATTGTATAGACTATAGAATTCTATAAGATTCTGTAAATGTAAAACTATGGGGGTCGTAATAGATTTTTGGAAAAAAATTTGGGTCGCGGTCCAAAAAGATTGAGAACCACTGGACTAGATCGTCTATATTATGATATTATACGTTTCATCGGTTCGTGAAAGATTGACGTCCCCCGAGACCTGAAACGATCCACCTATAACAAGAACGTGTACGGGAAAATAGCGCGACAAGAGCTGATGATGGTTTGTCTTCGCCGCGTCATCCTGCTCTTCTTTATTCGTCATCATCACGCGCGTACATAACGATGCGCATTGTCTCCGCTGAAACGTCACACTCGCGTACACATTGTATAATATTATTATAGAAATTAGAGTTCTTCGCGGACTATTAATTTGACGATTAAACGCGCCCATATTATAATAATTTATAATATAATATATACGAGACAACGACGCTGCTCTTTATATTATTATTATTATACCACGTTTTGCGGCTTGCGAGCAATAATTAATAATAACCGCGACCGTGGTAGACTGGTAGAGGTAATATTTATGAAATCTCCAGCCGAGTATAGACGTTATCAAAACGGAATACCATCGCTCGGCGATTCGCGGTAACGTGAGCCCGTCAAAGTTTTTAATGAACGTAATTAACTTCTTTCTCGCCCCCCCCAACCACCCCGTCGAGATTTTTGAGTTCGAAACGTCGGGATCCCGCGCGGTTACACGGATCGGTAACGTTATATAATAATATAAATTATATTATATTATGCCCATTAATTATTATTATACTTACTTATTTCAATCCAGAGTGCATATTATCTATATTTATAAATTTATAATATCATATTTTATTTTATCGAAATTATACCTACCAAATCGCGAGTAGCTAAATAATGGATGACAACACGTGACGTAACAAAAAGACAATGGCGTATATACAATCACCCTACGTTTTTTATAATATATTTTTGTGGTATATATCGAAAAAGAATAAAAAATAATTTAAATATATTTTACGCTTTTGTGATAAACCGGAATCGTATAGCTAGCGTTATAAATGTTAAAATATTATATTATATAAAAATGTAAATAATTTATGAATATCATCTCACATGGACGGATATGTTCGAAAATCCGTGTTGAATTTAACATGGGTATACCAAATGAAATAGGATTAAATTTTTATTCTTGCATAATATGATGTTTAATGCGATTTTTTTAAGTTTAATGACAATAAATCGTTATAAATCATAAAATCATATTATTTATTCTGGAATATTTTATAAAATTTAACACATTTTTATTAAAATTTCACATTTGTAATTGAATTTTTTTACGTTGTATTTCGAATAGCTATTATTTGGAAACCCGTCAAATATATTTACCGAATTATACTTTTATTGTTAAGAACATTTTATAATTCTCTCATTTTAATTTCGAACTAATGAAATTCTTGTTTTAATTTTATAATATTTATTTATATACTAAAGTAAATATCCAAATTAACAGAAGTTAGTAAAACCAGTTGGATATGATTATAACATTTTATTGATAAATACAATTTGGTAAGTATTGTACATTTGGAATAATTTAGGAAATTGGTTTTATATTTTCTGAGACGTTACATAGTAATAATAACATTTTCCTACGGTTTTGTATAAATAATCGCTTTTAATTTAAATACGTTTTTAGTCTCGTGTTATTTATTCGAATGTTGTAAGATTTCTGAACTAAAATTTTGTTATGTGATAAATTTATCTAAATAGATAATAATTTTAATTATTTGCACTTGATATAATATGATTATAATAAAATAAAAAGCAATTTAAAATTATAAGAAACATAGGTAGAAATAATTACAACTATAAATAATTACAATCTAACATGTAGGTTGTAGATATTGTAATTATTTTTTTTTTCAAAGTTCCAAACATGTATCACGGTCAAATTAAATGCAAATCAAATTTGTACGTGCAATTTAAAATTTTTATTGAATTTTAACTAATATATCTATCTGTAAAACTAATAAATATTATTGCTGCTCTTATTCGCATAATCGTTAAAAAAATATTTCATTTCTTTTTTTTTTATATTTCCCACATTATCATTATCATTTTAAATTGCATTTTTATGTAAAAAATTCAAATTATTATCATACAAATAATATTTTGTATATTTTATTATAAAATTAATATAAATTATTTCTAATAGCTTTGTTTACAAACATTTTAACTATAGTATTATATCATGTGGCTCACCCATGAAAGCGAATAAATTCAGGTGATTATTTTTAATATAACTACTTATTTTTATTATATCTAATTTGTAATGAAAGAACATTTTTTTTATAAATCCTGAATATTATTGGCAAAATGTTTTGCTACCTAATAATTTAGGTTTTTATATATACGTAGTGAACTTTAATTTAACTTTAATTTTAATGATATTTTATTTACGCGCAATTTATTATGAATTTGAAAATTCAATATTGTTTTAACATTTTTCATAATTCTTGCAATTTTTGAATCAAAGAAAATATATTTAAATTTATGATTTGTCCATGTAATGTATGTATATTATAATAATTTATTTTATTATGGAAATATTATATTAATATTACGAACTACGAAATAAAATTTTTTTTTTTATTGTATTAAATTTGCCTAATGGCATAAACTCTCGAAAGATATAAAATCTTTTTTTTATTTTTCTTTATTTTCCTATATTCCTTCTTGTATAACTGATAGCATTTGATTAACCAAATTTTTAATATTTATTTCAATAATTCTCGATTTGTTGATCAAAATAACATCAAAAACTTTTAAATTGTTGGAAATTATTTTATTTTATTTTTTTATTATAATAATATTACATATTATAATATTTATAGTTTTTGTTTTTCAAGGAACTGGCTAATAATTTTGGAAAAACGTATGAATATTTTAAATTATTACTTCTCAGAAGTCTATATGGTCTTATTTTTTTATTTTATTTTTTTATTATAATATTATTACGTAGGTGGTAGATAAATTTCAAAATTAATTATCATAACGTAAATTTTAATTAAATATAGTTGTAAAAAATAAAATATTCAAAATAATATAATCATTCATAAAAGATTATAATTAAATATTTTTTATTAAGGCCGTGTTGCACATTTTTAATGCACAAATAATTAATTTTTGAGAAATACGTAGGTATTTATATATTTTGAAACGTGATCAGAATAAATGATAACGAGATCAGATTCCATAATACATTTTTGTTTAAATCAATTTAAAACTTAATATGACAACGACAATTTTTTTAATTTATAAATTAATATAATATTTTGTAATTTTACAAATACCTAGATCAGATTTCACATTTATATTTTGATCAATTTCATATTAATACATAATTCTACATTTATGTACTGTAAGTATAGTTTAATACTATCATTTTTATAATATTATTATTATTCATATTTTAAAACTAAACATATTGATAATAATTTCATTACCTATGTATCGCGGCATTTATTAATTACAAATATTTTTATTTTATTTTATCTACGTTTGCAATAAAAGCAGTAAACGTGATAATATCCACTTTCAATTGAGAATGTCAATGTACTTTTCAATTCTTCGTAATAATAAAATATTTTTTATATAATATCGTCATTATATTATCGGTAAAAATAAATTTCGATCTTTTATAAATTAATTCCATGGCCTATTTTACAATGTTTGTTTGTTTGCTAAGAATTCAATATCTCTTGTAAATATTAGTATTAAACTACAAACTACACCATTTTTTTTTCTCTATAAACCTATTTTTATTACAATGTCCGTTTCTTTTGAACATGAAGAATTGCGTTCAATTTTCCAAAATATGGTTTATAAGTCCGTTTCCTATAATGTATATAGTATAAATGTATTATAGTGTCAGAAATGTTATTTTTATTTTTCGTATCGAATTCTTGTTTTCTTATGGCGTACAGTGAAATTCGAAAAATATAAAAATCTTATTTTATTAACTACATAATATATTATATACGCTATACTAGCCGTGTTTAGTTTATATTAATATTGTGAGGATGGCTAATACATTATAATGTTATAAATCATCAATCTAACACACTCGTAGTTTCTGGTCATAAAGAATTAACTAATACGGATTTGAAATTTTTAAACATATTTATTTGTTTATAAAATATTATTACTAAAATTTAAATACAAGTAGAAAATTTCAAAAAAATATTGACGAGTTCATTTGAATTTAATTTTTGATTCTGAGCGAATCGAAGAATGAAATGATTTAACAACATCTGAATATCTGAAAGTAAAATTTTCAATATTGTAAATGTGGTTCAAATATTCGATTACCTACACGAATATCGCATAATATGTATAGATACATAAAAAAATAGAAAATATGATAAAGAAAGACAGAAAATTATAAACAATTTTGAAAACTATAATATTGAAGCATTTTATTTTATTTATTTTATGTTACCTAAAAGTATATATAATATAAGTCATAGAAAATGTTAATAATTATTTACATATTTACGTGGTAAAATTTTGGAATACGTGCACTGATATAAAGTATTTACATTGAATTGTAACGGAGCACATTACACGCCGGTAGAGCAGGAGGACAACCGACAGTCATAAGACATATTGACATTTATTCAAATATTGATTAAGGATGATCTAGGAGAAATAATTATGGTAAATCTGTAACCCTCGGACATTACTAATTTTGTCCGAATACTTGTAAATTTATAGTGTTAAGGCATAATTTTTTTTTTTAAATGTATAATAATATATGCTGTAAATGTAAAATATTTCGTCTCAATAAAAATAAGTTGACACCGAAAACTAGGTGTTACACATCAATTCACGAATCGGGACGTCTATTAAGACGCATCGTTTCAGAATATTTACAAAAATTCTAATTTTTTTTTTTAAATAATATTTTATTAAATTGTCAATTTTAGATATTTTGATTTGAAAATTAAACAAAAATATGTTTAATTTGGTTGTTAAAACTTCTTAAATCCCAAGTCGTAATTTTTTTAATAACTGTTTAAAATTAAATATTAATACCTATGCAACATTATCCCGTGTTTTTATATTAATTTTACAATCATCTATATTTTATTTTAATATTTAATTAAATATCTTAACGTATGTTTATCGTATTATATTGTTATAAAATATAATATTATCTTTGAAATTGGTTATATTATATAATTAATAATATAATAATCGATTAATTATTATTACATATTATATTATATAATACCTATATTTTAATGACGTCTCCTTAAATTTAATTTAAATTAATTTTTATTTTATACATTATAGTAGTTGTCTACTTACAACTAGTGTTTATATTATGTTGTACATTAAAAAAAAAAAAAAAATCGTTATTGTACGTGATCCAATTCAGTAGGTAGTTATATTCTATTTAATATCAAAAACACGTAAAAATCGAAATTCTGTTCATATTATATTATAAATTGTGTCAAATTGTAACATATACGATTGGTTAAACCTTAAACGTGGGTATTTTTTATCGCGTTTTGGATTTTGGAAAAAAATATGTTATAAATTAAAAGTACATTATTATTAGTTATTACCGAGGTTATCTTAATATAATATATTTTAATTATATCTCCATAAATTTAATTTAAATAATTCGTTTTTATTTTATACATGAGTTCTATATACCTACTGGCTATTACGGGCAAATCGTTACAAAATGATATAACAATAAAAATTCATAAATAAAAATTTTCAATATTTTCTAACTGATAGTTGTTATTAAAAGATGTAACCAATGATCATTATGTTTTATTTAGGTTATATTTTTCCGATCATTGCATTTAAATGTATTGTTAATATCAAAATCATTGAAAAATATTAAATAATTAAAACCGTTATCATCATTTAATATAAACATAAAACGGACATAATTTTTTAGGGCAACATAATTTTGTAAGGATAATATTTCATAAATGTTTATACTTCTGTGTATTTGTGCACAAATTTTATTTACAACATCTCATAGAATCACGATGGTTTAAGCCGATTATATTTTATATATTATAATTCTAAACAAAAGTATACAATATATTATTTTATTGTCTGATAAAGTCGGTGATATTTTCATATTAGTCTATAAACATGAATGTTTTTCAAACAGCCATTATATTATACACATCATTGCGCATAAAACACAAAAAATAATGCCATTGAATGAAACGGTTTCTTTTCATTGCTATTCTTTTCATCTTAAATTTTTTTTATTCTTGAACGACCGAATAGTATATAATTTCTTTTATCTTTTTTTCTCAAAACTATATTATATTTTGTTTCCTGAAATTGAATGTATATTTTTTGTTATTTACTTTTTTTTTTTTACTATGATAAATACGGATAACATAAAACTATTCCTTGTATATTTATTGCTACTTCCATTTAAGAAAAATAGGTATAATTATAATACATCTTGGAATATGAATAAATTTGACTATTTAACAATAAAATGAGTAGGTAAATCATGATTTGAAATTAAGAAGGCAAATTAACTTTTAAATGTATTATTAATATTATTTTACTAATTTCAAGGTACCATTTAAAAAAATTTGTTGAAAATTATAAAAATAAATTTTAATATTGTCAATCAAATTTGTAGTTATATTGTTATACATTCTTGTATATTATATTAATATAAAATATTTTTACTTAATATTTACATTTTTCATGTACGAGTATAACACAATATTTTTATAATACATTCGTTGTTTGTTTGTTTCAGGTAATTATAGAATTAAATGAAGAAAAAAATATATAGATAAAATATCTTTGGATGCATATGAAGTAAATTTTATAATTATATAGAAGATTTTCACTATTTTGTCACTTTACTCGTTCATAATTATGCAATTTTTTAAATATTTATATCAATACATATATGCATACATATCTTTGGTGATAATATACTAGTAGAATAATAGTGTATTATCAAAATTAATATAATTTTTTTTTATAAGTAGGTATTAAAAAAAAACAAATTTCAATAATATGGGTTACCTAAATGTATATTATATAAAATATAAACTAAATTTAATTTTAATATATCTTCTAGATAAGTAAAAGTTATTTGTGTTTTAATAAGTTTTGTTTTATTAATAATAAAATAAATAAAATAATTTGTTATTTATTTATATTGAATAAGAATTCTAGTAAAAATATTTAATATATCCATTTGAAGATATTTAATGAGATAGGTACTCAATTTTAATCGAGGAAATTCGTTATAAACTGTAAGTAAATAATTGCATATTTATAAATAATCTGAAAAAAAAAAAAAAAAAAATTAAAAATTATTATACATAATTAAATAAAACTTGACAGTTTTAATTAGTTTATTATTGATGAAAATATATATTTCAAACGCATGAGTAGTATTTGATGTTTATGTAAAACTATAATATAATAAATAATTATCGGTGCATTAATGAATAACAATATGTTTATATTGCTTTTAATGTATCAGCCCAATAATGATGGAAATAAAATAAACCAAACCTTATTTGATAGGAAAATCAATTAATCCGGAACTTATAGATTTTATTTATTAAATTTAGTTAACGGTTTTAATATTTTAATTATTAAATTTTTGAGTATTTATAAAATAAATTTGTGAATAAAATAACAATGGTCAATTTTATAACTCGTCAGAAATCACAAATTTATACCATAACTTTATAAAAAAAAAAACCGTTTAATTTTAATTGAATTCTTGGGTTAGTCCGGCGGCGATCGACGAAGGATTGGAATTTATCGGTTAAAAGTGGACCTATGTCTAATACAGTAAAAAAAAAAACAAAACAAAACAAACTTAACAAATAGTGTCGATTTTTATTCATTCTTGAGATAAATTACAAAAGGTACAACATCGCCGAAGAGAAACTTCGTATATAACGTAAAATCGTGTATGAGGATGAGAACGATGTAGGTATGACTTCCTGCGATTATGCGAACTTACGTGTATTATAATGCGCGTCGGGTGAGCGTACGCCGACGAAAATATATTCACACTAGGATGTTTTGATTTACGTGACTCACTTCGGTGTTATGTTTGGAATACGATATTACCATAAAACTGTGCTTATAGAGCTCGGCCGAAACGACGGGTCTGGTCTAAGATACTTCTGCCCGACTGCATAGCTCCCACGGTGTTATAGTTTGAAAATCCGAAACGTTCAAACACCTCGTCCTCGATGTATTATGATAATAATAATAATACGAAGACGAACGTACCCAAAACCACCTGGATGTGCATTTCAAATTTCACAATCTTCACCTCGGCATACCATAGTATACCACAGTTTGTAGGCCGTATATTCTTCTCCGTCAACGCGTCATATCTCTTTCGGTAAAGTTAATCATACGCGATGATAATCTTTCCTCGGAGGTTGCTGGTATTAATTCTCGAAACTCTACGCTTCGATTATTAATTGGAATTTAAATTTAAACGCACATAAAAATATAAAAATGTTGCGTCAATAATCACGTGTCTGGTGAGTTTATCATTATCATTATATTTTTGACCAAATCGTCATCATCATAATGAGATTATCCATTATTTCAATTTGAAGTATTATGTTTGTTTTTATTTAATTTTAATATTAAAAAAAAAAATAAACAAAAATTAATGATTTTTATGCGCATACTTAAAAAATGTAACTTATATTATACGCACGTCAGAAAATAATATTATTATTAGGTATTTATTTTATACCTATTTTATTAACCTAGGTATTTATTTTATTTTCCCATGACTTTCTAGTCACGGTAATGACGACTTTATTTCTTAAATTTATATTCAATTTTTATTATTAACAGAAATAGGTAACTACTATTAATAGTATAATAAAACATAGAATAAAAACGATGAGGTTATCTTCTTTTTTTTTTATAGTATACTCCTTATTATTAATACACCGATGTACTTGTTTTGCCTACACGGTCAGCCGTGTGTTTAAAATCCAGTAAAATATTGTTTCATCGACAAAAATGTTGTAAAAATAATAATAAAAAAATATTTCGAATGCAGTCGTGTAGTTTTCATACTATTAGTCCACATACGTATGTCTTAACAACGTATAAAAATAAAATATTATATCGGTGTTAGTATTTTTTTCTCATATGCGTAAAATTAGTTTTTAATATTATTTTAGCAATCTGCTATTCGTTTTTTAATTTTTAGTTTATAGTGTAATTAAAAATTTTTTTAAATTAAGTCATCAAGAATTAATGTGAATTTTTAAAAACGTTTTTTGATTTTGCATTTATTGCTTTACTGTAATACGTACTTAACCCGAAAAGTATTGATGATAATAATAATTATATAAAATACAATAGTTGACATGCAATAATAGGACTAAAGTAATACAATAAATTATTATGGCTATAATATAATATACTCGTTTATTAAAAAACGATAATCACTGACAGATTATATAATATCATTAGCGTTTAATTAAATGAGATTTTTTAAAAAAAAATTATCACTTTGTCGGAAGTTTTTTTCACACGATCTATTAAATCTCGGTTATTTACCGAAACGCAGTAATGTGATGCTAACGGTCTTTAGTCGTTAAGAATTTTGATCACGAAGTCGATATCACTCCAAAAGTCGTTCGTTTTTATTCATTTTTTTTTTTTTTTTTGTCCGCACTTATATATTTGATATTATATAACATATTATTAATAATATACTTATATATATGTATATAATGTTTGTGGTTGCAATTTTTTTTGTAATGGTGTAATAGATTTGGGACGAACGCGACGATAACGATGGAGATTTTTCGGTTTAATTTTTTTTTTTTATTTATATACAATATAACCCTAATGTAACATGATTTCATCAATTTATTTAACACTGATAAAAATAATTAATGTAATAATAATTTTTTTTTTTTTAATTTAAAGGAGTATTTTTATGTTATATTTTATTCAATTAATACAATGATAACATGCTGGATTCTCTGAATAATAATAATATTGTATTCTGTACAATAATGTAATTTGTTTTGTAAAAATTGTAATATTCTCAGAACCTATATAGTACTAATGGTTTACATCAAACTAACAATCTAACGTTTAATGATGCCCAACGATTTTCCATTATATTATTCTTGTTGTTGTGTACTTAATGACCTGAAGTGAAAATTGTAAACTCATTTACTGTAGATTTTAATTTCTACTAATTATTGCACGTTACTACTGTAATACGTTCAACAAACATTTTTACACAATTCTATACGATTCAATAAAATTAATTTCTTTACGGTTAAACTTAATATTATAATATAATAATAGGGAAGCTTAGTATTTTACGCGATCGATACGGTAATATTTTTCATAATCTCCAATTTTAACTTTATTTATATCGTATTATACGATATAAATGTCCATTTATTAGAACCGATTTAATTTAATTTGATGTATGATAAAATACCAACATGTTTGTCAATGTTTTTAAAGAACAATAAAAAAAATAATTTATTGCTTTTTAAATATTTAATGCCGTATTTTTTAACGATCATCTATGTTTTATTTCCTTTAAAATTAGTCTCCTTAGTTTAAAACAATCAAATTTACTGTTACTGAATTCTAATAACTAATTTATTATTTTTAATTATTATTATATTAATCGTTAATATGACATTATTCATTATTTTGCAGTGTTTAGTGTTGAATCGTAAAATTCGACTGCGTAACGACAAATTCTAAACTAAATATCTCTTCTCGTATAAAAAATAAGACAAATCAAGTTGGATATCCTATTTTTTTTTACATTCCGTATACGACTAAACACATGTTAAAATTATTTCTGAATGAATATCGCGCTATCATCCATAATCCATTAATAATTATTTTTTAGATAACGTTACAAAATAAATATATCAAATGATAACGTATGAAAATTACTAAATTCACTATTATACGATATTTTTATAATATTCAATGTTTACATTATTATATATTTTTTATATTTATGCTAAATATATAATATTACAAATAAATATTATTTGAATTTCAAAGGCTCTAAAATATAAAATAATTTTAAATACCTAAGTGTTTAATTCTAACGTATTTAAAAATTGGATATTAATATTTATAATATTTAAATTTTTTTATATGATATTTTTGTGCGAAAAATTTGTTTTGTCATTGTATTTACAACTATATAAAATAATTTTCTTAAAGTTTTCATTTACTGCTGACATTTATTGGTTGAACTTTTTAATTTATCAATGTTATATTTATATCATATCATACTCGTAATTTTATCAGTTAAAAATTTTCATTTTGATAGTTCAATGAATATAATAGGTAGGTATTATAATGAATTTACATAATGATATTGTTTAACATATTTTATAAAAATTAAATTGTAATTTTCTTCTTCAAAATTATTTCATAAAAAAAATACATTAAACATTTTATGTTTTAATACAATATATTATATATATATATTTCAAACAACGTTTCACTTTGTTTCTCAACCTAAGATATATCCTCCGAGTTGTAAAACAATAAACAATGAACAATCGCCTTTGAGCAAACTATTTAAATTCCGAAAGTGGATGTTTTCTGGTAAAATCCAACTGGGATTTTAAAGATCTTCGAAGGAAACGATTTTCTATTCGCATTATTGTAATACTTTTAGCAAATAAAGGAATTGCTCAGGTTACCACCAATAACAAATGAAAACAAACCGTTCAAATTGTAAATAATTCAAATGTGCAATTTACAAGGTGGTTTTAACTTTCTCTCGGTGTTAAGAATAATGCAGAAAGTGATAAATTGGTAATAAACGATTAGGTTCCTGTTTTTCTTTCTTTATATAGTAACTGGTTGTATTTTGTGCTTTATAAATTGAATGTCATTAAAACACTTAGGCATTAACTTTTATAATCATTAAATGAAAATACCTTCACAAAAGTTTTAGACAAATCGCCGGTAACTTTTCCTCTTACAAATATATGCATAACACACACACACACACACACACACATATATATATATATATGCATAATTTGTATGTTTAATGTCACTCATAAAGTATGCATTCAAATTAAAAAAAAAAAAAATTATGCTATAATAATTTTTAATATGAATAATAAGATATCATTTTTAGTAATAATAATAGTTTAATATTTTATGAGTATTGATAATCAGTAAATATCGATGATAATAATAATAATAATAATAATAATAATAATAATAATAATAATAATAAATATGTAGATATCATTTTAACTCTTCAATAAGCACTTATAAACAATTTAACAGTTGTTGTGTATTTAATATGGAACATTATTATAATAAATCAGCACTGAAAACATTTTAAACGTAATGATATACCTACACATAATTTTACATTCATTGTACACACGTAATAAATGCTTTGTTTAAACAAATGGAACAAATAGTACAATTTCTGTGAGACAACTACAAGCTAACGAAATTACCTATATGAAATTCTTGTGTGTCTAGTAGGTTAGTACCAATTATTATAGTACCTATCACATAATAAAGTGATTATAATATTATAATAGTAATTCATGAGAATTATATTATAGATACGGTACGTGTTAAATATATATAAATGATGAACGGACTGTAATTTATTTATAAAATTTATTTTGGAAACTTTCAAAAGGGGACAAATTTATTATGATAAATAATCGTATAAGTACTTTACCCACGAGATATTTAAATAATATGTTTCCAACATTTCAGCATTATAGTATGATTTGTATTTATACAGTTAACATAAATACAAATTGTTAGTTACTGTTAAATAAATAATAATTTTGTTGTTTGTAATATTTGTCTTACTAAAAACTGTATAGAATATTTAATATTTTTTTTTTATAAAACATCTTGGTATTTGTATAAAGACTATAATTATTAATCTTTATTAGAAATTCTTATATATCTATCGTAAAATAGCAGAATATCATTATTTTACATATAAATAGGTATTCAAAACATTAATTTATTTACAAATTTTTTAACTAGCTTTAGCCCGTAACTTAACAATTCATTAAAATATGTTTTGAAGTTTACTAAATCTACATGAAAATAATTAGAAATATATTGTTTATTTTAATTATGTTATATTTGATATATAAATCAACAAATTTAAATCAAAATTTAAAATTTAAATTTATAACTAAAAATAGTGTTTTATAATCAATACCATTATAAAATGACTATTAAATGTAGTGTACTCGTGTGTAAGTAACCGTGACATCTTAAAATTTATTTTTTATTTATTGAATATCCTATGTCTCTTTGTTAACAATGTAATTCAATAGTTTATAGGAATTGTCGAATTGATACGTTTGTCATTTATCTTTTACGAGAATTTTAGCAAGGTAATCCACCTTGGTATTCGTATGAATGGAATTGTATTCTAAAGCTGTATCGTGTAGACCCATAAAGATCTAAGCACATTTCTAAACTGACCCTAATTAAATGAATATTATAAAAAACGAACAAAAATATATGTAAGATACTATTTAAATTTATACAATATTATTAATTTTATTAAAATCCATATAAGTATATTGTATAAATTTACATTTGTTTTTGTGTAGTCCACTATAAAATATTTTTATACTTCACATTTATAATTATTCACTTTTAAACTTTAAAGAGTATACTGGCAGTCTTATTTCATTTTAATATTTTATACGCAACGTAGTGTCGTATTACATTAAATATAGAATGTTGAATTACTGAACGTCTAAATTGCATGATTAGTTTAAAATTGATCAATTTTTATTTAGAATACATATATATATATTTATATATAATAAAAGGACGTAATTTAAAATTATTTCGATGTACTGACAAATGTAAAAAATTTTTCTGATTAATATTATATAAATAGTGAGGATTTTACAGTGTATCTAATTAAAGTAGCCCCCGGATCAGGTGCCAAAAGGCAGATTTTTTGTAATTTAATTATTTATACGCATATAATGTACATTATACAATGAAAACGTTTTTTTCGTTTTTCTCTTTTAATGAAACGTACTTATTTCTTTTGATAGTATATTAGTGCATATTTCAATTTAAAAAATGAAAAATGAAAAAAAAAAAATAAAGATAATTAGTTACTTTGATTTTTATTTGTTTTGAGTACATTAATAATTAAATTATTTCATTATATCAGTTTGAAACGTGTAATCCTGTGTAATAATTATATTCTGATTAATATCACTAAAATACATGAATTTTGTATTAGTATTTTTTATTAATAAATTACAAACTACAATATTAATTTAAATATTATAAATTAATAATAAATAATTAAAAGAGAAAAAAGTTATTTATTATATTTGAAAATATTTATCAATCACTTATAGCTTATTATTATAATTATATAAATAATAACGTTAACATAAATGTATATTTATCTTAATATAATAATTTTATCATTTATAATATACTAAAAATTTAATAAAACTCAGTACCTACCTATAGTATATAATCTATTTAAACATTATTGATAGTTTATTGTAAATTGTGAAGGAATATTAGTAGGTACAAAAGACCGATTCTGCCCTCCCCGCGCAGATCCTCCCAAATCCTCAGCCCCGTCTATCGCCGTAACATATTCGTTATACACTCCCCGCCACTCCATACCTTGTCGATACCCACCCGCCACTCCACGCCCGGCCTATACCCGCTCCGCCACTCCATACTCGACCTATAGCCCCCCTCCCCCCGTCACTTGATAATTATATGGCGTAGCCTATTAAAATATATGATATTTTAATCATTCACACATTAAAAATTAAATTATGAACGTATTTTAGTTAACCGTTTATATACATGTATATATATATATATATATATTTACCTAATAATACTTTATTGCTCGATCAAATGATCACTGTTCGGCTATGTTTGAATGTAATATGTAGTTTTCATAAATATATATGCGATTATAATATTATAATTATTAATCGATGTGTGTGTTTAGTGTTTAAATGGAAATTTACTCTACATATATATATATATAATATATATATATATATTCGTATTATATAATATATATATTACATTTAAATTTCGATAGTGTCATAAGTGTTTATACCTCGGTCCGCGCCACACACTATATAAACATTTTACTCTCGTTCGTTTGATAAAATCTAAAGTGAAATATTATTAACCGATATACTTTAGGCTAAATATTAGCTAAATAAAATTTTTAATTTTCTGCGTTCGATAAAAGCTATAATAGGTAAAAATAGTAATGGATGATAGCTATTTAAATGTGACAGACGGATATGTGGACGATTGTAAAATAACTCATATGCAATTCCACTCTTTCTTGCCGTATTCAACCAATGCTTTAGCGAATAACGATGAGATCAGAATTTGTATTCGAAATATGGATGCATATACTCTACCGTGTGAAAGTTTTATTTATATCGAAGGTGAAATAAATGAACCGCCAGATAAAGGTACGGGTGTATTCAATTTTATCAACAATGGTCTTGCTTTTCTTTTTTCTGAAATGAAATTCGAGCTTAACGGAGTGGAGATACAAAAATTAAAATTGCCCGGTATATCGTCGGCCCTAAAAGGATTTTGTTCATTTACACCCAGTGATTTGAACGAACTAGAAATTTCTGCTTGGGATTTGAAGCACGAAAATGCGAACTCAGATTTTATAAGAAATAACAAATTTTCCGGCTGCATCCAATTAAAACACTTATTCGGGTTTTGCGAAGATTATAGAAAAATATTATTAAATTGCAATCAGCAGTTGATTTTGAATCGTTCATCAACTGATTTTGATGCAATCTTGTGTACCGGAGTTACTGAAAGTGTGGCTAAAAAATTAACTATTGTGTTGAAAAAAGTTATTTGGAAGATGCCAGTAATTCGTGTGAGTGACAGAGAAAAATTAAAATTGATTAAAGTGTTGGACTCTCGAAAACCACTAACGTGTGCATATAGAACTTGGGATCTCTATGAATATCCAGTTCTACCTCTAAACAAGTCTCACTCATGGACAGTGAAATCAAGTAATTTATTGGAGAAACCAAGGTTTGTTATAATCGGGTTGCAGACAAGCCGAAAAAACGACCTATTCAGATCGTCTGCGATATTTGATAGCTGTAAAATAAAAAACCTTAAAGTATACTTAAATTCTGAGATGTTTCCATATGAAAGTTTTCGTGTAGACTTTCCCAACAATCTAACATCTATAGTGTACAAAGCATATACAGATTTCCAGAAATCTTATTACGCGAGAGGGCAAACTCAACCTTTACTGTCAAAAAAAAATTTCAGTCATCATGGTCCGATCATAGTTGTAGATTTATCACGTCAAAATGATAATGTAAAAGCTTCGACGGTCGATCTACGTTTGGAATTCGAAACAGAGGATTCGATACCGGAACATACTGCTGCATACTGTTTGATATTACACGATCAAATTATTTCTTATAGTCCGTTTAACGGCGACGTTAGAAAATTATAAAATTTGTAATATGTGATAAACATGCACATGACACATGCCTGTATTTAAGCGCATAATATTGATATATATATAATATGAACTGGTGATGGTTTTTCCTATAGGTATATATGAAAATTACTAATACTAGAAAGTAGGGAGCAACTAATACCGTGTTATTATTATTATTATTATTTTTATTATTATTATTATTATTATTATTATTATTATTATTATTTTTAATATTTTTTAAATTATTAATTAATTGATTTATATAACATTATTTAAGTGATATTTGAATGTGTATATATGTGTGTGTATATGTCATATAATAATATCATTATTATATACTTAAAATAATATATTATATTTAATGGTAATGATTAAATATAATTTTACAGATATTATAAACATATTCTCTATAAACGCGGTATATACATATAGTGTATGAGTCCTCTAAACTAGCAACAGTTGTGTTAATATTTTTCGTTTTATCTTTTTGCGTTTTATTATCTACATTAAATCATCGAAAATTATTTATCCCATATAATTTTACTGTTTTTCATAATTATTATGGTTATGTCAAACGAAATTTCATCACGGGTGTTTGGATCAGTTGGAAGAGTGTATAGGAAAATCCTAATTATTACACCGACTACGTTGATATTAATACCGAGTTAAATTTAAATATATTATATAATTTCTGACATACTATGAGACATGACGTTTTAACGAGAATACGCGATTCTAATGAAAATAATTTCATTAATTTCATTTCTCTAAGTGCCTATTATGAGATTATGATTCCTTCCAACGACGCGAGTTATTATGTTTTTCTCTAAGAAAAGTGGCGTTATACAACGTAAGAGTTGTACGTTCGAGTCGCACGCCGAAGAAAAATGTTATTATTGGGCCGAAGAAGCACAGGAATATAAATAATAAAACATCCGTTTATAAATATTGTAAAATATATTTGACCAAAAATGCGTGGTGAATCGCATTATTTACATAGTTTTTGGGATTTGGACGAAACAAATTCCCTTAAAATATTTTATATTGATACATATTCGGATATACCGGTTCAATTATCTTATCATTATTAATAATTAAAATTATGATGACTGCAATAACAACAATAACAACAATAACAACAACAACAACCGTATAAAAGTAGTAGGGTTTTATGATTTTTTCTCGACATAAAAGAACAAACGCGGCTACAATAATAATTATAATTATTTGTGCTTTCTATCGGGCCACTCGTGTTTATATATTTTAACTATAGTTTTTAGAAATATACGTATAAAATGGAACACTCTTATAGTAAACTTAACGGCGCAGACGACCACGATGATGCTGTTAACATAGTCTCCTATTGAGAAAAAAGAACAAGAAGAACTAGAAACGATATTAAATAATATCGTCAGAATGATTTCTGGAGTTTTAGACATTCAATGTATTCTTCGTTCAGATTCTGAATATATGATTAAAGAAATGTCGGTTATTGAATTGGATAATCAATTGTCAATGCAACATTGGATATTTAAGAATTCTTATTCGGCACAAAACACAAAAAGTTTAAGAGTGAATAAATGGTTGGAGAGAAATTATCATCAAATATCGTTGGAATATGGAGATATTGAATACGAAGAGATTAACAAAATAATAAATTCGTTAAAATTCAATAACATTTATGTGAAAGGTGAGCAAAAAAAACAAATTATTAAAGAATTTATTCCGCACGTCAATGTAATCAATGTCGAAGACTTCGGGTGTCCGCGAATGGATCAATTGCAGAATGCAGACAATACAACGACTCCGTGCTGTATTTTTCATATGAACTTGAATCCTAAATATTGTACTTTTTACAGAGTTATCGTGTTGAGAAAATGGATAATAAATTTAAATTATTGAAATAATATATAATATGTATATACATTTATAAATAATATTTAATGTAACATAATATGTAATTATGTAATAAAGAAAGTTATTTTATTTTTGAACTATACTTGTATTTATTTATTTTTAAAATCCTAATTTAATATTTATATACATCGTATTATAATAATACATGTGTAATCGATTTAGGTGAAAAAGAATATCAAAATTCAAAATAGTAATGTCAAGGTTAACAGACAGAATAGAAAATTATATAACGTGATAATATTTTAGACTAATAGATGTTTCATATATATCTATAATAGTAATGGCAATACGTCATTACCCCATCAAAATATGAGTATTAAGGTTAGCTATTAACGTATGCCTAAGAACGTTTCGCAACAAATAAACATTATAATTAAATAGAAATTTATAATATACGAAATATATATTTATATATATACGAGTATATATATTATACGATAATAACAATTGGAAATTTTAAAACAGAATATTACGAAAAAAATAAAAATTAAATTAATCGGGGGGAGGGGGTATAGAGGGGGGCTATAGGTCGAGTATGGAGTGGCGGAGCGGGTATAGGCCGGGCGTGGAGTGGCGGGTGGGTATCGACAAGGTATGGAGTGGCGGGGAGTGTATAACGAATATGTTACGGCGATAGACGGGGCTGAGGATTTGGGAGGATCTGCGCGGGGAGGGCAGAATCGGTCTTTTGTACCTACTAATATTATCTATATTATTCACATGTTAATATTAAATCTATGGTAAATAGAATATATGACGTATTACATTATGCTTCAATAATATAATAATATAATTTATTTTTATAATTTCTAATAATTTAAATGATATTTTGCCAATAAATCGAAATTATAAATTATATTGTTTTTACCATATAGTTTTGAAATAAAATTATATCAAATGCTTATATTTACACATAATAATTTAGGTACTTAACACAATAACGTAAACAAGTTGCAAGAAGTCAAATGGTAATAATTCTATTTGATTAAGTATCTAATTAAGATGAAACATCTGCGAAACTTCTTCCTGTACTATCATCAATCTAAACAGACTGACATTAGTTGTAGCAACTAGATATAAATATATAATTAGCATTTCATTTAAAAAAGTTAAAATGACAAAATATAAGTTGTTTCGTCAAATAATGTGATCCAAAAAAATATAAAATTTTATCCATTTATAATTTTAAAGGCACTTAAAATGTATTGTTTTTAAAACAATATATTCTATTATCTAAATACATAAAAATTATACCTACCGTACAATACAGTTACATAAAATTTTGTTCTTAATATTATTTACATTTTTTTGTTACTCACAATTAGATAATTATGTTAGTACAATTTATTGCAAAGTATTTTAAATTGTTTCCAAATCGATATTTATATGTAATATCATATGCAATTTGTATTTAAAATAATTACCGTTGTACATAAAATTATAAAATTAATTTAATATTTATAAATTTAATTGTAACAATATACCTACCTATACTAATAATTATTAATTTTATCATTATACCTATATTTATATTTATAATTTATTAATAGATATTTTATGTCAAAATAATTTATAAAGTGTTATAAAAACATCATGAATTTTAATAATAAATTATCATATCAGTTAATTTTATAAATCATTAAGAATATATATATATATTATAAAAAAATGGACCTAAAACATTATTTTGTGTATTTTTATCAATGAGTACAAAAATATATGCATTTTTAGAATACGATTAATTTATAATTACTATATAAGTTCAATTAGGAATGCAAAATTTCATATAAGAATATATATAAGTAATTTATATAAGAACTTAAATTATAGGTACCTATAAACTAAAGTGAATAAAATATATTACTTACTTCATTATAAAAAAAACTATAGGTTCATAAAAAATTAGATAAAATAATTAATCAAAACATAGATTGTTTATCAATATATGTACGTATTTAAGTAATAATATTTTAACAAATCAAACTTATTTTAAATAGAATACATTATAATTTTATATTTTTTTTTTTTTGTGTGACATATAGCTACAGTTTAGTCTATCAAATTATTTGGATATGATTCTAATCTATTTTATAACAATTTTTGGTTGTGTCAAATGTTTAACATTGTAAATGTCACACTGATTTACCAAGTAAGTTTCTATTTTTTTATGAGGGTATCAACGGTTAATTTAAATTCGAAATATTAAATTTTAAAATCTTGTATTGACTCCGTCGATATCGTGCAAGTTTATTTTGAAATTACTTCCAAAATACCAACCAAGGATAGTAAATTATTAATAAACATGACCGTACGAGTTTAATTTATTTTTTTTTTCTAAAAAAAAAAGTTTATATAATGCATATTATTAAGTAAAGGTGTTTTTTAGGTATTATATTTATTTCATTCAACATTGAACCACGCCCCGGAATTAATCGCGACTTGCTGCCCGGTAATTTCATCAGTTTTAATTTCCTGCGTTCCTACGGAAAGTTAATGGCAGTTTCGTGTACGGCAAATTGACGACGTAAACAATATTTCATATGGATTTTGTACACCTACCTTGGTATAATATGTTGGATATAGTTTGTGTTCCTTTACGAATATTCCGTGTAGGTATATTACACGGCTTGTAGCGGGGAACGACGAAATTACAGGACGGACTTGGCTGGTTTCATGGTTGGACGTTATTATACTTGCGATTCGCACAATAGATGATTCTAAATAATAGTATTACGATAAATCAGCATATAAGTTAAACCGATTATACATTACAAAGTTATAAAATATGATTTTGCCAAGTTAATACAGTAATAATAATAATATATTATAAGTATTTGTTATAATGCGTGAATGACGTACACGATACATCCGACTCGTTTGTATAATAATTATAATAGTATAATATGATTTTATTTAATCGCTTATTTGAATTTATTAAAAATTAAGGTGTCTCCATCGATGTTTACGTTAATAAAACATTCTGATTATATTATAAACGACATGCTCAACTATTAATTCAATGACAATAAACTCAACATAAAATATTATAAAAGGTATTTTAGAAGACAAACAAAATAATACTACGAAACTTAAGAATAAAATGAAATTACGGTATTACAAATAACGGAGAATTGTTTGGGATTCGTTAATAAATTCTATCAAGTTGATTGTTTTCATATTATTATTTCGTCGTCAGTTCTCATAATGTAAAAACAACTTTAAATTTAACAAACTTTCTGTTCATTTTAGACTAATAGAAAATGGAAACGTATATTTACGACTGATTTGAAATCTGTCAAAACATGTAGTAGGTAGGTAAGAAATTCATTTTATAAATTGAAATCTTTCAAAACTGTCTTTATATAATATCTCATCGTAATAATTTTAGTTTAAATTTAATGTTATATATCTGAAAATTTCTTCACCATTGACAGCTTTAATTATGAATTTAAATAAACAACAATATATCATATAAGAATAATTAATATACCTAATAATTATTTCATACATAATATACTCGTAATTATAATATGTAATTTATTCTTAGTAAATAACATACTGTTGAATATTTATAAGTATATATTTGAGACCGTATAATAATAATTAATAATTTTTATTAGTATATATTAATTTTTTTAATTTTTAATTTTTTTATGACAAATAGAAATATTGTTAAAAAAAAATTATGTAAAAAATTTAAGATCATAATATAATATCTATTATATCTTTATACAATAGGTACTATGGAAAATATGAATCATTAGTTTTTAGATTTCATTTCACTAATTATGCTTTTCTATTTTATATATTATGTAAATGTATAAATTATGTTCATAATTATAAGAAATTATAGATTTTAATTAATAATCATAAAGATAAGTATATTTACTGTTTAATTACTTTATTATATTATATGGGAAATAAATGTAAAAAATGTAAAATAAACACGCTGAAAAGAGTCAATAATAATTTTTTCTTTCAATCTTCCATAGATAACGATAAAATATATTAAGAAAAGCTTTTTTAATTTTTTATTTTCACATTGTTAGTAATTAAAAGTAAAGTACTAAAACAATAATATTTACATAATTTGGCAGAAAATAATAAAATTCGTTGTCACTTTTTATATTATTATTTTGTGTTGACAAACAGATTTATGTGAAAATGGTACTATAAAACATAAAAAAAAAAAAACACTACTTAAAATATTAATTAAGTTAAACGGGTAAGATATAAAAAATAAAAAGTATGAATTAAGCATAGGAAAAGAATTTAAATTCATCTATGATAATTTTTATTTTATTTTTAATTATAGATACTAGTTTTAAGACTAATTTTTATACCGGCATAATTATTATTACAAATTAATAATATACGGGAATTAATATTTCTTGTAAAATATTAAAGATCTTGAAGAAAATTTAACATTCAAATAGTTTACAGTTTAAATATGTAACTAATAATATAAAGTATAAAATACATTTTCAATTTAAAACAAATACAAAAATAAAAATTAATTATGATGTTGATACCAGTATATTTTATACTGGCGTATAATATATAAAAAATAAACATTTATCAATGAAATAATAAAAATAAAAAATGCACGTTAAATAATAAATCATGCAGTATAAGACAGTTAAACTTCCTACTCGCCAGTAGATATAAATATAAAATAATATCCAAAAATATGAATTGTCTATAACCATTTAAATTTATGATTAAAAATGTAAAAATGGATTCAATAAAATTTTTTTTTACATTTTTTTTTTTAATATTCATAATATTCATACTATATTTTTATGCGGTTTATACGTACGCATGCAATGTATAATATCTTACATAATATTTTTTTTTTTAATTAAATAAAGTATTATAAATATGTTAAAATTCATTAATAAACTGATAACCTTATATTCTTAAATATTGGTATATTCGTTTATTTTCTTTTACCCGCAATCGATATTAACATTATACTCGTAATATGAAGGTAGCCAATGAAGATTCGTACATGTTTATATTTCATTTGATGACTCAATTCGAAATATAGGAACGTGCATAACTGTCAACTGATAGCCCTTATCGAATAACCCATAATAATAAATGGTATGATATTAATTATCGATAGAAATCTTTTTAAAATTCATAGTCGTATTCATGGAGAATGTAAATTGTTATATTTGTAGTAGATAATAAAATATTATTCTTATTTGCCACAATTACTTTTATCTATTTTATTTTATTTGAATCCTTTTTAAGGAAAATTGTATAATGTCATTATGATAGATGAATATACGAAATAATACGAAATGTACATTATTATCATAAAGATTAATTATTTATAATCAATTATCTATAGTTTTTAGCGGAATTATTATCAATATCAAATATTTCTATAATATTACTCTATTTGTATACATATATAATGTAAATTTCTATAATCCTTTGTTTTGACAAAAATAAATTGCCAATTGTTTTTTTTGTTTTTTTTTTTTTAACCATAATTCATGCCAACGTGTGAAATTGTTTGTATGTGGTTACAAAAGTTTTATCGGTCGTGCAGCATATTATACCCAACGTATCGGCTAGTTTACACAAAAGTTTTAAAACAATTCTTTTTGTAGGTACATAAATCATAATCATTGAAAATTACACCAACGATTTTAAAAACTGTCATTATTAACTAATTTATTATTATTGAACCGGTCGACACCGCATATACTACCGAAATTGAGACAATTATCATTTTTGTATAAACTATACATACACCTACATATTGATTTTTCAATAAAAAATATAGACATCAAGACCTAGTTACCATAAATTATACTCGTATTATCTTGCAGCCGTCGTAACTTTGTGTTATTGATTTTTATTTGCAATTATCGTTTTAAGAATATTTTGATTCTTTAATCATTTAATAATTTAAATGTATACGTTAAGTAATTAAAAGTATTATAAAATGTAATTTAATATTATAAAATATTTATTTTATATTAATTGTGTAAATATTCTTAATAAACGTTAATTATTTTACAATATTAACAATTGGAAATACTCGTATTAAGATATTGCTTTATATTATAATATTAATACTTATCCTATTATGACGTAATAACTGTTGACTTTAAATAATGAAAAAAAAATTTAAATATATAAAGCGTTTTTCACTGTTAATCATGATCGTAGAAAAATGTATGTGGAGGTGCAAGAAAAAAAAATTGTGCACATAAAATTTTTTTATTTTATTATTAACGAGTACTTTTATGGTTTTACGCACTAAGCTATATCATTGTTCAGTATAAAATATAATATAATATACAATACGATATTATTTAAATTTACCATATTATTATAAAAAAAAAATGACGATTACTGTGTTTATATGATGGTGGTCTTTTTAAACTCAAGATTCAAAAAAAAAAAAAAAAATAAATAAATAAATAAAAGATAACAAATTAAAATGACAAAAATATCATGAGTATAATATAGAGTTTTAAAATGTAATAAGTATTTATATTAAACACTAAAAACACACAGTTTTATTAACTATAAAAACATTAGGAAGATACTATATTGTATTACATGAAACGAAAAAAAAAAATATTATAATTTCATATCATTTTTATATGAAAATTATTATATTTCAAAGAAAGAAATATTGAATAGACTTATCCATGTAACGTAAAAAGATCCTAATATTTTGATATAATGTTAAGTAATATGTATAAGTATACTTAAGTCAAATTCAACCCTTAATGCCCAAAATTGCTAATTTTATCAAAAATTATATACATAAAAACGAAAATTTTATAAAATATTCAAAGTCCTATATTTTGTAGAAAAATTAATGTCACGGTTCCAAAATTTTACCACATATATATTATAATACTTATGTGAATACCCAATAAAATTTTCATGTCTATATCATAAAAATTGCCTGAGTTATGGTAAAATATTGAAATTCGTTGAAATTTCAGTTTTCGTGAAAAATGCCGTTTTTTACGTTATTTTTTCGTTGTTTTTTCTATCGCATAGGGTTAATTTTGAGAAATTCGAAAAAGAACCTAAATAAAGTACCAATTGCATCCACTTTCCAACCGGAAACATGTGCTATTATTATTCGTGAAAATCATCGGAGCATTATTTCGGCTAGTAAAAATGTCTTTAAACATAAAAAAAAAAAAAGACACATCATTATAAAACCAATACATTCTTCGCTTCTCTCAGAATTTAAAACTAAATGTATTATGCATTGTTTATTTTATTATGTAGTTATTTGGAATATTTTTTATTATATAAATTAATATTTAATAGAAAATATACTATTTTAGAAAATTGTATTGCATTACGTGTACGTATTTAAATAACATAATTTTATGATACAGCATTTGGAACCTTAATAATTAACAGTTAGTGGTGAAATTAGTGGAGTAAATATACCTACAAAAAATAAACATATCATAATATTAAATTTAATACGGAGCTAATTAGAGTAATGATAACACAAGCAAATTGCCTTCGTCGACTTGTTTCTGTTTCAAAATATAATAATATTACAAAATGTAAACGTCAAGTTGTTCTTAGAACAATTTTAGTGAACCAACTATTTGTCATTTCATTTAAATTTATAATTTCACTAAAACACTAAATTGTTTTATTTAAAAGTGTTTAACAGCATATTATTTTATAAGAATAGTTGAATTAGCATATCCCGGAGAATGATGTATAATACATTACAAGTATAATAATTAATAATTTTAATAATCCTAATATTATCTAAATAATGTAAGGCAAAAAAAAAAAAAAAAAAAAAACATATAGATCTCTTATAATATCAGTATTATTAGAATAAAATTGGAATATGATTATTGATTATTCATAATAATATTATATAATATAATAATGAATAATCATAACCATTTTATCATTTCCGTGTATGATATTTTTATTTCTAATTTCTATACAGTGTCTCAAAAACGTTTTTACTCCACTCAACGTGTTAATTCTTCATTGTAGGTAAAATAGAGCATTTATTTTACAGATTTGTAATTTACATCAGCAGATTATATCGTCACCACAAAAACACGTATGTGTAACATGTTTAACTTAGAGTTGTGTGAATACACTTTTGCACTACAGGAAAAGGAAATGTACATACATTTGAATTAATATGTGAATATACATTCGCGAAATTGTAGTTTGTTATCATTTTATTAATAAGTTAGTTCTGTACGATAAAGAATAAGAACTATTACATCTATCTAATTAGAATAAATGCAACTTCCGCATTAAAAATAGTTTGATAGTTGCGCGACTAATGGAGCAAAACAATAGTAATGATTTAAACGAAATAACGTGTAAGTTAACTAGTAAACTTTTAAACATATTATAAACTTTAGTGTTATTTTTTTGTTAAATAGGTACGATTAATTTAAATTTCAAATTTTGAATATAAACAACACCTAAATTATAAAACATTGTTACAAACGAATGTTTTAGAGACTTAACGCAGTAACACCAATAAATAGGTACTAGAAGAAATATTTGTGTTAAGAAATATTAAACGTTTACAAATTAGTATATTAAGGCCAAAAATTATAATCACTTGATTTACATTATACTAATCACACTTAGAGAATAATTTTTAATTAATCGAAAATCATTCTATCCGAAATACAACAATAATCTTAAAAAATAACTTTTGAAAAAAAATTAGGAAACGTCTTTAAATAAGAGTTAACAATACTTTATACTTATACTACTTATAGTATGTGTATAATTGTATATAGTATTATAGTTTAAAAAACATAAAATCTCTCATACAGTCATCGATTTTGTACATTATTAGATCGATAATATTAGCGTTTACGGTTTACTGCATAAATATTGTAAATTTAGCAAAAATATAAATATTTAAAAACACAGTTTACTTATTTTTTTTTTTTTTTTATATATAATTAAAGTTAATCTGTTTAATTTATAAAACAATTTTTATTAAAGTAGTAATTTAAATAAATTTATCAAAATCAATTTTTTTTTTTTAAATATACGTTTAATTTTTTCAGTGAGAATGCACGTTTTACACGAGTTAAATTGGACGATGTTAGTTTACGAACCATTGCATAAATTTGAGACTCAACTCATGTCCACGGCTAATATTCAAGTTTACGATAACAAAAACACGGAACAGTGGTCATTAACAGGCGCACTATTGTATTCAGTTACAGTAATCACAACTATTGGTAAGCCAATTGTTTGATATTGTTATTTTGAAAAAAAAAAAATTTTAAAAATCATAATAATTAATTAACTGAAGTATGATAAAAGTGTAATAACAATAAAATAAACTTCTACTGTATTTTGTATAATAATTTTTTTAAAAAAATGTATTTGTATATAATTATATATATAAATATATAATAATTAATTATAATAATAATTTTAATATAATTTGTATATATTAAAAGTATGTTAATAAATACTAGATAGAATATTTCGTAAACTTAACTTTTGTATGCTACAAAAAAATTCAATAACAGTTAATAAAAAATAATAACTTAAAAAGTTAAGTGAGTTCTCATTTTATATTTTGGGTTTTATTATTTTCAATTATTTCTTTGACATTTTAAGCAATAGCTAGTAAAATAATTATTATAGAATTCTAACAAAAAAAAAAAAATTAAAATGATTTTAAACTAAATGAATATTTGAAAAAATATCTTTGTAAAAATATTATATTGGTCTTTAATCACATACATTTACAATTATAAAATCTTAGATTGAAACATCATTCTTTTATATTTATTTAAAAGATTAATATATAAAAAAAAAACTCCTATAATTTATCAGATATTAATTGTGGTGATAACATAATATAATATACACTTGATATAAATTCTTAAGCTTCTTCTTTTTTTATTTATTTTATAAATATAATAATAATAATAAAATAAAAACATTATATTATTATAATGAACATAATTATATTAAATATAGTATATGATCATATGATTATTCTTTTGTAATACATTCTTTGTTTAATTAAATAATTTTATTAAATGTAATAATTTATAATATTTAACAGTGAATTGAATTCTGCTTGTTTCTAAATAATATTCTTTGAACAAATAAAGGCAGCAGACTGGCGATGGCGTTAGAAGTTTTTGGTGCATTTTTACAACATCGATAATTGGTAGTTTAAAAGAAAAACAAATTTAATTTAAAGTTTATCTCAGAGAATCTGGCAATTTCTCACGATCTGTGTAAACATCTGTGTACGAATACAACTAATATACTCGTATTTACATTTTAAGTAAATCCTATATGAATTATATAAAATATTTTAATAGTAATTATTATATTTAATTTTTCTTATATTTTCCATTTTATTATTTCAACTTAATGGGGAGATGATTATAAAAATGATGTATTTTATTCATATTAATCAATACTAGAATACATATATATGTTTATTCTAAAAATATTTGTGATAAAGGATAATTATATTAACATTATATAATATAAATATAAAAATATATATTCCTTTATTTTAATGAAAATAAACCTGAGTATTTAAGACTACTTTATAATTATTTATTAAAACTTAAATTATTAAAATAATTCACTTATTATACGTTAATAACTTCTATAATTATAATGAGATATATAATTAGTTATTGTATACAAAATTCATACGCTATGCTTTATACAAATTGAATTTGTAAATCAAACCATAATTTTTGGGTTTACATATCGTGTTAATTTTAATAAGAATGGTGTAAATAGATTGTAAATTTTAATATTATAATTACTGCTATAATTTTTTTTTATTTATTTGTCAAACAAGTATTTATAATAATCTTTATAATTATTAGTAACAATATTAGGTAAATTAATAAATTAATTAATAAGATAAAATTTTAATTCACTTTGATATTGTATTTATATTTTATTTTATTATTTTTAATTTTATGCAGTAAACTTTAAATATTTTAGTTCAAAGACTTTATACATAATTAATTTAATTTTAACGACATATTTCAACTATATTTAAAATTCCTAAAAATTTATTTATATTTTTGTATATATATCTACGTTTATACTTCTACCTAAAAATAGTTTATCACTATCAGATAATATTATATTATAATATTAATCGAATTTTTATGTGAAATATAAAATAAATAATGAGTTTTTTTAAATTTATATCCAAACTTTATTTATTAAATTTTGTTATAATAAAGAAATTATAATATTAAAAAAAAACAAATTTTGACGTATAATTTTTTTTAATCAGTGGTTTAATCCTTGCTTTCAAATTGATTATAAAAATACAAAGTTCGCTTGTGGTTACGTTAGTTAAAAGAAACTACTTGTAATTTCATTAATATCTATTTTTACGGTTTTCAGTTGCACTTTATGCGTTTTATTATTTTACAAACATCAATTACTTAAAATTTCAATAAAAATGTTTGATTTTATTCAGTGACAAGATTTTTATAATATAGAGTATATTTTATCAATTATTTTAATGAAATATTATATTACGTATTTTTTTTTAATAACAAATTGAATTTTCTTTTTATCTTTCAAATCGAAAAATGAATATTTCATAAAAAAAATATTTCTACTTGTATCGTTTTAATTTATTAATTAAGAATAAGCCTATTATTTGAATCAAATAATTAATAATTATTTATTAATTTTTTTTTTTTTACAGGTTACGGCAATCTTGCACCCAAAACTCCAGAAGGTAAAATAGTAACCATGGTATATGCATTATTTGGCGTTCCATTAATGTTGTTGTGCATATCAAATCTGGGGTCCTTGTTAGCCGGTACATTTCAGTTTGCCTATTCCCACTCATGCTGTTTTTCTAAACGGAAGTCAGGTGAATAAAAAATAAACCAGGTTATATAATATCTGACTATTAAAGTTCACGTTATATTACTGATAAATGGGTACAATGGTATAATATATTATATGGTATAAAAGTATATCGTAATATTAAAAAATAAAAATACCGATAATAAAGTTCTTTATTGATTAAATCGCTAGAAAACATCAGGCGTACCTACACAAAATAATAATTACTTTTTCAATAATTCGATGTTACAAGAAAAAAAAAATCGCCACTAGGTAAATATCTTTTCGTATTGTGTAAATTGCGAATCATGATTATTCGAAATATATCACGCATATAGTGACAATAATATTTGAATATATTATTATTATTCGCTATGTAATACAATAATTTACAATAATCGCAGTAAAACAGGACTAAGTGAAGCCTATCGGGCAGGGCCTAAAATTTAAAAATTTTCGTACTATACGTCTACTTATTACATTTATAGTAAAATCACAGAATAGATGAAACTGTGGTAAAATAGTATAATATATTATATATTTTAGATTCTGAGCGAAGAGTTTATCAAAAATATACTTTAATTTCTGAAAAAATATTTATTTTGATTATCTAACTAGTAACTTGGCTTCTTTAAGTAGGTACTTTAAATTTTGAAATTTCATGTTATATGGTTTTCAAATAATATTATCTATTTATAATGCAAAAATGAAAAAAATAAGACAATAATCAACTAGGTACACAATTTAAAATTTCGTACTACACATTTTATTATTCGTACTGCACTAAGAGTGTCGTAGTACCAGGGCTTAAAGTGAGAAGAAAGTGCAGAGGGGACTCAAATAACATAGAAATTTTGAGCGTTCCATGTTTTTTTTTATAAAATGTAAAAACTATAAATTAACACAATTACAACACATTAAAGAATAATATAAGCCCTACCTATAACCTAACCGATAGTGTGATAGAACCTTACAACAAAATATAATACGTATAAATACGTAATTTATATATTATTGTCTTTAGAAAACTTATCAAAAATCAAGATTTTTCTAAATGGGTGATGTACATAATTAATAAAACAAATAATTATTACTTTGTTATTGAGCGTTCTAGCGAACCTTTTTAAGTAGTTGATTAAAGGGGACGCTTTCTTTGTGTTCTCAGAGGTAGGAGGACTGAGTCCCCTTGCGTCCCCCCTCACTTTAACCCCTGCGTAGTACACACAATTTTAGGCCCTGCTATCAGGGATACGAGAAATAAAGAATGAATGGATCTTGTATATAAAGCGTGTAATCGTTGAAAAATAAAATCACGCAGATATCACATAACTCTCAGATAATAATAGAGTTATGGGATAATTTGATTGAATACTCGAGCGTACAAAGTTCACGTGTAATATCAATTGTAATATCTCTAATGGGTTTTCTCCTTACACACTTACTCACACGTTACTTCACTGAAGTGCGTACTCGTAATATGGTTTACGTCGCGTACTCACACATTACGTTGTTCAACGTGAAAATCTAATTTCTACATTAAAACACATTTTTCTTGTAACTGCACGACATAATATTACAGGACATTATACCAAGATTTCATACGCTTCGAGAAATTGTAAAATATTCTTATATCGTTTTTACGAAAATTACTTAAAAAAAAAAAATTGTATAATTTAACGAGTACTCCTTTTCGACTGTGCAAGTGTTTGCCTTGTCTCGTGATTAGAACGCATTATAATGTATAATACTTATTTTATTGTTAAAATCTATACAACAATCGAATGTTTTAAAAAATAATTATTCGATACGTGTTATGTAATATAATTTATTAATATATTTTATTTACACGTGAAATATATGAACCGAATTATTTTCAAGCCCAAAAAATACGTGTATATACGTGTGGAATCAGGCCACGACAATATTATGCAAAATTCAGTTTTTATAAAGTACTGGTCGTATGGTCTTAAATTTTTTTCTAAAATACGTTAAAACGATTTCGAATTAATATAATATTATACAAAAATTATATAAGTATATGTATTGTATACAAGATAGATACTGCCGTCGACGCTATAAAGTCATGCATGTTCGATCGCCCTTTAAATATTTCGTTAACTATTCAGAAAATGTACAATTTAAATCCACTATTACAATTACCTAGATAAATACAGTAAATAGTAAAAATTAGACAAATCATATTGATAGGTAATGCAGTTTCAATGAGACCAAAATGTTCACAAAATTTCGACATTCAAGATTGATAATTGACCTATTTTTCAATAATGTCGTTTTGCCACCTTTGAAACCACCTTTCAAGGTTTCTTATGAAAATTATTAGCTCAAGAAATAACCATCAACAAAACTTTTTGCTAGTGAATAAATAATTAATCCAATTAGTAGGACGGTTTTTGTTTACGGCGACAACCAACGACAGTATAAATATAATTGTGATTTATGTGAATTTCGATTACACGAGTTTATTAGAATTGTATATTTCTTTATATTCTTATTTTTATCAAATGACATCTGGTAATTTTTTTTAAACGTGAAAAGTGTTTGTATTATACGATATTATGTTGAATATTTTCACTGAGCCATAATATGAGTTTTAATCTACTACCGCGTCTACATAATAATATTATGAATTATCCAATTTCGAAAACTACGGAGTGATGGAAAATACAGGGGAAACAATTTTCTTTACTTCAATTTTAAAAACGAAATTTAATTTCTACGTTTAATAAAATGTATAATCAGATCATGCTTCACATAATAAATAATAATAAGAGTCGTGAAGTGCATCTGTCAAATCTGAGTTTTTATCATTAGCGTTTATGCCAAAACGCCGAACGTTTGAGTCGTTTATTTTATTACGTCTGAGGGGAAAGCTACTAAATAATTAAGTTCAATTTGAAAATAATTTTTATTTCCATGAAGGTTTTTTTATTTAAATACCACCAATCCTATAATACTAATATACAATTATAATAAACAATTATATTTTTGATATAATTTATAAATAGTTTGTAAGCATATTAAAAAACTAAACAAATTTAATAATATGTGAAATTTAAAATTTTTTAATTTAAAAAACGTTAATAAACAATAAATAAATTTTTTATCAGTGTGTATATTTTAATTAGATTATTTTTTTTTTTAAATTATTAATTTAACTTTTGTTCAAACATTTTGTAAAATTCTCCGTTTAACAAATTTGGTTAAAATTGTGTTATAAAATGTATAGGTTTAAATTATCTAAAAATTTTTATTTTTGAAAGTAATTTACGAGAAAAAACCTGTTGGGACATCAATATATTATATAAATATTAAATATATATTATATAATATAATCAATGTCATGCATGAAATTATTAAGAAAATTATATTTTGTTTTACAGTAATGAAATAATAATAATAATAAAAAAAAGTCATAAAAAATGAAAAGTTAGTGGCAGCAACAAACATTAAAATTTCGTACGTCAACTAGTCGTCAAGATGAACTAGTTTATGTGTTATTATTTTAAGTTTGAAAGCGACAGGATATCAATTTTAATAACCGATCTTTAAAGGAATAAATCCGTCGATAAAAACCTCATTTTGTGGTTGGTAATCTTTTATTGCAATGAGCTATTAAAAATTGTTTTCCATCCAGTCTTTTCTAATAATTAGGATATAACTTGATCATAAATTATATTAAAATATTTTATATTATTTTAGACGTTTTACACCAAATTAAAAATGTACAATAACATAATTTATTACGCCTATTCGTAAATTTTATAGTTCAACATTAAACATTCCATTATAATATATTAATATAATAATATGAAAGAATTATAAATTATATTTTGTATTCCTTCCAGATTATCATAACGCGGTATAATACAATTTTCTATAAAATAAATTATTGTAATTTTATTAATTTGTGAAAAGCTTTCGATTATATATGTTATAAAAACAACTTGATGTATTTTGTTAAAAAAAAAAAAAAAAAAAATATTATAATCTTAAAATTAAACGTCTCAATGTGAATGATAGCTATATTTTTATGAATAGATTATTGATAATATAGTATATCAATATATGATTATAAGTATATGATTTAGATAAATTATGTAAATACTAGCTATAATAATATTTTACATACAATACACCTATCTATAATATTGCAAGAAGCTAGATGTTTAAATTGTTTTTTTTCCCCAATAATATCGATGCTCATCGATTATGTATATAATAATAATACGAGTAGGATAATAAAATTTGATAGTTCAAAATCTGGGATATTAATCCTTATATATTCGGTTTATTCTCTTTAAGACTTGTGAAAATATTACCTTTTTTTTTTTTTATATAAATACCATAAGAATGCGATAATCTTTACGAAAAGCTTCAAAGTATAATATAGGTAGTTAATCGCGAATTCTTTAGTGGGGTGATGTAATATAATAATATATACCGCGTACCAAATTTATCTACATAAAATACATATTGTTATAAAATATTGTTTTGATCGATAAAAACGAAATGGTAATCTAAGAACGTTAACTCAGAAGAGGTGACGTTCCATGAATTGTAAGCGTTAAGGGATAGTGCACAAGGACGGAATTGTTTACAAAAACGGAAATTGAGTTTTTTCGTTGTTTTCTCAGACAAATTTTTAAGTGTATTTTTTTTTTTTTTTTATTAACGCTTCCGTTGATTTACAATAATGATTTTACCACGACGGTTGACATATTGTTGCAATAACTTCTGCATAAAAAAAAAAAAAAAAGATCAAATGTTTATTTTTTTTAACTACATTATTTATTTCTGAAGGAAAAACAAAAAATGATTAAATTTAATAATAAATAATTTAGGATTTACTTACCATATAGAACTAGAACTAGTTGGAAAGGCGATAAATTTATACGTCGAGAAAATAATAATTGGACTCTTGAAATTATCGGCTCTTCGTATAATATTAATCTTATACATTTAAACATAAATTGAATATAGAATATCATGATATTCCTATTAGCAGAGAAAGAGTTATTAAAAACGATAAGATTATAATATTATAATGATGCTTGAATATTTTTTCGAACACTATCTAATACAGTTATAAATTTTAAATTTTCATATTGCTCTATTCGGGAAGAAATGCACCTTAATAAACACTGTAAACATATTTATAGCGAACATTGAAAATGCCTTGTTTAAAAAATAATATTATTCAAAATCGACGATCAATTTTACCGCTATAATACTAATTATTATTTTTGTAACGCAGTATGATTAAAATTAAAATTATTATATTTCGTGCTTGTAGATAATAAATCTCCATTAGAATTTTCTTCTTAGATTACGTTTTTTTTTTTTTTTTTATAAAAAAAACTACTATTTGTTTATATTAAGTGTATAAAATACACCAACCAAGAATATTATCGTGTAACTTTCAGCTTCTTTTGATGCATATTTATTATTTGAGTTAATAAACAAAGTTGACCAATTTTTCACTCGGACGTTTAAAACATAAAAAATATATTCATTTATTTATTATATTTTTCAAATATAATAAATATTTTTATAATATAATATTATATATATATATATATATTTACACATTTAATTGAATTAATACTTCTTAATTTAATTTAAAAAATAACGAAATTTAAATAAATATTATATTGTAATTTAATATGCATTCAATTATTAAACCCAGTAATTTATAGATAATTTTTATAATTATTATTATTTAGTTTATTATTCAATAGTAACAACACAATTTTGATTAAAAACACGATTGCATATGATCTGAGATATTAAATCGGTAGTTTATTTAGATATTTTGTGAATACAATTAATTTTTCAAATGAAAAAATATGTAATATGAAACACACGCAAATTTGAAACGGCTAAATAAATGCGTTTTCTGTATCTCACATTTGGATATAATTATACAATATTATGTAGTGCGTATGTTACTTTGAATACGACAGAACAAAAAAAAAAAATTATGAATAGCATGCAGACACGAGAAATTATAATATTATACTCATAAAATGTGCAAGAAAATTGACCACGTATACTCGTATATTATGCCGGTGAATAAAAAAGAAAATGATATAACTAATGTCTATTATCGTTTTAATATTATACACTGCACCGTTTTGCATATTATATAATTAAGAAATTTTTTTTTTAAGGATGTAATATGTCATATTATAAAATATTATGTAACCAAATAAATTTATAAATAAATTATGCAAATAAATTTAGAAACAATATTATGTTAATATAAGGCATATTTTTTTTCAGTTCTTACGTAGGTACTGCAGGTGATAAACAATCTTTTTTATATTACGTATACCTAGTACCTACCGATTATACGTCGATCGTTCCCGTATTTTTTTTTTTTTTTTTTTTATACGTTTTAAATTCAAATGTGTATGTTATTCCGATAAATACTTGAACAGTATATAATACACTATTTTATATCAAATATATTTATTTTTCTACAATATTCGATATATATTCAACGTGGCAATATGGTCACCAGATGTTATTTATTCGTATTAACGGCTCATAAGTGAATTTCCATACGCTATCCGTATCGTATAATAAATCTTTGGTCTTTAGTTTATATTATTAGTTCTCTCATCGTTTAGCTTAATAAAACTACATGATTAATGGTGTTTATCTTCTATATATACAGACCGATTATCGTTTCCTCTTCGTGAAAATGTTTACGTCAAAATTATTTTGGCTTTCAAACTATCAACAAAGAAATATTGCAATGAATGGTAACATGCACTTGTAACGTTTTATACTTAGGCACTATATACAATTTTAAAGTCGAAAAATATTTCCATCTTATTTAGAAATAAACGTAATTAACTATACAACTTTTACAATAATAAAATATAATTACCATTATATTAATATTTTCTTGGTTATTCATATTAATTATTATTATATAATATAAAAATATTATAATTGTATTATATTTTAATTAATGCAAGTCATTTTCATAATTTAAAATAATTATTAATCAAATATCCATGTGGATACCGTTATATTTAAGACAACATATTCGAGAATATATTGCCATCTTTTATGTAGGTATTATTAATAATAATATTAGAAATTGAAAAAAAAATTAAAATAATACCAATATTATTATTAGATCTTTATGGCTTACTTATTGGAGTAAATGTCAAAATTCATTAGTTATTTTGAGAATAATTGTTTGTTGAATGTATTAACATTATAATATATTTTGTTCAAACATTTTGCATTTTCATAAATTTATGGAGTGAAAGGGATGATATTATTAATTTACTGCGTACGCGGCTTATTTTAATATAAATTATACACATATAATTTCTAAAATTCAATAATGATTTAAATTAAAACCGATTCATTTATATTATTTTAATGAACTTTCGGGTTTAATAAGTTTTATAAATTTATATCGCGTATACCAACACATTGTTTTTTTTTTTTTTTTTTTTTTTTTTTAGGTACATTTTGTAAATACTACCTATTTAGAGTGTACCTACCTATAACAAAAAAACGGCAATGACTTTAGTTGTATTTTTCTGGATTAAGGGAAAACACAATAGACAGCGGAAATATGACAGAGGGATTGCCATTAGATGAATAAATCGTAATATTATAAAAACGTATATGAAATATAATACATATATATTATTGTGTAGAATAGAAATTAAACAATAGTTTTATTAGAGGTAATACCATAATATCATTTGCATAACAATGGCGATACAAATATTTGTTTTTTTCTATACAGTTTTTGTTAAAGAAAAAAAAATCACGTTATTTAACAGGTAGATAGGTATTAAAATTATACATTAAACCAGGAAGAATAAAAATGTATATTATCAATAATAAAAATAATAATATATTATAAATAATATAACTGTTTGTATTCATCGTTCTTGCAATCATACATGGACTATGTAATTATATTTTATTTACATTTTCTAATATGAAATTGAAATGAATTACACCATACCAAATACAACTGTAAAAGGAATAGTAATAATATAATATTATGTATTATAATAATTTATGTATTTTTTTTTTCTAAAAACGTTTTGCAAATCTTTTATTCGAGAGAACGAATTGCTACAAGAGTAAAAAAAAGTAATAATCTATAACAATGTACATTTATATTATAAAATTATAAGCAAAGGATTGTAAAACAGAACGGTGTACAGTGTGTACACGTCAGAATGTATTTTTTTTGTTTTAACAGACTATCGAGGTATTTTTCATTTTTATTATTTCAAGTATACGCGTTTTACCGAATTAGATATTATTGTGCACAAAATTATCTGAAAGTACTTGTGAGCTGCGTTAGTTAACCATAATAATATATATTTTTTTCAACACCGATTGCTTACAAGAGACGTTTATTTACATTTATTGTACCTACTTAAAATAAAATATTTCACGATATATTTTTTAAACTAATTATTTATAATATAATAGGCTTTGAGAGTGTAATAATTAAAAAAAATAAATATAAATGTGAATATTTGGGGAACCAACGAATCCACATAAACGTATATTATTATTATTCTTATTATTAAAGTGTCGGTGAGAATTGTGTATAGTATCGGACGAGAATTGTTTAATTTCGAAACCGACGATGCGAAAACCGCGGAAAACCGTTTTTATAAAATATAACGCAGAGTGTGAGGAAAATGTTCGTCTCAACCGATCGCCAGACGCGTTTTCGATAATTTCATTCGAGGGATCGTCGAAGTGTCGGTACAAACGTGTTTACACGATTTTGGAATGTTTCGTGAAACGGGGCGGGCGGAAAGATTAATAAATTACCTAATAAAAACGGCATTGGATAAAATAACAATGAATAATATGCCAATTGTCTTTTGTTTTCCAGGTCATAGACGGGAAAAGTCTACGAAAATGTCATCGACCGATAGTCAGACGCCACACGTTACGACGTGTCCGCCACCGCAACAGTTCAGCAACGGTCATCAACAGCGGACCTCCAACGTGCAGGACTCCTCGTCCGTTTCTCCGAAACATCAACAACACGGTCTGTAAAATATTCTAAAAATAATACGACAATAATAATGTAATATATAACATTCCTCATGATTTGTGGAAAACATAAAAATGAACAGAAGTTGGCGTACCTAAATATTATAAAGTACATTCAACTTTTGCTATAAATTTACGCAATATCGATTATTATTTTTGACTCGCCCGGCGAGAACAAATCTCGGTTAGTTACATATTGTAATTTTGTTTTCCTTCCGTTACATATAAACAGTAAAAAAATACTGCGATCCAACGTTGTTTGGGGGGTATTCAGGTATATTATAATTATCGTATCGAACCCATAACAGAAGAAGTTTTGAGAAAAGTTTAATTACTGGACGTGACGCGATAACGAAATGATTATAATAATTATTATTACTTCGTTCCGCTGGGACGTGGCTTTTTAAACGAATAATAATATTCACCCGAGTTAATTTATTTTTCTGGTCCAATTGCGGTCGACAGATTTTATAGTATAGTTGATCGTTCTATACGCACAGCTAAGGTAATCGACAGTCGTTTCAAGTGGTCGATTGTTTACGTTTCGCCTATTCGAAGAATATTATGCACGCGAGTATGTTGACAGCAAACCATTCAATATGATGATATTATTATATGTACCCTCTTTCCGGGCGAACAGAACCCATTACACTAGTATTCGTATATGGTATATGCTTAGGATAAAATTATATTTTAAATAATTTCGCGATACATAATTAAACAATATGACACACTGTTTACCCGGAAAAATTCCATAGTTATAAGAATCGTAATAACTACAGTAATATTTCAATGATAATATTATATAATACGAGTATGATAGAAATTTAATGTGAAAAGTAAGTAAAAATGAAATAGTCTTTCAATTTTATTATTATTGATTCAGTATTAATATATTTGTTATAAAATTAATCTTGGTTCGAAACCCAATACTTATTATATGGGTAATAATTTTAATGTAATCGATTTTCTATATAATATTTTATATTCATTCGGCGACTGTTGAATATCGTATTGTTTTTTTTTTATTATTATACTTGCTTAATTCATTTTCATAATCTGTAATTAAAATTCAATTTTTTTTTTTAATTAATATAAAAATGAAAAAATAAAATAACATTTAATATAATATTGTACTCGGTGTATAAATTGATAAAAACGCACAATGTTCTATAAATATATTTTTAATATTACCAACTTATTTTTATCGCCTGTATACAAGTAGATATAAACATGTAATATGTAAAGTAACATTGGTAATATAAATGGATATTACTCATAGTCGTAGAATAACGTAAAATGCAACGTTACAATTTAAAAAAAAACACATTGTTACAAAAATATGAATAATTTTTATCAATATATTTATGTATAAATTATTATATTGATGTTACTATTATCAGTGCGTTCTTTCCCGTCGATTTAATAATAATTATAATATCAGTTTTCATTATATTTACTCGTACCTATACCTGAAAATAATCTGTACCTATTTCACTTATAGTTTAAATAACTATCTTACACCAAAAGTATAGTATAATAATATATAGCATTAAATTTATTGTGTAAAAAAATATATTTTAAAAGAAGACGTCTTTTACGATCAAAGTGTTTGAAAAAATAAAATAAAAATCTATTTGTTGAAAAATAGTCATAGAAAAAAAAACCAATCCCATGAAAAGTTTTGAACTCAATTTAGACTTTATGAGGTCATGGTGATAAATGTAAGTTTATGATACATCTTTAGTACATAATAGTAGGACGCCTATAATAAATCATCAAATGTACAAAGTATCTCATTTGAAGAATAAGTATATGTATAATATTATTAAGATAAAATATATAAATTTATTATGCTTTTTATAAAAATTCTAAACCTGATTTTTTATAGCATCAAGTAAATTATTTAAAATAAACAAAAACGGAAAACAATTTATATTCATAAATATATTATTAGGAATATAATTTATTTATTTTCATTATTATTTTAATTGAGAAAATATAACAGATATTTAATGTTAAATTTACATTATAAATTATATAATAAAATATTCAATGATATTAATTATTATTATTTATTATGAATTTTGTTAATAATCATTACATATTATTTTATATTACTAGTATTAACACATCTATTTGGCTTTTATTCAGTACCCTGTTTAAACTCTGTTTATTTCGAATATTAATAAGAAAAATAATTTTGTTTCATTATTATTTAACACTAACTAATTGTCTTTAACAATGAATAAAAATTATACGCATATTTTTATATATAAATTGAAAATTATTTACATAAGTAAAAGAAAATTTTTATTCGCATTATTAGGTATTTTATTATATATAAATCATTTAAAACAGATGGTTTTAAAATTAATTATACCTTTGATCAATTAAAATTTATGAAACTTATTAAATATATTTTATTTTATTTTATTTTATTAGGATTAAAAGAAAAATATGATTTAAATAAAATACAATATTGTAACTCATATATAGTTATCATATTCTTTAAAAAAAAGTAAAAAAATAAAAATTTATATATAAACGTTTTTAATAAAATAGGTAGTATTATTAGCTAACTAATAGTATATGTAAGACTCATATTAGTTTTTTTTTTTTTTTTTTTTTTTTGAGTAAAGACAAAGAAGTTGTAATTTTGTTTTTTTCAATAGTTTACATCCAAAAGTAATATATTTAAAGAAAATAAAGTGACACGATGCATGTACAATGTACATCGAGGGAGAAGAGAAAAATATATAAATTGACACAATACCTACTAAACATTAATCTCATGCTAGAGCGATAACAAAATCCAAAAATCTAGGAACCCATCATTTAGTTAAACATATATAGGTACCTATTGAATTTAAATAACAACGATTTCTACACTTTTCATAAAAAGCGTAAATGTACACAAAATGATTTAATTTTTTAGTATTGCTGATATTTGGTTAAGTTATATTGTGTAGTTTAATTAAGAAAATCCTAGTGAAATACTCTTAGTAGATTTTATGTATATTTATTAGTGTGAAGTTAATAATATATAATTTTAATGAGTGCAAAATATGAATATTATTTTAGGTAAAATAGGAACATATAAACTTAAAATAAACTTTTCACGTATACTATCGTAATAAACTTTTCATATATATATACATACTATTGTTATTCTTTATTTGCTGAGACCTATGCATATCATAATAATGAATTTTGAACATAACATAATGACAGCTAAAAGCAATTATTATTAACAAATCCCGTTATATTTTACAGAATATTATACTATTCATGGTTTCTACAGGGAAGTACGTACCTATATATTATGCACTTTGGTCATAATTAATGGTTAAATAAAATCAAATAATGGGGAACAACATTATACTTCATTACTTCAACCAATAATTTAAATATACGCATTCAATTATTTAAAAATAAAAATAAACAGATCTGTAAAAATAATTCTTTTTTCGCTCAATGAAATACAACTCTAGTATTATTAGTAATATATTCCTTTTACATTTTTATCATTAATATTAATATTATGTTTCCTAATCGTACATACACAAATAAAATATAATTTATGTTCGATGGAAATCGGATGATTTGATTACCATCAATCATAGGTACCATTAACAATCGATAGGAAATCATATTATGGATTATGTTGTCGGGTGGGCGATTAAAGCGCATTGTACAATAATTGAATATAATGTTTCAAGAGAGCACGCATTAAACTCGAGGCCCGATGCTTTGATCTAAAATATTTACGATATCTTTATTATAATTAATTAATAATAATATTTTTTTTTTCGATAGGTGGAAGACCAGTATATCGTTTAACGTCCGAAGCCAAACATGTGTTGTGCGAATGCGCTGAATATCAATTGGCCAATTCGCCTACACATGATCACGTTGCTGCACATATACTTAAACAACTTGGTGACCGTCCAAATTCGCCTGCATCTAAAAAAGACGAATACGTTTACGAAGACGAGGAGGATACTAACGAAGATTGTTATCAATGGTGGGAGTTTATTATCGATTATTACTAAATATATTATTTTGTTTTAAAAATATTATTAATGTGAACAAGAAAACTCCAAATATTCAAAGATTTCTGAAAAATAGATTAAAATGTGAACATATTAAAATTTTTCTGGTTATAATAAATAGACATTATTATAATTTTTTTTAAATATTTTATATTGAGAAAAAAAAAATAATAATAAATAATATAATAATCATCTGCAGTATAACAGAAAGTTAAGTAAATATGTTTAAATTCTCATTTTAGCAATATTCGAATATAATATGAAAATGTTTATGTTATTCAAGTAAATTAAAGTATTCCCGAGTATTACAGGATGCATAATAATATTTCTGTAACATTTTATAATAATAATTTATAGTGGGAATTAAAAATAATATTATTTTTGAATTTTGTTCAACATTACATGGACGTATCGAAATTGCCTACACGATGCGCCGTGCTATATAAATCGACATTATTATTATTTTTATTTCGCGTTTAATTGTCAAACACAAATACGAGTAACAGTTTTGTATGATCGGAAATTGATTTTAATTAATATTTATAGAACAACAGCAAAATGTAGGCAAAATGTGTGTTGAGGATAGAAAATGATCAATAATTTATTTTTAATTATATTTTAAACGTGTAAAGTGTCGAATGTGATAGGTGATTAGAAAAACCAAAAAAAAAAATGAGGAGTAAATTGTTTTGAAAATTTTAATATACGTATTTTAATATCCAATTAAAAATTGAGGTTTGGCGTAAGAAAATATAAAAATCTTTTGTTTTAAAATCGTCCGTAGCGTTAAAAAAAAATAATAACAATAACGATAAGAAAAAAAAAACACTTCCAAGTGAAATGTACTAGAAAATGTTCTCTTTCGTTTGTCTTCATTATATTATATTAATATATTATACTTTCGCTGTCGTGATATTTATTATGTGAGAAGTGAGATGGTCTGTTGTGAGAATTACTCGCACGGCCATAAATGAATTGTTACGTGAAATACTCGTCCGTCATAACGACTCTATGTACGGACGATATGATCGTTTGTATTCGTTATGGTTCGTGCAAAATGTATATAAATCGTATTAACCAATATATAGTTATCACTTTATCAGAAATCGCGTGCGTTTCGGAGGCGTTACGTTTGAAATGAGTAAATATTTCAAAACGCGAAGATAAATAATGATTTATTTTAAAATCAGAAGTTATTTCGCAGGTCAGACGAATAAACGAGATAAGGCGAAATATTATTACCGTCTTGTCACCGTCACGATCTTCGTTGCCTTCAATCGCATTTCTTCGTATAATCGCGTATTGTTTTCGTATAGTATGCCGATATTTTCAAATCCCATACATACGAGGTCGTATAATACACGACGTACACCACCAGAGAGATATTTAATTAATATTTATTTCACGCAAACCCCGTATAATCATATTACAATTACAAGTAACCGTGAAAAATATACGCGAACGAACGAGTTTTAACCTTAAACGTTGTCCAACTTAGTTTTACGTTAATACATTTTATTTTGTATAGTTTTATGTAAATATTACACGCGCGCACAATCTTACCCGCGATGATAATAATAATAACATTATGTTATTAATAATTATTATGATATGCGAACCATAAAAAATAAAAATATTATTTTATTACGTAACGTTGGAAATAAATATTTATCGTGTTTCGGTCGTTATCTGGTCCAGCACTCGAAACGGTTATTATAATATTATATTCGATCACGATATTTCTCATTTTCCATTCGCCTATAATCTATATAGATTACACGCGGCTGGTGAGCAACGAGAAATGTGAAAGATTCGAAATTCATCGTGTCATAAAATCCCCCTTTGCCGGGAAATTCGTAATAATAATAATTATTATTCTGCCGATAGTTATATGCTCGGTTATATGATTTTGATTTAAAATTCGTTATTGAAAAAATACATCGCGCTTTTCAGGAATTTAAAATTCAAGATTCCTTTTCGTAAATCAATAAATAATACTGCATCCGTTTAAATATTTCTAACTTTTTTTATTTCTTATTAAATAATGTTCCAGACAAATTACTGTCGAATTTATTTATATATATAATTATTTATGTTATCGATCACAATAGAGCTAAAAGTCAATGCTCGACGTGAATGATAATAGAAATAAAAGTAATAATATTACGATTTTTTATTTTTTCGCAGCCAATTATATAACGAGGCACACGGGACACCGAGCCGAGTGCCGTTGATCAGCGACGGACGTCAACAGCACCGTCAGAAGCAACAGCAGCATCAGCGACGGCGAGCGGAAAAGGACCGACGACAAGAATCCGTGGTCGCCGAACGGTACCATCGCGAAAAGGCCGCGGCGCAGGCAGCGATCAAGAGGCCCGCAAAGTCGAGGCGTAATGCCGCGCCGCCGGGCGTGCCGGTAGCTTTGGTACTGCTGGTGTTGACCTGTTACATATGTCTCGGGGCCGCCGTGTTCGCCGCGTGGGAGGGATGGACGTTCATCGACGGAGCGTATTTCTGTTTCGTCACTTTGTCCACAATCGGGTTCGGCGACCTGGTTCCCGGCAAATCGTTTCAGGGAACCGACACGCAGAACGGGCAGCTACAATTGGTCGCGTGCTGCGGTTACCTGCTGTTCGGCTTGGTGCTGATCGCCATGTCATTCTCGCTGGTCCAGGAAGAAGTGGTGTCCAAATGTCGGCACGTGGCTCGTTACGTGGGACTGCTGAAGCAGCCACCGCGGACGAGCACCCAACCGTACGCCCTATAACAGACCGTATCAATATTTATCATACTATAAACGCATAATATTAGAAAAGTACCTATACACACAAAATTCGTGTCGTTTTCGGTTTGCGGTCGTCAGGATATTTAAATTTTGAAAATTTAATCGCGTTTTCCATCATTTAAAATATTAATGTTAAAATATATAATATATTTATATCACAGACCACTTGGCTGGTTAGAAAATGATATTAGGTAATATAATACACGGTCTTCCAACTATCGGATAAATTTTGATTAGGTATAATATAATATTTTATGTTAAATAATGTGTTTTCATAATTTTCACATTTTTCTATTCGAATCAATAATATTATTATGATTTAATGATAGATATATTATTCTCATTGAACTAACGCGTATTGCGTTTTCTATAATATATTACCCAAACAGTAACGTGATTTTTTTTTATTCGGGAAATTTGTTTGAATAAAAAAATAATTTTCTAATAATTATCAAATTTGTGCATTTCATTCAGTAAATAATATTTTTTAACTGATTAGGAGTGAGACTCCAAAATTGTTTTGCTCACCACGATTCGATGATAACTATAATACGAGCATTTAACAAATTATTGTTTGGTCTGTTATCGTGTGAAACTGTGAACAATATGTATTTTGACCATTATTATAGTAAAATTCTTTCGATTAATAATTTAATATTAAACTTAAACAATATTTCATACAAAATAGATAAAAAAAAAATAATAATAATAATAACTATCAAATTCATTCAATTTACCTACAAAAAGTTACAATTGGAAGAAATTAAGTATAATATATTATTGTTAAACAATACCTAATAAATTTAACGATGTTAATCTTCAATTAAATTTACGAATTTTAAATCATGTATATTAATAAACATTTCGATTGTATCAAATGTCATTTGTCGTTTTTTATATTATATTATAAACTATAATAATTATTTTATGAATCGTTGTAAATACATATAACATTGTGTCTTTGATCCCATATCAAATATATTGTATAAGTACCTATACCTACCTATTTTGTATACTTTAATTAAAATAATATAATATATTATGTTTAAAAGGAATATATATATATATAATATATTTATAAATAATTATTATTTTTAATAAAATATTTAAATATTGTAAAAAAATGTTATTACCATATATTATAATAATATCATGATATTATATCGATTGAAACCTATTATTTGATTAAAAAAGGGAAATATTTTAAATTTAAATTTGTAAATAAATTGTAATGTTTATCATGTTTCATAAAATAAATTATGAGTATTGTAATCTTGAATTATATATTACTTAATTAATAAATAAATATATAATTATACAGTATATATACTCGTATTTATTAAATTGGCTTCGACCATTGACCACTGTTATTTCAATAACTAATAATAATATAATATACCTACCATAAAAAATGATAATAATATAATATATACTTATTATATACAATATAGATATTTAAAAAAAATCACTTGAAAATTTTTTTTTTTTTATTTGTTTGAAATTCGTAATATTTATATATCTTATTTTTACCAATAATATATTTGAATATAAATAATTACGATTTCTCAAATCATTATATAAATAGGATATGATTTTTAATATTTCTTATGCGATATATATTTTCAAAATGAGAATTGTATTTATTATGTAAAACATAAAACATAAAATTAAATTTATATTTGGAATATTGATATTTTTGTTTACATTATTCAAAGAATTTCGTATCACAATTAATTGTATTTTTTTTTAAAAAAATAATTAATTTTATTTATTAAAAATATAACACTAGGTACGTACTATATTTAGAATAATTTATTCCAGGTGATAATTTAAAAATACTTATGGGTAGTGCTTTAAGGATAATTATTTTTATATCCAGATGTTCGTAACTAGCAAAAACATATTTACGTATTTAAATAATTTTGTTATATTTTAAATTATGAATTAAAAAGTTAATAATATTATATAAGTATCATTCGACAAACGTATACATTTTATGATAATTGGTAACAGTATTTTTAATAATTTAATATCTATCGTAATTTAATACCATGAGAGAAACTTACATATTGTGATGGAATTATTTCATATACGATCGTCAAATTTAATTTGAAATTATTTACGATTTACCTAACCGAAATCACATTTTTTTAAAACAATAATCACATCATAATAATTTTGCCATAATTATAACATTTAATGTTTACGAATACAACTCAAGAATTGACAATAGAACAGATATTATTTCAATTTTACTAGAATTATTGTGAATTATAATTCATCGTTCAGACGATAATTAAAATAAATAATAAAGAAATAAATTTATTTTCAATAAGTTACCTATTGATTTTGTTCATTACAGAATTCATGTTTATAATTTAATATAATATTTAATGCTTAAATTTATACTACCTATATTATTATTATCAAGGACGAAGGCATATTTTAATACGACTCTTTTTATATAAAATTAATTTCATATACCTCTAACCTAACCTATTGGACATTTCTAGTACTAAACACGATTTTATGTCTTACATTACTATATTCAGGTTTTTTGGTGTTTGAGTTTACTGTATTTTAGAAGTTTTGTACTATTATCTTCAATACATGATAATATGATATACATAATATTTTGATACCTTATATTCATTATTATACAATTTATATATAAAAATATAATTTAAAAATAATTCATGCAATTTATATTTTCCTTTTTTGTTTTCTTGTTATTGATTTTATAAATAATAAATTAATATTTTATATTATTATTATTTTACGAGTATTATTAAAGATTTTTATTATAAAAATTAATCATGACCTACTTGTAAATCAAAAACAAAAATGCTTTTGCATTAAGACAACTTTGTTACTGGATATTTTTTTTTTTTTTTTTTTTTTTTTTCAATTAAAAAAATTTTTTTATAAGGTTTTTTTTTTTTTTTTTTTTTTTTTGCACAATCTAAATAATTTATTCTAAAACGATGTGTTTTGCTTATTAAGTGGAGAAAGATAAATATTGTAATGATATTTCAGTTGTTAAATATTTAAATTATCTGAATATTGTAGGTTGTACAATAGGTATCTATTTCCTATCGTATTATTTAATATATAAAATAAATAGTTAAAGTAAATAAACGGTAGTTAGTTCTTTATGGTATTTACATATTTTTATAGGATTTTAATTGAAAATGTATTATGAAGTTTATATTAATTTTAGCACATTATATTTAAGTGTTTTATAATTTGTAACAGTAACTAATTATAATATCCCATAATATTAAATATGGTATGTCTTATGACAAGAAAAAAATTAATTTTAATTATTTACTATTATGAAGTAAGGTTAGGTAATATTTAAAATTAAAATAATTTTATATCTATAAAGTATATGTTATCTTACATAAAAAAAAAAAATAATAATAATAATAACAAATATATATCTTATACTAAAATTACTTTATTATTTTCATAACAAGAATATCGTAAAGTAATTTAATTATATAATATTATTGATAAATATAAATGAAATAATGTAATTGTTTATTCTTTAATAAACATTATTTTCTATAAGTTTTAATTATACAATAAATATAATAAATGTAATTACAGAATAAGAATCTTTGTTAACGGATATTCATAACATTATATAACCGTAAAAAAATTTACCATTATAATTTATACACATTTATAATTCGTATTTAATAGTATAATAAAATAAATCTGGTAATTGGAACTAATTATCAAATATTATTATTTATAAGTTACATTGTAACATATTATTGCCATTTCTTTAAAAGAAAATTAAGTTTCAGATTAACATTTTTTTTTTGAGAGCCCATATAACATTTTACCAAAAAGGTTGATAAAAGTTGTTATAATCAATTAAATTCCCCACAGAAAATTCATAAATTAGATATCGATATTTAATTCTATTCATTTTTTCCATGAATGAAAAAATACGTCCATTTTCCATATCTTCTCTACTATTTGGAGTATAAATCTTTGTTTCCAATGTATCAAAATTTATGGTTATCCAATCAAATGGTTTACATTCTAAAAAATAAAATAAAAATAATTAAACGTAAGTTTAAAAATAAGTAAAAAAAGATGAGCTGATACTCCTGCCGCACAGGATACAGGTGTGCGAATCATAGCGTTTAATTTTAATTATAATTTGAATGCAATGATAAACCATTGCATTCGAAAAAACGATTCTGAGCGAAGTTCAGTCAATTATAATTTTCATTTGAACTAAAAATATCAACTTAATACAGCTATAAAAAAAAATTGAGATTAGGGATTTTCCAATATTTTAGTATGATGTTAAGTAATATGTAAGTATACTTCAGTAAAATTTTCAGACCCTAATACCAAGAATTGCCAATTTTATCACACATTATACGAAAAACGTGAATTTTACGAAATATTCAAAGTCCTATATTTTGGAGAAAAATTAATGTAACGGTTCCAAAATTTTACCACATATATATAGTAGCTATATGAATACCCAAAAAAATTTTCAAGTCTTTATCTTTTAAATTACCCGAGTTATCGTGAAATATTGAAATCGAATTCGTCGAAATTTCATTTTTCGCGAAAAATGCAGTTTTTTCGTCATTTTTTCGTCGTTTTTTCTACCGCTTAGGGTCAATTTTGAGAAATTCGAAAAATGACCTAAATAAAGTACCAACTACATCCACTTTGCTACCGGAAACATACCTTATTCGTGAAAATCGGAGCATTATTTCAGGTCGTAATTTTGTTTACAGGCATAAAAAAAAAAAAAAAAAAAAAAATCACACATCATTGTAAAACCAATACATTCTTCGCTTCGCTCAGAATCTAAAATAATTAAACATAAACTGATTTGCCAATCAGTTTATGAACTTTTCATATATGATATATTATATATATTATAATTGAATCCTTGACAATTAGTAGGTACTTATAATAATATTACAATATATTTATATCCATTGATAATAAATGAAACAATTTTTTTACCATACGCGTGGATGGATAGGTAATAGTGATAATATATTATTTATTATATAATTAAGATTTGAATGAAATTATGAATCGTAGTATTCAATAAACGATTATGAGCTAAGTTCATAACGATAGGTCGATAGATACATAAATTACTAATTATTGATTAATGTTATAACATATATTTTAAAATGAACACTTTTTAGATTCTGAGAGAAGCGTCTTATATTGATGTATGTCATTTATTTGTTTTTTTGTTTTTTTTTTTATGTCTGAAGACAATTTTACTACCCGAAATATGGCTCCAATTTTCACGAATAGACAATGTTTACGGATGGAAAAAGGATGTAATTGGTACTTTATTTAGGTCATTTTTCGAATATTTAAAAATTGACCACATGCAATAAAAAAAACAACGAAGAAATGACGAAAAAACGGCATTTTTCACGAAAACAGAAATTTCGACGAATTAGATTTCAATATTTTACCATTACTCAAGCAACTTTTAAGATATAGACTTGAAAATTTTATTGGGTATTCACATAAGTATTCACATAAGTATTATGATATTTATGTGGTAAAATTTTGGAACCGTGTCATTAATTTTTCTACAAAATATAGAACATTGAATATTTCGTAAAATTATCTTTTTTATGTATATAATATTTGATAAAATTGATATTTTTTGGCATTAAGGTCTGCAAATGTTACTGCAGTATACATACATGTTACTTAACATTATATCAAAATATTAGAAAAATCCCAATTCTCATTTCTTTTTTTTTTTATAGCTGTTTAAAGTTGATATTTTTAGTTTAAATGAAAATATTCAAATTTATACAAATATTCTTCTTATTATTTCTCAATATTTTTAAAATACAAATTTATAGAAAATCCGAATATTTCAAAAATTTCTGAAAAGTTTTAAAGTATACTGATATTAATCTTAACTTATTTCCAAAATATTAGAAAAATCTCAAGACTTATTTTTTTTATTATAGGTTTAAAGTTTAAACTTCAGTAAAATCAATATTTAAAGATAAAGATTTCAATATTATAATGACTTTTCTTATTATATTACAATATTTTAAAATAATGTTAAATAAAATTGACAAAAATTTTATTGAAGTTTAAATATATTTTACTTAACTTAGATTCAATTAATTGTGAATTATTACATTTACGATATTTTTTTTATAGCTGTTTAAATTATAAAAAAGAAGATCTGATAATCCTGCCGCAGGGATACAGGTGTGCAAACCATAGTGTTTAATTTTCATTAGAATTAGAATACAACGATAAACTTATTGCATTCGAAAAAAGTATTTTGACCGAAATTTTGTCATATATGGACATTTAGGTGACAAGGGATTTTATTGAACTTATAGAGACTTGAAATTTGTATTGGTGTTTATTTATTTAGTATATGTGTATATTATTATTAGGTATAATTATTTAAGTTATTAATTTAATAATTTAATAATTTTATATGTTTATAATTATTTATATTACATTAAAATTTACAAACTTTGTTCCCTTCTATTGAAGAAATCTTCATCTGAAAAATTTAAAAGAAAGTCTATATATAATAGTATATATATACTTTATATATATAATTCTACTGTACGTGTGTATGACATTGAACTCCTCCTAAACGACTACACTGATTTTAATTTTTTTGTATGCGTTCGAGTGACGCCCTGGATTGTTTAGAACTGGTTATAAAAATCCAGCATAGTAGCATAGTTGCATATGTAACGTAATATATTGCATATTATGTTGCATATAGCATAAAAAAAAAATTAATTAATAAATAAATAACCTTGATACTGACTTGATACCGTTTTAGATACACAAACAAGCCCAGCGGATAGAGCTTCAGTCGGTATATAGGTTATTTATTTATTTATATTTCGTATATTTCGTTTCGTTATTTTAACATTTTAATTGTTTTGTACGGTGTCTTTTGATATTTCATTGAATTTAAAATATATTCAATATTTAATATTCACATATACGTTACGTACATAAAACAATGCGATTTCTTATTCGTGGAGAAAATATTGGTAGACGGACTCGGAATTCACAATTAGTTCTGATCCGTTGGTTAAATAGATCGGCAGAAGATCAAATGACGGACAATAAAAATTTAAGAAACCATGCTGCAATCACACATGCTAATGAAAGACAAGAGAAACTATTGGCTGGAGCTACATCTCAATCTAAATTGTTTTTGCGTAAAATTCGCAAATTTAATTCGTGCTTTCAAATGACATCATAGAGACCAACAAAAATCGTTCAAAATGAGCGCCTCAATTCTCAATCAACGTTTAAGATTCAGGGCCAAGTTTATCATCAAATTTGTTCTTTAATGCCGATGCCTGATACCGATTAAAAATTTCTGTAAATCTACTTCATGGGTGATGAGGAGCAGCAAATAAACACACGCTACCAGTGCAACTATATCGAGCAGATGGAGGAGCCAGAAATTGTGGGTATTTTAGAATCGTATTTACAGAATCACAACCAGTTGGTTCAGTTTTTCAATACCGTTTCAAACATACTGCAATACAACAACTATATGATCGTCATAGAAGCAGCCTCTATTTTAGCCGCAAAAATATAGATGTTGCCGTTATAACCTTGAAAATACTTCAGTCATTGCCAGGCAATGAGATATTGTTCAAATCTATCGACACTGTTGCCGATCCTGATGAAGCAGTCAACTATCCTGTTGAATTTTTGAATTCACTGGATCTACCAGGAATGCCACCACATAACTTGTGATTAAAAATTTTTTCACTTATCATTTTGCTTTGGAATTTAAATGCACCTAAACTATGTAACGGTACAAGATTAGTCATAAAAAAAATTATGGGCAATGTTCTTGAAGCTAATATTTTGAACAGCAACTGTGAAGGTAGAGTTGTTCACCTGCCACGAATCCCAATGATCCTTTTAGACTCACCCATTCCATTCAGAAGTCTGAAATTTCCAATTTGCTTGGCAATTTCCATGACTATTAATAAGTCACAAGGTCAAACAATGTCCATTTTTTGGTTAAATTGAGAAAATCCGGTCTTTTCACGTGGCAAATTATATGTGGCGTGTTCTCGCGTTGGAAAACCGTCAAGTTTATTAATTTATACTCCTTCATCAGGAATCACTAAAAATATTGTTCATCAACTCGCATTAAGATAATATAAAACAAACGTTATTGATTATAACGAATTGTTTTAAGAAAAATTGATGTTATTTTAAAATAAAGAATAATGAAATTATTATATTATTTGTCTTTCATTTCATATGTACTTTGTTTAATATCCTAATCGCTTGAAATATGTAGGAAAACGTCTGTCAGGTCCGCAAGTATAATATATTTATAATATTATACATTATGTAAATAAGTATAATATTATAATAAATATATTAAAATTAATATTTATTATTCTTTATAATACGCATAATTAAATAAATCATTGTAATAAATATATACCATTTAAATACATCCTATATTGATTCGTTTCTGTAATACAAATTTTACTATTATAAATTTATTATTTATAACCTATTAAGTATTTTATATTTTTTTTAAAATTTTATAGGTGTATGTTTATGCAAATTAGTTATAATAAATTAATTTATAAATTCTTACTACATTTATCATAAAAATATACAAAATGTTATAGTTAATATCAGATATTAATTGGTGTTGCTTGATGATCGCTGAGAAAGACAACATTATTACAGTTATCAAAATATGTAATTATACTCAATAATAAGTAGGTATATTAATTTTGTGAACTGAGGTTTAATATATAATTGATGATTATTTAGTTATTTTATATATTAGGCATAAAAATAAATAATAATAATAAAATAAGAAAAATCTGTCATGTAACACATTAATCTTTTTATTATGATTTTGACAATTATAATATTTAAAATTATAAAACTATAATCCGATCATATCATCGTATACATGTTACATTTATATAAAATAATAATAATATTATTATTACATATTACAATAAAGTAATTACATACGTTGTGAGTCAAGCAACAAAAATGTCAAGTCTTAAAAATAAAAGTATTATATTATATAAAATTTAAAAAAGTTAAAAATACGAATACAAAATTACAATATTATTAATTATTTAGTTTTACTCCATTTTTTTAATTTTATGTCTGAAAACACTTTGACTACCCGAAATAATGCTTCGATTTTCACTAATAGCATATGTTTCCGGTTGGAAAGTAAATGTAGTTGGTACTTTATTTAGGTCATTTTTTGAATTTTTCAAAATTGACGAAAAGAAAAAACGACGAAAAAATGACAAAAAAACGGCATTTTTCACGAAAACTGAAATTTCAACGAATTCAAATTCTATGCAAAATTCCATTAGGTCCCAAACTAAAAAGATGTTCTACAAAAACCTCTTTCTCTAATTTCAATCATATCCGTCTCCTGGGGAAAACTTACCCACCCCCAACCACCAAACAATCACTTTAACTTGGGCTTCCACATAAGTTATTATACCACCCCTTCACATCTATCCACTAGTAGAGGCATAGCCTGGTATAGTTAACGGCTCAGCCCCCCCCCCCCAATCAAATCAAAGCATCAGAAATTAGTCTTCAAACTGTCACAACCAACTTCAATTAATATCCGAACATGTTTTGAAACGAAGACCACGACTGAAACAATTAGAGAAACTACGGTGATCCAGCTGCGAAATACCAGTAACTACGAATAATACCGTATACAAACGAGGTGAAAGAAGAAAACACCGGTGCACAAGTACGCGGAAACTCATAACGAGTTGTTCCACGACCCATCAGCAAGAAACCAGCCGACAAACGCGGCGTGCCGAAACACGTGTCACGACTACGTGCATCCCGTACTAAGTGCGAGCACTAGCAGCCACGGTCGGTCACAGAGCGCGCCGCCGCCGCAGAAACCAGTAAATCGACCCAGCGTTCAATACTTCAATCCGAAGAAACGCCATGACAAGAAAAGGAAGACGAGTCCCGTCCGCACGGCGTGAACACTACCAGCCCGTACATTGTCCTACAGCATCAAGCTATACTAGGCGAAAATCACCGCGAAGGCGCGAACTATACTGTATATGTATTTTTCTTATTGTAAAGCGAAGTTGTCGTCAAGCATCATCTTAATATGAACTCCCCTATACTTGTAAATGTACCTTAATATTATAGAATGAATAAAGTTAAGTGATTACCGAGAACATCACCTCATTCATTTACACGAACGGACTCCTCGCCTAGAGACACTCAGCTTCAAATATCATATTTAACCTAATCACATATTATATTTAAATTTGTTATTATGTTTTTTAATCACGTACATTTATTTTTATGTTCCTTTAGTGCTTCTGGAAAATTTAAAAGTTTATTTTTTTAAAAAATAGTCTTTATAATTAAACTGATAATAATTACTATTTATGTCTACTTCATTAAATAGTTAAACATTAAATAATTCAAATATTTTTACCATCGATGATAATGTATGAACTATAAAAATCTAAAAGTAATATCGTGTATTATTTATTCATTAATCAAAATTTTAATTATACAAAAAAAATTAAATATCAGTTTTATTATAATAATAAAAAGAGGATAGTGTTGAATTTTGATTACAATATGAATGCAACGATAAATCATTACGTTTGTGAAAACGATTTACAGCGAAATTCATCAGATAATATATGCACCGATTAAAATTTTTACATTTATCAATATTACGTTCGATATAATTAATATATCATAAAACCCCTAAATTAATCACATAAATACCCAAATCTGACATTACTTCGCTCAGAATCATTTTTCGAATATAATGATTTATCATTGCATTCAAATTATAATCTAAATTCAACACTATACTCTTTACACCTGTACCCTTTCACACCAGTAACTCTTCCCTTGATTTCTCTAATTTAAACAGCTCTAAAAAAAACAAGAGAAGGGATACTCCTGCTGCAGGGATATAGGTGTTCAAATCATAGTGTTTAATTTTAATTAGAATTTGTATGCAATGATAAACCATAGCATTCGAAAAAACGATTCTGAGCGAATTTCAGTCAGACAATGTAGGTATTGATTAAAATTTTGACATTTCGTCTTAAATATTTAAAATGCAAAATTTTATCACACATATAGGGATCATATGATATAGGTACTGTATATAGTACATAAATAAACACCCTTTTAAATTTTGATATTATTGATGACATTTATTTATTATATAATATATATTTTATATCTCACCAATATTTCCATAATTATCTAAAACTATATATTCTGGACAAAAAAATAACATATGAATTTATTACAATTATTATACCAAAATTTAATGCAACACCATGTCATATTACGTTATAACATAATATATTATTCTTATAATTATATTTAAATATTAACAACATAATATGGTGAATAATAAAATACAATATCAATTCACCATAATGTTCATTTTGAATTGTCAATATTTCATTGATTTTAAAAATAGAAATAGAATGTAATTATAAAATTTTAATTTCATCAAATTAAAATAAGAAAAAACAGTATTATAAATAATAAAATATACTCTAAAATGTAGGCAGTATTACCTGATAGATATTAGTAAAAACAATCACAATTAATAATACAATGAAAATAATTTAAAAAGTTTAATAATTATTATGTAGATAAGGCACTACATATATAAATACATTTCTAATACAATATGATAAACAGAAAACATTTTTTTAAAAAAAAGTTATTTATATATTTATATATAAATACTATATATAATATATATAATATGTTAATTGAAAAATATATTCTATGATGCTAAGATTAAAATAAATTCAATTATTTATGAGCGGGTATATATTAGACATAATATATAATATATTACGTAGTCTAATGCTTGACAGTGATTAAAAATTATAGCTCAGAAGATATAAAACATAAAACACTAGATAATTATTAAGATAAAATAAAATTCAAAATTACCATTTATTAAATTATAACTAAACATAAGTATATTATAACAAAAAGTAAAACTTCCCAAATGTTTTGAACTTTCCATAAAATTTAATATATACTCGTAAATGAGTATAAAACATTATTTTAGTGATAATCTATAAAGGGGGCATGGTAGGAACCACCATGTGGTGCCCCTGGAAACAGCGGAAATAGCAGTTGGCGGACGATCTACGGATAGTAACAAAATGCAATTTCCGTAAGCGAATCCTACCAAACACGGACAGTATATAAAAAGGTCCTTTTCATTCCTAACGATGGTGTGGAGAAATATCGAAGGACTAACACCTGGGAAAGAAATTATATTAGCCGTGATATGCAAAGAAACAAAGTGTGACGTATTATTTGTACAAGAGACACATCGTGCCAAACATCATAATAGACCCAAAGTTAATGGAATGAAATTGGTGATAAAAAAACCACACCAAAAATATGGAAGTGTAATTTTTGTAAGCCTCAACAATAATATAATATCAACAAACATCACTGAAAACAAAGATATAGAGATACTCACATTGGAAATAGGAAAAAGCACAATAACATCGATATACAAACCTTCCTCTGTAGAATTTAAACTCATAGAAACTAAAACCTTTTTGTGATAAGATACCAAATTTGTTATAGGTAATTTTAATAGCCACGACATTCAATGGGGATATTCTGAAACTGATGAAAACGGTACCGCAGTTGAAGAATGGGCGGAGATAAATCACCCGACATTAATTATTCATGATTTCAAATTACCAATGTCCTTTGTCCAATGTCCTAATCTATGCTATAAACAAGTACTTAAACCAATACCTAAATTGCAACACAGACCAATCATGCGCCAAACATATGCAGCCATAATACCAAGGAAAGTTATGTTCTAAAGAATGGAATATTTGAACAACATTTCTGAAAGGTTCAATTTCAGAAAACCAAAATGGACCAAATTTTCCCAGGAGTTAGATAAGGTAATAACTAACATCCCACCGAAAAAACAAAACTATGATCCATTCATCGAAGCTTTAAAAATCACATCACAAAGTAACATACCCCGGAGAACAGGGAAAACTCTATAACTAGAATGTGACAAGATCTACACAAAGATTATGAACAGTACGCAAAAAGGTATGCAGAAGATCCAATTGCAAGCAACAGCATAGAGATGTGAGAATAATTATTAGAAAATATCGGAACAAGCAAAAGGGACGAATGGATAAAAACGATAGAATATTTGTATATGTCAAAAAATAAATCACAAATTATGGAAATTACTGAGACATCTAAACAACGAATAGCCACAACCAACAGAGTTCTTAAAGATAACTGCAAACCAAATAGCGCACACACTTACAATAAATGATAAAACCAGGAGAGTTAGAACGAATACAAAGATAGTAAGGGAAAAGGAAGAGACAGAAAATTGTAGTGCAATTAAAACAATGAAGTGTAAAAAATGCCGCTGGAGTAGACGAGCTAATGACAGAACAGATTCAACAATTCTGACATAAAACACGTGAATGGATTTTAAGATTTTTAATAGCCTCATACAAAATGAGATGATACTCAATATATGGTTAATAACCAAAATTATGGCTCTCCTAAAACCAGGTAAGACACAACAAACGCCAAAGGACCTGTATAGATGCTATGCCACATGTATAAATTATTTGAAATAATATTTCTAAATAGAATAACACACGAGATGGAAAAGAAGCTAATTAAAGAACAGGAAAGCATTTGACCTGGAAAATCATGTACTGGACAAGTTCTAAATTTAGTCCATCATGATCATAGACACCATTACATCAACATTGAATAATAAAGGGAATTATTGAAGGTGAACTGTAAATTTTACAATATAATTTATTCAAAAGTGAAGAAGTCCCTAATTATATATAGGTATATATAATATAATATTATATTTATAATTAAAAAATATTAACCTTTAATAAATTTTCCAAAATAATCTCTAAATTCCAAATGATAATAATCCATTTGTTTTATATATATATTGTCATTTTGACCTGTAATAAATTTGTATATTTGATTAAATAAATTTCTTCTAAATTTCAATTAATGATTTCTATAAAGATTTTATATCATAATTTTGAATGAATTATTTATGTCTTAGGTACGTTTATTATGCATAAGAAATAAAAGAAAACTGATCAAATAACTAGTGACTAGTAACTTGTAAAAAGTATCAGGAAAGTATACTAAAAATTATTATTTAAAGAAAGTGAATATAAAAATTTTGAAGTACAATAATACACAGTACAAATAATACATGTACAAAAATAATGTACACGGTATGCAAATAAAACCTAAGAGATTACAAAGTGTTTGTTTATCATTATTTAATGATTTCTGTAATAAAAATATATTTAATATTTTCTCTGCTACTTTCGCGTATACGCTTTGGCTTTATATGAAATCAGATGTAACAATTACATAAAAAAAAAAAATATTTTCCTTTCCCTTTGATTTCCCTTAATTTTTTTTTAAATTACCTCCCAAATTCAATAAAAATGCATTCATAATATTAAAAATTTCATAAAAGTATGTAAATTCCTTGAATATAAATTTTGTAAAATTTTCTTGAGTTTCTAATCCAGTTTCAGAAATACCTGTAAAAAAATTAATGTTCATAAATTAATTAAAATTATTTTCAATATTTGTATAGTGTTTTTAAGAATTTATATAAGTACTCATATACATATTATATTTTTTATTTTTAGTTTAATAATATATATAATTAATTTTAAATAACTACATATTATAATATACCTATTGTATATTTTTTCTTACATAGATTACTTTATTACTTATAATAGTGTTAACGGATAATGGAAAAAAAATTAAAGAAGGACTTACTATCAACTTGTTTTATAGTTTTTATGAAATCATTGTATATACATAACATTTCATTATAGATCTCATAAAATAACAAATAACCAGATTTAATCGGCTTATCTTGAATGTTAAAATAATAAAAATTATTAGTTATAAAATAATACCCAAATATTTTTTTTATTTTGAAAATTTAATAATAATGTTAGATTTATTGAAAAAATAAAGATAAATATAATTAAAACAATATAATTGTTTAATTAATTAAATATTTAAGTTATAATAAGTACTTATAATTTTTAAAAAGAAGGTTAAAATAGAAGAAGTTTAAATAGAAGGGGTACTATGGGGAATGGATACAGGTGTAACGAAGAAAGTATTGAATTATGATCAATATTTGAATGCAATGATAAATTATTAAATTCGTTAAAACGATTTTGAGCGAAGTTCATCAGATAATATTATATGTACCGATTAAAATTTTTACAATAGGTAATCAGTATCTATGTTCAATATAAATCATTAAATATAAAATCCCTAAATGAGTCACATATATACCCAATCTGACAGGACAAAGCTCAGAATCTTTTCGAATATAATGTTTTATCATTGCATTCAAATTGTAATCAAAATTTAATAGGTACTCTCCTCTTTACACCTGTACCCTTCCACAACAGTATCCTTTTACTATTGCTTTCTATACTTTAAACAGTTATAAAAAAAATCGTAAATATATTAATTCACAATTTGAAACTGACATAAAATGTATTTAAGCTTTAATAAAATTTTAAAAATTTTTAAAAAATGTTTGTTTTTTAATTTGATAGAATCCATATAAATAGTATAAATATTGAATTTACTGGAATTTTAAAATTTAAGTTTTCGTGACAAATACTGTTTTTACGTCGTTTTTTCTTTCACATAGGGTCAATTTTGAGTAATTTGAAAAATGACCTAAATAAAGTATTAACTACGTCTACTTTCCAACCAGAAACTTATGTCATTCGTGAAAATCAGAGTATTATTTAGGATAGTAGAAAAGTCATCAGTCATAAAAAAAAAAATCACACATCATTGTAAAATTATCGTATACATTCTTCGCTTCGTTCAGAATCTAAAAAGACGCACATCATTGTAAAACCTTTCTTGCTTTGCTCATAATCTAAAATAAATTAATTTAAATATTTAATTTTACCTTGGAAATTTATGTATTTGGTAGTAATTCCAGAGTATAACAATAATTTATTAAATTTATCTGTTTCAACGGGAGAAGTTAATAATGCCTGAAACGAATCATAATCTTCTTGCACTGTAAATACTAAAAACAACAAAATAAATTATAAAATTTGTGACATTTTTAAAAAATTATTTGACAAATAATAATTATTAGTTTAAATTCATTTATATAAAATAAAATAGTTAAAAATATAATATGTCAAATAAATACAGATAATATTTATGATAATATATTAATATTATTCCATGGCACACTTAAATTTTTATTACGAAAAATTGTACTGATATTTTTGACTCTTTTTAACAAATATAGTTAAAATATATTTTCCGTGTATCATTTAATTAAAATTAAAAAAAAAAAATATTAACAATGGAGTTACAGATTATTTAATTTTTTTAGTAATTTTAATTTACTTACCTTCCATTAAATGTTCACATAAATACACTAAATATTTTTGGTTTTTATCTATAAAAAAAAGACGAGCTGATAATTCTGTCGCAGAAATATAGGTGTGCAAATCATAGTGTTTAATTTTAATTAGAATTTGAATGCAATGATAAAATATTGCATTCGAAAAAACGATTCTGAGCTAAGTTCAGTCAGATAATTGATTAATATATTGACGTTAATTCGTCATTTTTTCGTCTTTTTTTTAACGCGTATGGTCAATTTCGAGAAATTCCAAAAATGACATAAATAAAGTACCAACAACATCCACGTTCCAACCGGAAACATGTGCTATTCGTGAAAATCGGAGCATTATTTCGAGTTGTAAAAATGTATTCAGACATAAAAACATAAGAAAACAAAGAAAAACTAAAAATATCAAATTTAAACAGCTATAAATAAAAATTTAGAATATAGATTATTTTAACATTTTGATATCATGTTAGGTAATTATGTAAGTACCCTTCAGTAAAATTCTCAGTAAAATTGCCAATTTTATCAAACATTATATAATATATATAAAATCAAGAATATTACGAAATATTTAAAGTCCTATAGTTTGTAGAAATATTAACGTAACGGTTCCAAAATTTTACACATTTATATAATACCTATGTGAATACCCAATTAAATTTTCAAGTATCTAACTTCAAAATTGCCCGAGTTTTCGTGAAATATTGAAATCGAATTTTCAGTATTCGTGAAAAATGCAGTTTTTTCGTAAATTTTTCGTCGTTTTTTCTATCGTTTATAGGGTTAATTTTGGGAAATTCGATTAATGACCTAAATAAAGTACCAACTACATCCACTTTCCAAACGGAAAAATATGCTGCTCGTGAAAATCGGAGTATTACTTCGGGTTGTAAAAGTGTTTTCAGACATAAAAAAAAAAGACACACATCATTGTAATTCGCTTCTCTCAGAATCTAAAAATAGAATAATATTATACGTTATATTTATTTATAATTTAAAATTTTATTGTTAACCTGTATTTTCGGTGAATAACCCATATCCCATAATTTACTCGTCCCATATTAGTCAATGGTATGATAAGCCGTGCTGGCATCGAGCGCACAAAATGTATATAGTAATCTACATCCAGTGTTTGATTTAGAGAATAAAAGAAGTAGGACTATCAGACTTTTAAAAAAATTATCGTCCCCTCTGATATGCTTAAGTACATGTAATATCATAGGGGATGGTGAAATTCAACGTAACGCAATGCGTCACACAATGCGCAGCCTAGTGAAATCCGCATATTATACTGCGCCACCAAAAATTGAGCCGGTGGCTAATCTATAGCGTATTTATAATCAATGGTAATACTAATAATCTTACCTTTAACCCACAATTTCATTGTATTATTCGTGTTATTATTCCAAAAGTCTGATTTTCGTATATTATTTAATAGTGTATTTAATATTTGCAATGCTTTCTTTGCTATGGCTGGCGTGTTGGAAACATTATAATATTCTAATTAAATGAAAAAAGAAAATTTTAAAAATATAAACTGTATTATTATTTATTAGGTATTATACATTTACACTTATATTATTAATTTTACAAAAATAATGATGATTGCTAAGTTAAATATATGACATATATTTTACCGTCATATATTATAATATGTTTGTTAATATTTATACATATAATCAGCCAGTTTTATCAGCATTAGTTAGGGATTTCACTTATTATTAATCGTATTTAACAATTAATGAAAATTGTTTTTCACCGAGATTTGTCAGAATTTACCTATTATTAATACAATTGTTAAGTTAATCACCTAAAATCAGTTTGTTAAAAAATTAAACTATTTGTCAAAATGCCATAGATCCAATTAAATTTAATTAAATAATATTATCACTTATTAAGTTATTAGTTATCAGTTTATCACATTTATTGATAACCAATGAGAATGTGGGAATCGTAGATCATATATACTATGGATGGAGCCACGGAGTCCATGATGCTAAAATGTTTTGTCCAAGATATGCGACCATGAAGACTAAAATAGAATATTCTAGTCTTCATGTATGCGACAATTCGCCCATTAACAAACTTAGACTACATTGTGCGCATGCGTCAATTAGTTATTACCATAATATTAGTTTCCAGCATAAAGTTTTTCAACTTTCGGCGCATGCGCAAAGTAAGATATATCGGTGTTTCCGAATTGCGTGCCAAAACCATTATATTATATATAGAATGAATTGCGTGCACGGTTTTCTCGGGACAGAACCGAGTTGTATGAGCAGTTTTTTCGCACTGAATACCATGACATGTAATTTTTTTTTTAATTTATTATTTATTGAGTTATTGATAATTAATAATTTTATGGCAACTTTTATTATTATATTATTTCAAATTCAATTAAAACACCAATACAATGCATTAAATAAAACTAATACAATACATCGCAATTCAGACATATTATAAAAAATACGCGCATGCAATTCGGTTGACAATCAACATTGCTCTTATTTTTGGTTAGGTTAGGTTAGGTCATTCGGATGCAGCCGAATATATCAATTAACAGTGTCAGACATAAAAAATAAAAATAAAGAAAAATCACTCGTCAATGTAAAATTAATAAATTTCTCACTTCGCTTAAAATTATTTAATTTCATATTTAATAAATGTGTTTATGGTGTAATATTCTTATATTAAATATTGTTCTCCTTAATATAGATACTATTTATTTAAATAGGTAAAATAGTGATTCTACATAATAATATATATTATAATACGGCCGTATGAAGAAGGTCTATCTCAATTTTTGGATGTTTGGAGTTAGCATCATAATCGGATAGTCCTTTTTTTTCTCTATCTCTCACGATAACATAACCATATTATCGAAAATTATTCAAAGAGTAAAGAAAATTTTTAAAATTATAAATTTCCTTGAAGACGATGATATCATCGAACACAGTTGTAACTTGATTTATAACATTTTGTCCCACGAATAATGTCGTCTGTCATACATTTAATTTAAGTTACTTTATTTTGGACTCTAGCAAAATACTAAATTACTAATTATCAACAAATACAGTATTAAGTTAAATACTTTTAAGTTTAAAGTCAATAATTAAAAGATGATTGTAATGTTTTTCAAAATTTCAAGTTATAATCTGTATGGGTTGTAGAGTTTAAATCTTGATTTACGTTCATTCGTTGCGGCAGTCGAATTATACATTATTGTAGTTGCGTTACCGCAGATGCATTAAGTTATTATAAATTAATACAATATTGTAATTAATTTATAATAAATAAACTGGAAAATTGTATATAATAATATTACCATTGATTTGATTATAGACATTGATTAAAAGCGGTCCAATAGAGTTATTCATGTTTTCTGTATATTTTTATAAAAATATAAAATATATTATATAATAATAAATTCATATAAGTTATAATAAATTACTATTAATAATGAAACGCATCATTTTATGGTAAGAATTTGTTTACTTATATTATAAAATGTAAAATTATAAATAAGAACTTCGTTATTAGTTTAGAGTACATGTATGGGTACTATGAAGAATATAGTAGGGTACATTATAAAATAAAATTTTTTCCAAAACTAACAAAATTAATTATTAAACATTATTCAATAAATCAATTATTCAAAATATTATTATTGATACTTACTACTAAAAATAAACCGAAATTCTTCACATTTATAGCACTTTATATTTGGTTAAAAATAATTTTGAATTCTTATGAAATGTCATTGTAGGAAACTAGGAATCGAATGAGAAATAGCCTACATACATAATGTTATATACGAATATATAAATCTCAATCGATAAATTAACGATTTTACTGCTAAATAGGTATAAATCATTAAATATTGAGGTTCAAATTTAACAACTATGATAGGTACTAACGATTGAATCATTACTAAGATGAATTTATTGTGTTTTTAATTCTGATCGGTTGTTTCTGATCTGATATAACTTTACAAGTTTTATTTCATTCGTGTATATTTCACGTTTAACTGCGTGACTGCACTGTAGAAATCAATATGAAATTCTGAGATTTGAAACTTATATTTAAATATTTTATAATACATAATATTTTATAAAATCGATATTTTCATAAACTTAATTCTGATAACAATTTTTGTTCAATTAAATATGTTTTTATCTTTAAATAAATACACAATATTATTATTATAAAATAATATAAAATACTCACTACTCATAAATTTAAATAGTTTAACTATATTTATTTGAAATTTTTTAGCAGTGCCTAAAATATAAAGTAATTTTAATATTTAAGATTTGTATATATATTAAATTATATATAAATATAAAGATATTATATTGTATTAGTTTAATAAAATAAAAAAAAAAACACATTAAATTGTATAAATATATCATGTGCGTGGGTATCCTCTATTCTCATATTATAAAAATACTTACTAGTTATGACATCTGTATTTGTGTTTGTTTCTTTAAATATATTTTTTAAAATCATTAATTGTAAAACAATACAACCCTGTCCAATTTCCGCTGAAAAATAAACATATTCAAGATAATTTTTCTAATTTCATATAATTGATTAAAGTTAAATCATTTGTGTTATATTATTTTATTACATATTATGATACGGTCATTCTGTATAATGTTTAGGGTATATTGGGAATTGGAGTTAATTGATAATGTTTATTACATATAAAATTAAATAAAAATAATTGAATTATATTATATTAAATTATTATAATAAATTTATAAAACAAAAGTTTTAAAAATCATAAATACTAATAATTATTTAAAAGTATTTTTAATATTGCTTTAACAATAACAATAACAATAACAATAACAATAACAATAACAATAACAATAACAATAACAATAACAACAACAACAACAACAACAATAACAATATCAATAACAATAACAATAACAATAACAATAACAATAACAATAACAATAACAATAACAATAAGAATAAGAATAAGAATAAGAATAACAATAACAATAACAATAACAATAAAAATAAAAATAATAATAATAATAATAATAAAAATAATAATAATAATAATAATAATAATAATAATAATAATAATAATAATAATAATAATAATAATAATAATAATAATAATAATAAATTAATAATAATATATTTATTATTTATATTATTATAATATAATATATTTATATTCCATTGTGAATACATACATATAATGTCTGAAGATCTCGTATTATTTTGCAGTACCTTTGCATAATGTGTTATTGATTCAGGTTTTATAGGAAGATCTGAAAATAATAATTATGTAATATATTAGCATAGGTGTTATATTATTATTATAATATTAATATGTATGATTGATTTAGATAAAAATACATTGACGTCAGTATATATTTATTAATTGACAAAAAATATGTTTTATTTAACACTTTATATATTATATTATTATAAAACTATACACAAATCACAAGTACATAGCGTATCTGTCTAAAATGTACTATATATGTATTAACATTTTACATTTTATCTATTTCAACACAGTGTCACCATAACAATAGGTATACGTTAAAACGTTATAATAAATTATAACAAATGAACAAATACATGTTTATTTGTAAAATACTTTTTTAATATTGATGTTTTGAACTTCTCTACTAATTAAAATTTATAAACTAATGTTTACTATAGTATTATACTATAATATTATTTATTAAAACACATACTATCACAAAAATAATATATTTTTTTATTACGTAAACGGTTACGGTATACGTATTTTAGTAGGTACCTATTACGTGCCTGCGTAATTACAAAAACAAAGTTGTTATCTTTATTAATCGCCAAATAAAGATTCAGTAAGAGTAGATACTTATGATACTACTCAATGTACTTTTATATATGTAAAACTATTGAAACTTGCCATTTACTAAAAATTTTAAAACTAAGATATGCAACATGTGATTGAGAATTCACAGTGAAGTGAAAAAGATTTTACAAAATTGTGTTCTCTTATTTTTTTGTCAGTAAATATTTTTTTTTTAATCAGATATATTATTCTGATTTTCGGAATTACTTTTATAATTTAGGTAGTAAATGTGGATGTAGTAGGTTCTTTATTGAAGTCATTTATCGAATATCTTAAAATTAATTTGTTTTTCCTATTATATATATACAATGATAAATTATTACATTCGAAAAATCATTTTGAGTCAAGTAATGTCAGATTTGGGAGCTAGCGGAATCTGGTTGGCAACGAGCCCCGGCTCGGGCATCCCGGCGGGATTCTTCGGAATAATCGTTGTGGTTTCCTCGGGCTCAGGAGTTACGTCCTCGTCTCGATAGTGGCAATGCTCTCTGGCAGCTAAAACTCCTTGCCACACTCCAAGACGAGAGCTGTGCTTGGCTGTCGTTTTGGTCACGGACCTGTTTCGTATCTGTTTGGGTACGGGTATGATGCCGTCACACGTCGTCTGTTATGATCACTTTTGAAACCGCACAAGGCAAGGCACTGCTGCGGCGTAGGGAGCTCTATAACGTGCACGAAACGCCTACCATACGTATACATACGGTAGTAGGTCCGATTAGGATAGCCGACGCATATGTACAACCACTAACTTGATGAACGGTACCACGGGCTCTCGCAGAGCACGCGCGGTTAGCTTGTCTCAATTTCTGCGGGCGAGAGAAATCTTTAAAACTTAGGTCTGAAGGGCGCGGTGACTAGGTGCCCGGGGCGCGCCTGGTAAGATATGGGTTGGATTCGTGGGGCTTGTGGTTTCGCTGGAGATGTAGTGACATGCACCCACCGAGAGTATGCTGAGAGAAGTTTCGGTACGTATGTGTGTAAATATACGGTGCTGATGGTCCACAAACGACCAGTGACCGTAGCCAACTGGCCGTGGCATGAGCGAGGCTGGCTCTTGACTATCGCCAAGCGCTAATAGAAGGTCCAGTCCACGTAGGATTAAGGCTCACCCAAACCAGGATCCTACCAGTCAGATTTGGGTATTTTAGGTGAATCATTTAGGGGTTTTATGATAAATTATTTATATTGAATGTAGAAACTGATAAATAAAAAAAAATTAATCAATACATATACGAGTATTATACTATTATCTGATGAATTTTGTTCAAAATCGTTTTCATGAATGTAATGATTTATTATTGTATTCCAGTGGCGCATCCAGGATTTTTTCAAGTGTTTCCCCCAAACCCCCCGTCTAAAAAACAACCTTATGATTATTAGCACAAAACCGATCTCATACAAAGCGTATCATAACACAAAAATTAAATATTTTATTGAAAAAATTTAAATTGCATTAAAACTTTTTATACGTACCAATCTAAAAATAATATTGTTCAAAAAGTATTTATAAAATATTATTTTTAGAATACAAATAAATAAATTATTAAAGTATAAAATCCAAGCGTCTTTTATCTTCAGTTAATATAGCTATAACTTCTTCTACTTCAACTGGTACTTCTCGGAGTATATTAAGATTAGCTAACCCATTCAATCTATTTTCAGAAGTTAATTCTTTTGAGTGATGATAATGTTCGTTACTTTTGTGCTAACTAAAACTCGTTTGCGTACTTAAACTAACATTTTATTTATCTTGATCAGGAACTTGTGTTGGATTCGGAACAGGAATATCAGTGTCATTTAGTTCCTTAAAATAACCTTTAGGCTTTATTTTCGATACAAAATATTAATTTATACTACTTTCATGGCTGAATAATATCAATAAACACAAATATAACGAGTAAATTGCAAATTAAACTGTTAAATCGAGAATCAGAATTAAAAAAAAAAAGTCTATTTGATACTCCTGCCGAAGGGATATAGGTGTGCAAATCATAGTATTTAATTTTATTAGAATTTGAATGCAATGATAAAACATTGCATTCGAAAAAAACGATTCTGAGCGAAGTTCAGTCCTATAATGTAGGTATTGATTATTATATTGCCGTTTTTTCGTCATTTTTTCGTCGTCTTTTCTTACGCATAGGGTCAATTTTGAAAAATTCGAAAATGATCTAAATAAAGTACCAATAACATCCACTTTCCTACCGGAAACATATACTATTCGTGAAAATCGGACCATTCTTTCTGATAGTAAAAGCATCTTCAGACATAAAAACAAGAAAATAAAAATATCAATTTTAAACAGTTATAAAAAAAAAAAAATGAGACTATGGATTTTTCTAATATTTTAATATGATTACTTCAGACATAAAAAAAAAAATGGCGGTCACCCATCCGCTGTTGATGCCGGGCTACGGTGGTTAACACCTAGGTAGCGTTCAGGAATGTTACGCCGACTACAACACACGTCTCCCATAGAGTCATAGTTTTCGTCAATGCAGTTTTTTTGTCATTTTTTTCATAACATTTTCGTTTAAACTAAAAATATCAACTTTAAACTGCTATAAAAAAATTGAGACTAGGGATTTTTCTAACATTTTGAATTAATGTTGATAATATATAAATACTCAGTAAAATTTTCAGACCTTAATGCCAAAAATTGCCAATTTTATCAAACATTATATACAAAACAACGAGAATTTTACGATATATTCCTATATGTTATAGAAAAATGAACGTAACGGTTATAAAATTTTATTGCATATATATAGCACCCTTATGGCCCTATATGAACTCTTAATAAAATGTTCAAATCTCTAACTTCAAAATATTACATATAAAATTTATTTGATTATGTTTTTTATTTTATTTTGTAGTTTGAAATATTTCAAACCTCAAGTCCACAACGTATTATTTTAAGAATTTTTATTAATTAAGAATCTAGCTATATTATATTATTTCACTACATATAAATATATATATTATACTATATATATTATATTATACAAGATAGAGTTATAAGTATTAAAAATTTGTAAAAGTAAAAATAAAAATATATAAAAAACTATTAATTTTTTTACATAAATAGATAATTTATATTTTTAATGATAGTCGTATACTCTGAATCATGATTTATGATGGTAATATCAACAATATAATAATAAGTATTACACTAAAATTGAGTTAGATACTTATACCTATATACATTTTATTTTAAATGAGAATATTTTAATAAAAATAAATTAGGTAGGTACTGTATAGTAGGTTGTATGATTAATTTCAAAAATATATATGAATTATATATAATTATTTTATTGAAAAACAATTTATGTATAGTAATTAATTAACAAATTAAATATATGTCTTTTGTAAAAGAAAATTTTTATTAAATTATGTTAAACATACTTGTAGCATAAATATATTCATAAAAATTGCAAATAATAATAATTATTATTAAAGAAATACATTTAATGAAGTACATGATAAAGTTTTAAACTGATAAAGAGTTATAAAAATAACGAATGATAAAAAATAGTAAATTGGTAAATTCAATACAATTATTATTTCTAAATTTTAATAAAGCTAACAACTGATTAAACAATGTAAAGTTTTAAAAATAAAAATATTGTATAATCAAATTATATTATATTATTATTATTATTATTATTATTATTATTATTATTATTATTAATAATATTTATTATTTATTACTTATTCTATACCAATAAAAACCGAAATTGTTTATTTTTTACACAACATATAACTTTTAATATTTCATAAAATTCTCATTTTTTCTATAAATGAGTAATGTATTAATCTTTAATTTTGATACAATTTTAACTTTTGATCTAAAGATCTGACAATTGTACTCATATATTACTTAAAATGGTAGAAAAATATTAGAAAAATCCAAATTCTTAATTTTGTTTTTTACAAATGTTTAAAATTGATATTAATTTATAATTAAATGGAAAATCTAAGAATCCATATAAGTAAAGAGTATTCATCATATTCTATAAAGAGTATTCTTCTTATTATTTTGGGATATTTATAAAATAATTATTAATAAAAAACACGAAATATTTTATAAAATGTTAGTGAGCAAACTATATGTATATTCGTTAACGTAGGTACCTCCAAAATATTAGATAAATCTCAAGTATCAATTTTTTTTGTTGGTGTGTAAAATAGATATTTAAAGTATTTATATGGATTCTTCTTATTATATTTAAATATTTTACACAATTTTTATATAAAAATGATAAAAAATTTTGATATATTTTGAAAATTTTAAAAGCGTATCTACTTACATATTGGTTAATGCATTTCCCATATATTAGAAAAATCTCAATTCCTACTTTTTTCTAATTGAAATTTGAGTAAAATGAATATTTAATGTATTTATATGAATTCTACATATTATATATAGGTACCTATTAATCAATATTTTACAATAATTTTAAGGAAAATTTATAAAAAATTGAATGAACATATATTATATTATCTGAAGAACTTCCACCAATCATATTTCCTAATGTAATTATTTAACATTGCATTGAAATTTTAATTACAAAATAACACTATCCTCTTGAATCCTGTTTAGTTTTGTAGCTCATAGGTACCTATTCAGCAATATTAGCTCAGCTCTTCTCTTTTTAATTTGTTTTATAAAATACAACAAAAATTAGAAAGAACCATTTTTACAATCATGTGAGATTTTTGATTTTGAGCTAAGCAAAAAATATATTGGTTTGACAATTATATGTATGTTTTTGTTTTTATTTTTTGTTTTTATGTCTGAAGACATTTTTACTACCTACCAGAAATATACGAGTAGCTCCGATTTTCACGAATAGCATATGTTTCCGATTGGAACGTTGGTACTTTATTTAGGTCATTTTCGAATTTTTTAATATTAACCTCTAGGCAAAAAAAAAAAAAGCAAGGGAAGGGATACAGGTGTGCAATCATAGTGTTTAATTTTAATTATAATTTGAATGCAATGGCAAACCATTTCATTCGAAAAAACGATTCTGAGCGAAGTTCCGTCATATAATGCCGTTTTTTCGTCATTTTTTTTCATAACATTTTCGATGTACTAAAAATATCAAATTTAAACAGCTATAAAAAAATTGAGACTAGGGATATTTATGTAAATAAAAAAAATACTTCAGCAAAATTATCAGACCTTGATGCCAAAAATTGCCAATTTTATCAAACATTATATACGTAAAAAGGAGAATTTTACGAAATATTCAACGTCCAATATTTTGTAGAAAAATGAACGTAACACGGTACCAAAATTTTACCACATATTAATATATGGTAACTTATGTAAATACCCAATAAAAATGTTAAGTTTTTAACTTCAAAATTGCCTAAATTATCGTAAAATATTGAAACCGAATTCGTCGAAATTTCAGTTTTCATGAAAAATACAAATAAACTTTTTCTTCAATTTGCCCTCTAGCTAATTCTAGAGAATTGGAAAAAATCACCTAACAATATTATGTATATATAACCGAATGGTTCGTTAATTCTCATTATAGACCTTAGCCTTTGATCAATAAAAATAATCTATGATCTGCGATAAGAATATATGATCAACCCCAGGGAGGTGCTCAAAGAAATATTATAAGATTTACGATGGAAATTTCTGTTTATATAGATGGTTTGGTTGCTATTAGTTACAATAATATTATTTTGGTTGCTATTAGTAACAATAATAATATTATTACTTTGGTTGCTATTAGTAACAATAATA
>JAIUCT010000032.1:1425689-1466412 GCA_021307375.1 Tetraneura akinire
TAACAATAATAATATTATTACTTTGGTTGCTATTAGTAACAATAATATTTATATTATCACTATGGTTTCTATTATAAACAAATTTATCCGATGAATTAAATTCGTCGAAGGAAAAATGTCCTTTTTTCGTCCTTTTTCTGTGTGACATGAGGTCAATTTTGGGAAATTCGAAAAATGACCTTAATAAAGTACAAACTACATCCAATTTGCAATCGAAAACATACAACATTCGTGAAAGTCGGAGCATTATTTCGGGTAGTAAAAGTGTCTTCATACTTTAAAAAAAAAAACAAAAAAAAAAAAAAAAGACCCACATCATTGTAAAACCAATACATTCTTCGCTTCGCTCAGAATCTAAAAAAAAACGAAAATTTCGACAAATTCAATTTCAATATTTCACGATAATTCGATAAAATTTTAAGTTAGAGACTTGAACATTTTATTGGGTGTTCCATAGGTATTATATACTCGTAAATGTGGTGAAATTTTGGAACTGTTAACTTCATTTTTCTACAAAATTTATGATTTTGAATATTTCGTAAAATTTTCGTTTTTATGTAGGTATATAATGTTTGATAAAATTGTAGTAGCTATTTTTTCTGATTTTCCGTAATGCATTTATGATAATTGGAATATTAATTATAATAACTCAATTAGAATAATTATTTTTATAACTTAATGATAATTGATTTATTATGTAATGATTTACTTATACCTAGTTTTATACGATTGCATTGAATAAATGTTCATTCATTGTTCTCAGTATATTTGTCGATCATCCTGATCCCATCTGCAAGTATACTGAGATCTACATGGTCCTTAAGAGTAAATTTATAATATGTGAGATTTATGAATTGGATCATTGAATTGAGCTGTTAACCAAGAATCTAGATTATTGTTAAAAGCAATGTCCGCTTTGAATATAATAGTTAAATTTAATGTATAATTATTTGTAATATTGTGAATGAATAGGAGAGGTATTCTTTATTTTGATTGATAAAACTAGTAATAAGTACGTTTCCATTTTTAATGTCTCATTTATTGAAACAAAAAATAATATTAATATAATAATATTTAAGATAACAAAATTATTAAAATAGATTAAAATAAAAATATTAAGCAAATATTTAATGATAATTAGTTTAATGTTTTACTTCTTTATATAATTAATTATATTCTGAACACTAAATTCAGAAATTAGATATCGATATTTTATTCTATTCATTTTATCCATAAATGAAAACATCATTTCCATTTTTTCATCATTCCTTGGATCAAAAAACTTTAATTGTAATGTCTTAAAATTGAATGTTATCCACTCAAATGGTTTACATCCTATGAAAAAATAAATTAAAAAAGTAGAATATATTATACTTTTTATAATATATATAATTTTTATTTATAAATTAAATCATCTTTAAGTATGTATCACCTTTAACGCTGATTATATTATATGGCGATAATTATAAAAATTTGTCTTTTAAAAATTAATTGGAAAACATTAAAGTAAAATGAAATAGTGAAATTACTAGCAACATATTTTTTATATTAGATGTTATATTATAAACTGCTAAATTTAATTCAATATATAAGGATAGGAGTTAATAAATTAATAAATAAAAACTAAGTTAATTTAAACTTTTTAACATAATTTGTAAAATTTGAATATTTTTTAACTATGGTTTTTAACTTTTGGATTCTAAGTGAAGTGAAGAATGTATTTGTTTTACAATGATGTGTGTCTTTTTATTTTTTCCCTGAAGAATACTACCCCAAATAGGCTCCGATTTTCATGCATAGGATACGATTCCGGTTCGAAAGGGGATGTAGTTGGTACTTTATTTAGGTCATTTTGGAATTTATTAATATTGATCCTATGAGATAGAAAAACGACGAAAAAACCGTATTTTTCAAGAAAACTGAAATTTTGACGAACTCTATTTCAATATTTCACGATAATCCGGGCAATTTTAAAGTTAGAGACTTTAAAATCTTATTGGGTATTTACATATATACTATTTATATGTGATACAATTTTGAAACCGTTAATTTAATTTTTCTAAAAAATATAGGACTATGAATATTCTATAAAATTCTCGTTTTTATATATATAAACACGATACAATACAGATAAAATAAGATTACAGATATAATCTTTGGTAAAATTGCTACTTTGGGCATTAAGGTCTGAAAATTTTATTGACGTATACAAAGCATGTAAAGTAAAATTACTTTACATTATATCAAAATTTAGAAAAATTCAGAAGTCTCAATTATTTTTCGTTTAAACTAAATACATGAATTTTAATCGGCTATAAAAAAAATATTGTGACTTTAGATTTTTCTAACATTTTGTTGTCATGTTGAGTAATATGTACTTATACTTTTGTAAAATTTTCAGACCTTAATGCCATAAATTGCTAATTTTATCAAACATACATATACATAAAAACAAGATTTTTACGAAATATTCAAAGTTCTATAAAATATAAATTTTTTATCTAACTTCAAAATTTCCCGAATTATCGTGAAATATTGAAATCGAATTCTTCGAAATTTCAGTTTTCGTGAAAAATGCCGTTTTTAGTCATTTTTCCTAACGCATAGGGTCAATTTTGAGAAATTCGAAAAATGACCTAAATAAAGTACCAACAACATCAACATTCCAGCCGGAAACATTGTCTATTCGTGAAAATCGGAGCATTATTTCGGGTAGTAAAAATGTATTTAGACATAAAAAAAAAAAAACAAAAAACTAAAAAAAAGACACACATCGTTGTAAAATCAATGAATTCTAAGCTTCGCTCAGAATCTAAAATAGATACATGATTATTCATTATATAATCAATACATTCTTCGCCTCGCTCAGAATCTAATAGCATAGGAATGGATACTGGTGTGGAAGGAATAATATATTTTTTTGAAAAACTATTCTGACCGAAGTACTGTCATATTGGGTATTTAGGCGACTCGTTTAAGGGTTTTATGATAATTTCTTTATATTAAACGTAGAGATTGATAAATGTAAACATTTTAATCGGTACATATAATGTGTATTATCTGATTAACTTCGCTCAGAATCGTTTTTCAAATGTAATGATTTATCATTGCATTTTAATTGTAATCAAAATTCTACACTTTCCTCTTTATACCTGTATGCCTTCCACACTAGTATCTCTTCCCTTGCTTTTTTATTATATATTAGCTATCTTAATAATTTACAGATTAATTTTCTTAAATTTATCGTTACGTAATAAGGGTATAGGTTTTTATATTTTTTTATACATTTTATATACTAAAAATAATATATATTGTATTTAATTTTTTCATATGGCACTATATTTAGACTGTTAAACAAAAAAAGTTTTATTTCTCATGACAGGCAGGTTAATAATAATAATTTAATTTTAATAGTTATAATAATAAATATATTATATTCTGGATATATTTAACTTTATAGAAACATTTAATATATAAATCAATAAATTTTCTTTAAATGACATAATTATGATAAAATTGTAATTTATCGTCATGATAATAATAACAAACATATATTTATATTACACTTAGTTATGCTATAATTACTTACAAAAAATATTAATAATCATTATTACTATTTAAGTTATTTTTAATGATAAATATTTTGTACTATTCTAATATTTGTATAGTCATCATATAGTTTTCAATCGTATATAATAATTTATTAATAACTTAATGTCTAAATATAATTATAAAGAGTGTTTACTTGAGGGGTAAACAATAAAGACGTAGATAGAAGTTTATAAACCAGCGATTCTTACTAAGATATTTTAAAGTGCCAAAAATGAATTTTAAAAATTATTAAAGGGCCGAATACCTTATTTTATTAAACATATGAATAATTAATATAATAATAATCTTATTATGATAATAAATAATAAAATTAAATTTTATAATGTTACAAACAAATTTTTATTATAAAAATAAAAAAATAAATGTACATACAAGGAATTTAACGAATAATTCAATAAAATTTAAAAATAGTATAAATTATTTTCACTATAGATATTAAATTTTTCAATAATATTACATAAAAATAGTATCAAACTTTAGAACAACCTAATTAATTTTAGGGTGGGCCACATTAAATTTATAAATGGGCTGTTATTATGAAATATATTATAATTATAAAGAAAAATATTATCATATAACAACCTTTGTGAAATGCGTATTCATAATAACATAGTTGTTGGCGCTTCGGGTGCCTTTTTTTACATTTTAAGGATTGACCCTTAAGCCATAGATTTATAATTTTAATAAACTGTTTAAAAATAAAGAGATGAAGATAAATCTAATAAAAATATTATAATATAATAAATTGCAATATAATTCAACATATTGGACATATTTGGATAACATATCTAATATAATAAATATATATATAATATTATAATTTTCAAACGTTATACGCAATAACAAAATATTATATAATAAATAACTAAATATGGCTCGTCGACCAACCAATAATATGTGGTGTGCCACTATACTACGCGTGGAACTCACTCCTGCTGCAGCAGCGGGACAGCACAATATCCAAAACCAAAAACAGAAACCATGCTCCTACTCACAAGGGACAAGATTGCTTATACGAGTATATCGTTATTAGTTTGTAAGTGCACAAAATACAAATATGAAAACTAGCCTAACCTATCATTTTTTTTTGCCATGTTGTTAAACGTTACCTACCTATGTTTTTCACTCTTTTATTACACGTTTTATGTCTCTCTGCTAATATAATTATAATAAATTTGGAGATATTAAATATAATATAAATATTAATATACCATTTAAAAATTCACTATTATACTCTATTTGATTGAATTCTATAAAACAAAATTTCATATTAAATTTTAATAAAATTATTATAAATTATTGTATTATTATGTGTGTGTATATATTAAAATAAATATATTATATATTATATATTATATATATATATATATATATTGACATAATTAGAAAAGATTAGAATGCACGTGTTTGTTTTATAATGAGGTCTTTTTTTATGTCCGATAGCACGATTTGGGATAGTAAAGTATTTCAACTATCACGAATACGTATGGTTCTTAAAGAGAAATTTATCTAAATGTTACTTTATTTAGAACATTTTTATAAAAAAAAAAAATTACAAAAAATCAAGGAAACTTTAAATTTGAAATATTTGTTTTACAATTACTTTATGATAATTAAAGAAAATTATTCATAAATGCTTGCAAAGTTTAAGTGTTTACATTGATTATTGAAACTTGAATAAGTGATAAAGTTTTGAAATTACTACTTTTGATTTTAAGAGTAATGTATAAATATAAGTTATATTTTATTAAATGTTTTAAAATAATAATAGCTAATTAACTAATAACAGTTAGGTAATAGGTATATCTTATATCTCAGAATCATTTTTTTTTTAAATACGATGATTTTTTGTTATATTTAAATTTAAATTATAATATAGTATTATCTTCTAATGATTATTAACTTTACTTTGCTATATTTCATCTTCTTATAATATACACTTATAAAATGAATTTTTTTTAAAAAAAAAATTGAATAAATACTTATATTATTATTCAAACGAAATATAGAATATTAATAGTTTTTTTTTTTTTTTGTTAATCTTACAAAATATTAATTTATCATAAAATGTAAAAATTTCCTAATAATCAAATAATATTTATTATTAATTATAATATAACAAAACTATAAGTACCTACCTAATATTAAATCATTTTATAAATAATATTATTCGTGTTATTATAATTTATTATGAAAAATTTACATACGTAGTGTGTCGAGCAACAAAAATTGTAAATCTTAAAAAATTAAATCACTTAATATAGTATTCTCTTTTATGTAAATAATGTTTGATAAAATTGGCAATTTTGGGCATTAACGTCTGAAAATTTTATTGAAGTATACAAACCTACTACTTAATATAATATCAAAATATTAGAAAAATCGCAATTCTTAATTTTTTATTATAGCTGTTTAAAATTGATATTTTTAGTTTAAACGAAAATCTTATGAATAGGTATAATCCATACGAATAAATTAAGAATATTATTTCTCAATACTTTTACAATAAAAAAAAATAGAAAAGCCAAAAAATTTGGAAAATTTTATTGAAGCATACTGATATAAATATCTCTTATCGTATTTCCAAAATATTAGGAAAATCTAGAGACTCAATATTTTTTATAGGTGTAAAGAGTTGAAATTTCAGTAAAATTAATATTTAATGTATTTATATGGATTTTTCTTATTATATTACAATATTTTACAATAATGTTGAATAATATTGACAACATTTTATTTAAGCTTAAATACATTTTATTTAACTCAGTTCCAATTAATTGCGAATTATTACATTTTCAATTTTTTTTTTTTATAGCTGTTTAAAGTATAAAAAAAAAGAGATGATAATCCTGCCGCATGAATACAGGTGTGCAAATCATAGTGTTTAATTTAAATTAGAATGATAATCCATTGCATTCGAAAAAAGTATTTTGAGCGAAGTTCTGTCAGATATGGAATTTAGTTGACAAAGGATTTTATGAGCATTTTTATTGAACTTATAGACTTGAAAATTTTATAGGGTGTTCATTTATGTACTATATGTGTACTTATATGGTTCCTATATGTGTGATAAAATTTTGCTTTTAAATATTTCATAAAAAAAAATGTCAAAATTTTAATTAAATTCTACATTGTCTGACTGAATTTTGCTCAGAATCGTTTTTTCGAATGAAATCGTTTATCATTGCATTCAAATACTAATTAAAATTAAACACTATGATTTTCACTCTTGTATCACTGCGGCAGGAGTATCATCACTTTTTTTTATTAATCATAATATATAAGAAAATATTCTTTGAAAATTCAAAATTGATATAAAATTTTTATAAAAATATAATGAATTATAATTTTTCTATTTTGAAATAATGTTTTTTTTCCAAAATATGCATCAAAGAAAAAAGTGGAATGATCGCATTTAATAAATCACCCTGCATATCACTTTTTAATATTAATTATATTTTAATTACACACATGTATGTTTATTTTCTACTATTGCATCTGAAAAATATATGAGATATTGATCAAAATTAGTATAAATTAAAATTATATTAATTATATTATATGTTACCGGTAATATTATTTGTTACCGGTTATATTGCCGATAGATTTTAGGCAAAGTAATAAAAAATAATAATTTTAGTATAAAACGCCTAGGCATTATAAATATTTCCTAAGCTTTTTATAGAATGCCTAAAAGAATTTAAATACATTCCCTGGGCATTATATATAACGTCTAATTTATGTTAGGCAATAAATTATTTATTGCTTAAATATTATAGAATTAGGTACCCACAATTCAAAATATATATTATTATTATGAAATAAAAGTAACCGATTTTACGTTGATAACTATGTTCTACATTTGCCATATAATTCAATAGTCGTTTACAGTTTGTACGAGTATATGATTCATTTTATTACTACTGCAAATTGCAATAATTTCAACAGGCGCGTATCCAGAAAAATATTATGGAGGGGGGGGTTAAATTTTTTTAAACGTTTTGCAATCATAATTAATGTTTATGATTCGGTTTCAGAACTTTGTCAAATATTGTGAAATAAGAAATTAAATCAAAATATAAAGACATTGAGAAAAGATCGATAATATTATAACATATTATTGACGATAGTTAATAATTGAACATTTGATATTTATGTATGGCTACACAATGCATTGTTTGACTATACGGGCAATCATTAATCATGATCTTTGTGTACAATTTTCACTAAAATTGATAATTTATTACTATCATTGACAGTTAATACAATAATACAATATTACAATTTTATTCAATTGAAATTCCAAAATCATCAAAAAGGATGCCATACGATTGAGCACGGTATGTTTTTTTACCTGCTTTTTGACCTTACGATTGAGCACGTTCAAAATTTAAAAATATTTTTGAAATATTGGAAACGTTGCCAAACTTCTTTCGTTTTGAAAAGATGTACTCGTATAGTATAATTTTTATCTAGATATTTTAACACTTTATGTTCTGTATTAATTTCCGATAAATCGTTATCGTACTATAACAGTCGTGTTTATTGACGGGAATTTTCACACAACTCAGTGTTTAAAATTCTGTAAAAAATTAAAAAAATACCAAAATGTGAAATTGAAAAAATAAGTAATATAATAAATAAATATATGGAGTGTATTATTAATAAAACTCCGAAAAATTTAATTAAATATTTGCAATATGTTGGCTTACGTTACCAGGGAATTAATATATTATATAAGTAATATGATTTTTTTTTTTTAAATTTTTTTTTATTAGGTACATGAATTATTATTTTAATTATATTTTAATATATATAAGTAATATGATTTTTTTTTTTTAAATTTTATTTTATTACATAAATTACGACTTTATTTTTTTTTAAATAAATATGGCAACGCCGCACAAGAAATAGTGCTCAATCGTGTTGTTTTTCGTGTGCAGGTAGCTAGTTATTCTTAACAATAGTGTGTGCTCAATCGTATACAAAAAAGGTCCAATCGTGCTCAATCGTATTCTGACCATAAAAAATATAATTAGTACCATATCAATTTAATTATTTAATATTAAAGTTTGTACCTACATATCTTCTTTATATATATTAAACACATATATATATATATATATTTTATTAGGGTTCTGACCCCCAAAACCCCCCGTAAATACGCCACTGAATTTCAACATGAAACGTTTTATAGTGAGTTTAAACTTTTATGACAAATAAAATAGTATAGATGAATAATTAATCGAGGAATCTAAAAATGTTATTTATTTTGAGTTTATAAATTATTAATACTAATTATCACATAATTATAATCAATGGTACGAGTATAATGTATAAACAAATTATTGTCTAAACTATTTTTAGCTCATAATTTCCAGCAATTAAAATACTAACCGTCGATAAAAGATTTTATCGAGCCAACGTTTGTACTTACTCTGTATGCCCCACATACATTATTGGAACAATACAATGTTTAAATGTGTTATTAGTTTATTACTTATTAATATTATTTCAGAGCGCGGTTTAAAATAATATTTCGTATCAACCATTTTTAAATCTTTGACTTCATATTAATTATCTAGATAATTATTCTCAGATAGCCTATTTATTCATCTAGATAAGATAAAAAGATAACTTTATTTTATCTGGATAAATTATCTAGATAATGCACAACACTGGCTTCAAAGACGCCCCTGAGTGAAACATAAATGCATTAAATTTTACCTATAAATTTTACACAACATAATTTAATAGCTATATTTTATCATATTCAAAATACTATTTATTTTATTATTAACACTTTAAAAGTAATATATTTATTATAATTCTCACCTACTACTTTTCGACTATTATTTCCAGTCGCCGTATATTCTGTAAAAATATAAAATATAGATTTATTTAGATTATAATTATATAATATATATATATAGGTATATACATATAATATAATTATATTGAGCATATTAAACCATCTATAGCTAACAGTTAATAACCATTATCAATTATCATAAATATATAATAACAAAATTATTGAAATTTAATAAACATTTGAAATGTAAATTAAATTCGTTGTGTGACTTTTAATTTTTAGGTAATTATAATTATATAATATATATTTAATAAAAAACGATATATATTATAATAATATAATCTCCATTGTGAAAGCTAACAGCCTAAATTAGGAGTGAGAACTGTATAAATAACTTAATATTTAAATAAAAAAATATATAATATTGTTCAATAGTTGTTTTATAGGTTTGGGCCACAAATACTGGCACTAAATATAAAAGTAGACCTTTATATGGAAGGTAGAGAAAATGTTTCTAAAGAAGGTAAAAAACTCAATAATAAATGACGACAAATATTACTAGAATTCAATAAGTTTCAGAACGAGATAAAAATTAAAAATAGGAATTATTTGCATATTAAATATTGAAAATCAAATAACTCCTAGAGAAATCAAAATTAAATATATAGTTTTGACGGTTATATGCGAAAATATTTAATGCATATTGTATATTTGTGAGGAAAATGAATTATGTGTATATTCCTATAAGAATAGGATTTATATTGTGTGTTGAAATAAATGTGATATAATTGATAGAATTATATATAATATAATAATAATATAATTGAATGTCATTATTTAAAATTATGTGATAATAAATAGATTAATATTGTGATAATTTCTAAAATAAGCTAAGTATGTGTTTTTCGGTTTATTTATAATAATCTAACATCAAAACATCTAACAAATTGATATACTAGGATTTGCTGACGATTAAACCTAATTGGTCATAGTATGGAAACAAATGAACAGAATATAAACACACTCGTAGAAGGTGCTAAATCAGTCGGGTTAAAAATAAACCAAGATAAAATGAAAATAATCGAATTACTTCTCAATAGGGAAGAAAACGTGGTTATCAATGACTATATCTTTGAGAAAGTTAAAGAGTTCAACTACCTTGGGACGACGATTACCAATAACAATGATTGGAGTACCGAAATCATAAGTCGTATACGCAAGGCAGATAGGCCTTTTTTCGCGTTACATACATTTTTCAAATCAAAATTATTTTCCAGAAGAACTAAGATCAGATTGTACATGACCATAATAAGACCAATGGTAACTTATGGATATGAAATATGGCCCACTACCACAACAATTAGAACAATTAAAAAAAAGGCTGCTAGTTTTTGAAAATAAAATACTGAGGAAGATTTGTGGTCCAGTGTTCTATAGTGAGCTAAATATTTGGCGTAGAAGAAAAAATACTGAACTAAGAGAAATCATTGAAGTTCCACTATTAACAAGACACATTAAGTGTCAAAGACTCAAATGGTTTGGTCATACCATGCGGAAAACAGAAACCACTAATACGAGAGCAGTAATGGAATGGCAACCGACAGGGAAAAGACCAAGAGGGAGGCCTAGAAAGCGATGGATGGATGGAATAAGGAAGGACTTGGAAACATTGGAAGTGACAAATTGGGAAGATGGAGTTCAGGATCGTGATTATTGGAGAACGGTAACGGTGGCGGACAAAATTCTTAAAGAATTGTAAAGCCAAGGGAAGAAGAAGAATCTAACATCAACTACAAAAATTGAGTTTTGTAATTGTTTGCCAAGTGATGTTCTATGCACTTATTTTGAAATGGTGCATCTGATGGACGGCCCAATTCGTTAATAAATTGAACACCAAGTTTCGGTATCAGCATTAGTGCTTTAGATTCCCTAAAAACCGTTACAAAACCATGTGGGTTGCCCCAGCCTATATCCTGAGGAAGGAATGTGACTGTTGGTCACTGAAATTAGGAAAGATCAAACAACCCAACTACTCGTATGATTGCGTGTAGAACACTATAGCGGGGAATGCTGTTCGTTTCGCCGGGATAACGGCGTTTTTAAGTGTCTACTCGCTACTCGGCAATCATTGTTTCAATGACTCGTTGATATTCGGCATGATCGGCCGGCGGTTATCTGCTACTGTAAATATCCACTGCTGTCCACTGATCAAGTTGGCTGGTATTGGATGTTGCTTCCTTGACGGTGGATGATGGAATGGTTGTTGTTTGTTGTTCCACCCGTATTTATATCGTTTAGACAACGCCAGCGCGCTCTCCAATTGGCTGGCGCCGTCGCGTCCTCTGATTGGTAGGACACTTTGTTGGTACGGTGGTCCGTCGTCATATAATCTCGGCACCTTGCCGGTCGTCGATTTTTGTATATTAGTAAAACATTTCCTAACAGGCAGCAATACTAGTGCGATACCAATCTCGGTGACCGTACAATTCTATCATTGGTTATTTTCACCAGACGTGTCATCTACGCACAATTATATTGGATCTTTTAAGTTGATTATAATTCTGAACATAGAACTTTTTGGTTATTATCGTTTTTTTTATACGAGTCATATAGCCATATAGGGAAAATGACTAAACAAAATCACGGTAAAATTTCTAGAAACTATAATTATGACGAACTTGACATTTCTCACTTTAAGATAGCTATGGAAATAAATATCATAAAGAATTATATGATAGATAAAAAATTGTATTACAAAAATAATACAATTTCAAAATTTAAGTCTATATAAGATAAAAATATTGAATAATATTAAATATTTCAATGTTGCAAAATAATCATAATCATTTTATTACCATGTAGGTACCTATATGTCAGTATAATTTAAAAAATAATTAATATCCTAAACCATGTTAATAATACTTGTCTAGTAGAACTGTACTACTGAATGTTTATCTCTATGATATTTGGTCGTTTTTTCCAACCGAAGAAAAATGTTTTTATAAATAAAAAAAATGAAATTATTATACACAACAATGTAAATATTGTCATCATGATTCTCTCAGATAAAAAAAGAAGTAATTTTATATTATTTATTTATAAATATAAAATATTAACCTTCAATAAATTGCACAAAATATTCTCTAAATTCTAAGTGATAATATTTCATTTGATTTAAATAATTTTCGGCTAATTCATCTGAAATAAATTTATAAATTTGAATAAAAATATTTTTTTAAAAATTCAATTTAAACATATCGTAATTTTTTATGAAATAATATAAAAATTATAACAATATATCAATATAAGCTATAGTAGGTATACATTTTGTATAAATAAAATTAAAATTATATATTATTAGATTCTGAGCGAAGCGAAGAATGTATTGGTATTACAATGATGTGTGATTTTTTTTTTTTTTTATGACTGTGTACAAAAATACTACCCGAAATAATGCTACGATTTTCACGATTAGGGTATGTTTCCGATAGCAAAGTGGACGTACTTGGTACTTTACTTAGGTCATTTTTTGAATTTCTCAAAATTGACGCTATGCGGTAGAAAAAACGGCGAAAAAATGACGAAAAAACTGCATTTTTCGCGAAAAATGAAATTTCCACGAATTCGATTTCTATATTTCACGATAACTCAGGCAATTTTAAAGATAGAAACCTGAAATTTCTTTTGAATGTTTATATAGCTACTGTATATATGTGGTATAATTTTGAAACCGTTACATTAATTTTTCTCCAAAATATAGGACTTTGAATATTTCGTAAAATTCACGTCTTTACGTATATAATGTGTGATAAAATTGTCAATTTTGGGTATTTTGGTCTGAAAATTTTACTGAAGTATACTTACATATAACTTAACATCATACTAAAATATTAGAAAAATCTCAAGTCACATTTTTTTTTTATAGCCGTTTTAAGTTGATATTTTTAGGAAAACGAAAATCTTAGAATCCATACGTATAAATATTCCGAAAACACTTTCACTACCCGAAATAACGCTTCGATTTTCACCAATAGCGAGTTTCAGATGTAAAAGTGGATGTAGATGGTACTTTATTTGCAAGCCCGTATCCAGGGGGGTTTTAGGGGTTCAACCCCCCCCCCCCCCCGAAATGTTTAAAGTAGTTTTATATTTATAATATAACAGACTAACTACATATATAACTACGTATAATATAATCATTTATTTTTACTTCATATATTAAAAAATTTTAACCCCCCTCCCCCCCGAAAATTTATCCTGAATACGTGCTTGTTTATTTGGGTCATTTTTCGAATTTCTCAAAATTGACTATAAGCGGTAGAAAAAACGAAATTTTGACGAATTCAATTTCTATATTTTACGATAACTCGATAACGATAAAACGATAAGTTAGAGACTTGAAAATTTTTTTGGGTGTTCACATAGCTATTATATATATGTGGTAAAATTTTGGAACCGTTTTTAATTTTTTTACTAAATATAGGACTTATAGCTGTTTTAAGTTGATATTTTTAGTTCAAACGAAAATTATAATCTAACTGAACTTCGCTCAGAATCGTTTTTTCGAATGCAATGGTTTATCATTGCATTCAAATTCTAAGTCAAATTAAACGCTATGATCCGCACACCTGTATCCTGTGTGGCAGGAGTATCAGCTCATCTTTTTTTTTATTTTGTTATTTTTTATTGTTAATAATGTTATATGGTCGTTTTTTCGATTAGCTCCGTTACCTCAATTTTTATAATGTTACAATTTGTGTGTTAAACAAATAGTGTAGTATTGTAGTTATTAATTGCTTATTAAAATACCTACTTAAATTAAAATTTATTGTATAAGTTATATTTATATGTAGTCGGCGTGACATTCGCACCGTAGCCAGGCATTGACAGCGGTCGGGTGACTGCCGCTGCGAAATACAGCCTACTGCCTCGACTTTTACCATCCCCCAAACAGGTATGGCAGAAATCTACGGATACCAAATAGAAATTCTGCCAAATAGGCATCCGAACTAAACCTTTGGCCATACGATAATAATAATAAGTAACCTATATAATATTACAAATCGACATAAATCTACAAAAGTTACTTGCTGTATATATTTGTTAAACATGCTTGTTAGGTACCACAATGTAAAAATATATCAACTTCGTGGAAATGTTTAGACGTTTTTAATTCAGTGTAATCATTGAATTCTACATTATTATAATACTTATATACACAATTTTTGAAATTTTTAATGTAATTAATTTTTGTTTTTTGTTTTTCTTTTGTTGAAGGAAATATTATTTTCGTGAAACACCCATATGTATATGAAATATTAAATTTTGGAGTAAGGTTTATAAAATTTCTAAATAACTTTTAAAATAATAAAAGTAATTAGAAGTTCTAACCTATAATTTGAATATTTTAATTTTTTTCTTTTATTAAAAATATAACATACGTAAATATATTATATTTTAAATAATAAAAATATTTCTAATTACCATTCCAACAGTTTAAGTATGGAATCATCAAACGGTCCAAAGCAAGTATATTTATAAATTCACCGAATATAAAATTAATAAATTCTTTTTGGTTTTTCAACTCAGTTTCAGAATAACCTTAAAAATAAAATGTTTCATCTGTATTTTAAAAATAATATACTTCTAGCGTTTTAATAAATTATAATACGTAAAAATAAATGATTTATATTATTTATTATTGTTTTTACAATAAATTGTTATATATTTTTATAATTTAATTACCAAACATATAATCATTGACATTTATATATATAAAAAAAGAAGATATCTACTTTTCTGATCATTAAAATATTTTTATAAGATTTACGAGTATGTTCAGATCATTTATCATCTAAAAAAAAGTCTACCAATAGATAATATATACCATTTATAATCTTTATATTATCTAACATAATATAACTATGAATACGAGTATTTAATAAAAAAAACAATAATATTGATAACTATTGAAAAATAAATAGAGATATCACCATAATATATTATTTCCGATATCGTCAATGGCAAGTTCTAATATTAGATTCTGAGGTTTTATTTTCAAATTTTATTGGGTATTCACATAGGTATTATATATATTATGTAGTAAAAAATTTTAATTGTTACGTTAATATTTCTATAAAATATTTAAATATAGGACATTGACTATTTCGTGAAATTCTCGTTTTTTTGTATATAATGTTGATAAAATCGGTAATTTTTGGCATTACTTAACATCATATCAAAATATTAGAAAAATCCCTATTCTCAATTTCTTTTTATAGCTGTTTAAATTTGATATTTTTAGTATAAACTAAAATGTTAGAATCCATACGAATATTCTTCTTATTATTTCTCATTACTTTTACAATAAAAATTAATACAAAAACCAAAAAATTTAAAAAATTTAATTTAAAAATACTGATATATACTCGTATATATTAACGTATTTCTAAAATACCAATTATCAAAATTTCAAGACTCAATTTTTTTTATAGGCGTTTAAATTTGAAATTTCAGTAAAATCAATAGGTATTTAAAGTAATTATATACTTACCTATATTATTTTAATTATATTACAATATTTTACAATAATGATAAATAAAATTGACAATATTTTTTATGATATAGGCATTTGGGTGACAAGAGATTTTATGAGCAATTATATTGAACTTAGATAGAGACTTGACAACTTTACAGGGTGTTAATGTTTAAGTACTGTTATGAACTCTTGAATATTTTATTTCATAATATTCGATTATATTATGTAGGTAATATTAATAATGTTAAAACTCAGAGTTTCAAAAATTGTGTGTTGCACAGCGATAAGTGACAAAAATGTGCTGAATATGCACATTATGGTCCACACTCGTCACCGTCCCCGTTCTACGGACGGGGCCCAGTCAGTCTTGAGACTACGTAAAAGCAGACAAGTTGTAAACCGATGATTGTTGTTTGATTAATAAACACAACACAGTTATTTAAAATTATCTTTTGAATGTTATTTTTATTTTTAGTTTTAAATTTATTGTTTTGCTAAGTTCATAACAGTGCTATATGTGTACCTATATGATCTCTATATGTGTGATAAAATTTTGCGTTTTAAAAATGTTTTAAAAAATGGCAATATTTTAATCAATACCCAATAAATAGTAGATACGTATTTGGTAGATGATTAGATCTAGTTTTGGATAAGAAAAAGTACCAAAAAATCAAGTAAGTGTCAAAATTTTTTGACACTAAATTTAATGATATTACTACTTTTATGATTACTAATGAAATATAAGTTATAGCTGCAAGCAAAACAAATGGAATATTTGAATAGAATAAAAAATAATTAACATATGTCGTGCAATTATAATCTGTATTTGTCTAAAATTTGTTATAAATATTTTTTTAATGTGTTGTTTTACCATTAAATTACAATTTTTAATTATAATAAAAGATATCTTTTCATGACTATTGTTCTTCCCATCACTGCATTCCGAATTTTTATATTACTTTGATAATAATTATTAGTGTACGATTATTGGTATCATTAAGGTATTATGTAATATTTATAAACTTTTATAACTATTGTAATTACTGATAATAGGTATTTTAAAATTAAAGCAGTACTTACTTTTTACTTGTTTTATAGTTTTTATGAAATCATGGTATATACATATTAAATTGTTATAATGTTCATATAACAATAAAATGCCAGATCTATTTGATTTACCTTGAATATTATAATAATATTATATTTTAATTATTTTTTTTAAAAATTTTGTATTTTATTTTAATTAAAAAAACTTGACAATCGTTAGAGAAATAAGGAATATATTTATTTTACAATAATAATTGTGTTATTATATATATATATATAATTTATATAGGTTCTTCCTATTATATTATTTCAATATTTTGCAATAATGTTAAATAAAATTGACAAAATTTTTTATGATTTGGGCATTTAGGTTACAAGGGGTTTTATGAGTATTTATATTGAACTTAGTGATTTAAAAATTTTGTAGTGTTCATTTATATACTAGGTATAATACCTAAGTGTAATATACCTATAGTTTTAAAATTTCATGAAATTTATTTTTTTGAAATATTTCATGAAATATTTCATGAAAATTTCGTGAAATATTTCATTTGTATGAAATATATTTTTTTCTTTATTTCATTTTGATATAAATCATATTCAGAATACATACATACAAATTGAATATAAATAAAAACTTTTTTTTAATAATTAACAGCATGTTAATTATAACTTATTATAATTTATAAATAAAACAATTAATACATTTTTTAATAACATTGAAACTCAATTGTATTTTTCTATCATAAATTATATTATTTGAGGATAACAGTATAATCGAATAAAAATAAAAATAAACTCATTGGCAATTTTTAATTTTAAGATTTTACACAAATACTTATTATTACTTAATAAAATACAATATACAAAATAATCATTAAATAATTGATAAGCAATGGCCAATGATTATTAAATTATTTTCGTTTTCTATAGAGCACGAATTAAGTTATTAATAGCGAGAATCGCCACAACACCATAGTTTAATACATCATAGATTATATTTTATATATCTATATTATTTAATCAATATAATAATTTACCCGAAATTTGACAAACCCTATCTGAATACGTTGACTGGGACAATATTTTGAATTTGAAGATTCCCTTCATGGGTAAAGAAATAATGAAATAAAAATATTCACTACACGATAATATACTAAAATATTAAATTAAATTAGAAAATAAACAAATACACCATAATATGACATTATTATTTCATTAGCCAATGGTAAGAAATTAATCTGTGTGGCCCCTCGTGGAGCCCGTTTCCAGTAATATATAAATATAATTATACCTAGTCATCTATGATAATGCAAGTAAATAAATATATTATATAATATTTATTTTTATGAAATACTATTATGCAAATTAATTAATTAATTATAAATTGAATGAAAATATTGAATTTTCGGACGGTAACGACTTTAATACTTTCGAACTCTTATTAATGAATAAGATTTGTCGACATTCACACTTAACGTATTTAACGTAAAATAATATTTTTCAATATTTCATTGAAATATTTCCAAAGTCATGAAACTTTCAATTTTGAAATATTTCAAATTTAAAACCCTAAATATACCGATATGGTTCTTATATGTGTGATAAAATTTTGCGTTTTAAATATTTAATAAAAAATGTAAAAATTTTAATCAATACCCACATTATTTGAATGAACTTGCTCAGAATCGATTTTTCGAATGCAATGGTTTCATTGGGTAAAATATAAAAAATGGGCGTTGCGATCCAAAAAAAGGTTTATAACCACTGGTCTATACCATGAAAGGAATAATTACATGCAATAGTCCTGATTTAAATCTTTTATTTAAATTTATTTAAAAAATACAGATTACTCGTATTAAACAATTAATTATACATAATATATATCATTGCGAGATAATTTTCATTGTTGTAAAAAACGAACATTTTTATTTAATCTTATATTTTACCTTGGAAATTAATGTCTCTAGTAGTAAGGCGATGATTTAACATAATTTCATTAAAATCATTTATTCCATTGTATTCGTACAAATGTATAATATTATTAAGCTCATCAATCTCTTCTTTAACTGTGAATGCTTATTAAATATAATGATAATATTATTAATATTGTATACATTATTGATATAATACAATAAAATATAATTAAATTAATAAAAAGAAGAGCTGATAATGCTGCGGAAGAGATACATGTCTAAAGAGAATAGTGTTTTATTTTGATTAAAATTTTTACATTTATCAGTCACTACATACAATATAAATGTCTATGAAACTTCTAACTTCACCTTATACCCAAATCTGATAGTACTTCCCTCAGAATGGTTTATCGAATGTAAAGACTTATCATTGCATTCAAATTTTAATAAAAATTCTACACTATTCTCTTTACAACTGTATCTCTTCTTTCTTCTGATCTGTCAACTGAGAAATTGATAATGGCATTTACACGATATTTTGCACGTCTAGGATTATTAAAATTATATGAAGTGATTTGGGTATTTATTTAAATATATATAGTAATTCATACATATAGGAAACAGGTATACGATATATTATAATGTACCTATATATTATATTATTAATTTTAAATTTTTTAATTTATTCGTAAACAACAATGAATGCAGACGTATTACAAATAATTCTATTTTCCTTACTTTCCATTAGATGATGACATAATTTTTCCAAATCTCCTGACATGCGTTCTATATTACATATTTTATATTTTACAATATGAACATTACATTATAATATTGTAATTTAAAATTGAAAGCATTACTAATAAATGTTATTTTATTTGAAAAGGAAACGATTATAAGTAAAGTGATTTTTTAAAAAATATTATCTATAATATCATAAAAGTTAAAAATAATATTAATAGGTTAATATTACATTTTTAAAACTTCAAATATCAAATTTTAAAATTTAACTTTTAAATAATAAATGTTTTAAACTAAGAATAATTTTATTTTTTCAAAAATTTAATCATTTACCTACTAAGTCATTATAATACACTTAAATAAACAGTAAATAAATATTATATATGGTTTGTTACAATAAAATAATCAATAATGATTGTCATAGTTTATTAAAAATATTTAAAAAAATTATAATATTCAGAAATTTTAAAATTTTTGTGTCTTTCCTAACACATAACACAACTATTAAAAATTAAAAAATGAAGAAAATGAAGAAAAATCTATATACGATATAACTTATTAGATAATCAGATATTATTCTTTCTAACATAAATAATTATGGTGTTACTTATATTTCTAATTTACATAAGAACAAAAAAAAAAAAGATGAGCTGATACTCCTGCCGCACAGGATACAGGTGTGCGAATCATAGCGTTTAATTTTAATTATAATTTGAATGCAATGATAAACCATTGCATTCGTAAAAACGATTCTGAGCGAAGTTCAGTCAGATTATAATTTTCGTTTGAACTAAAAATATCAACTTAGCACAACTATAAAAAAAAATTGAGGTTAGGGATTTTTCTAATAATATAGTATGATATTAATTAATATGTAAGTATACTTCAGTAAAATTTTCAGACCATAATACCTAAAATTGACAATTTTATCAAACATTATATACGTAGTAACGTGAATTTTACGAATTATTCAAAGTCCTATATTTTGTAGAAAAATTAATGTAACGGTTCCAAAATTTTACCACATATATATAGTAGCTATGTGAACATCCAAAAAAATTTTCAAGTCTCTATCTTAAAAATTGCCCGAGTTATCGAGAAATATAGAAATCGAATTTGTCAAAATTTCATTTTTCGTGAAAAATGCCGTTTTTTCGTCATTTTTTCGAAGTTTTTTCTACCGCTTAGGGTCAATTTTGAGAAATTCGAAAAATGACCTAAATGAAGTACCAACTAGATCCACTTTGCTACCGGAAACATACCCTATTCGTAATAATCGGAGCATTATTTTGGGTAGTAAAAATGTTTACAGAATAATAAAAAAAAAAAACAAAAAAAAAACAAAGTAAAATCACACATTATTGTAAAACCAATACATTCTTCGCTTCGCTCAGAATCTAAAATTTTAACAAGCAATAAGTTTAATTGTCGTTAGAAAAATAATATAGGTAAATATTGTTTTAATCAGAATCAAAAATAATTGTATAATTTATAGTTATGCTAGGTATTTTTTTTATGATCTTACCACTCATCCACGATTTCATTGTCTTATTCTTATTAAAGGACCAATATGTTGATTTCTTCACATCGTTCAAATAAGTTTTCAAAGTCATTAATGCTTGACGTCTTTGGTTATCAATATTATCACAATGATTGATACCATATACTAATTAATGAAGTATATAATATATAAAAAATTAAAATTATATAGTTTTTTGTATACATTTTACTAAAATAATAACATTTACGAAGTAAGATATTTTTATTAACTTTACTACTACAATGGGTAGTAGTTAATAATAATTAATATAAATAATAATAATAATAATAATAATAATAATAATAATAATAATAATAATAATTAATATAAATAATAATAATAATAATAATAATAATAATAATAATAATAATAATAATAATAATAATAATAATAATAATAATAAATTATAATTACCATCAATTTGATTATAGACTCTGAGTAAATTTTCACTCATTTGCATAAACATATTAGCTACATTATGATTTTTTTTAAAAATACGAATATTTATCATAAATATATAATTATAGTTATAAAATAACCAAATTCACAAAAAATGTACTTTAATTAAGTATATTTTGATAACGATGTCAGTGCCAAACGTCGACTTATATCATTTATTATTAGCATATTTACTTTTAAATGGTACCTAATTAATTCGTGTTCGTAAACTTTATAGTCTTTATGACATTTCACATATTTAAATATAAAAATCATAGTTCAGAGCAGGCAAATGCAAAATGCAGTAGGTACATCATTGTATAGCAGGTTTAGGCATAAATTAAATATACTATATATATATATAATTATTTAATCTATGGTTTAGGATACAAGCAAATAACTTACATGAGCGCAAATTATAACGCTATGACCAGTGGCGTATCTAGGTCGGGGCACCGGGGCCCTGGCCCTAGGGCCCAAGCCCATATCGGAAAATATTGGGCCCCGTGATTTTATCATGCCCATAGGCATAATGCAAAGAGACTTGGCGAACTAACAGTAGTTTTGTATAGGTACTGTAAATTACGACAAAAAAAAAAAAAAAATTAAAATATAAATAATTAATAAAAAATTATAAATTAACACTGCACATCACAACACATTACAAAAGAAATATGACCAAGATATTTCACCAGATTTTGTACACCAAATACTATCATTCAGGTCGTGTTTTAAAGACATACTATTAACTAAGTCCAAAACCACAAGAGATATGCGGAACTGTTATTAATTGAACATTCTCCTCTTACAACAACATATCCAGCACTGCTTTTATTTTGTATTTAACATTGCCAATAACAGTTTCAACTGCTGAGAGATCTTTCTCGAAACTTAAAATAATAAAAAAACTATTTACGCAGTACGATGACAGAAGATCATCTAAGTGGACTATCATTAATAATTTCTATTGAAAATAAACGTGCACGACAATTGAATGTTGATGAAGTTATCGATAATTTTGCGCAAAAGTAGGCACGAAAAGTAAATTTTAATGTATAAATATTTATTTTGTAAAATTGTTATGTTATCTGTATTACGTGTAATAAACTAGGTATATACTATATAATTATATTTACCTATATTAAATAATAAAATTTAATATTATGTTCATTGATTATGATTAATAATGAATGTATTAATATTTTTGAGAAGGGCCTCGATTTCTTATACAGGACCTAGGGCCACCGAACTTCACGCTACGCCACTGGCCAGGGCCGTAGATACGGGGGGGTTTAGGAGGTTCAAACCCCCCCTTATACATTTAACAATATGGAAAATATAGTTGTATATTATACTCATTTTAACATTTTTAGTTTTTTTTCCTATGGTATTAATTATGGTATTAATCCTATGGTAAAATCGTGGTAAGTAGAGGTTTTTTTTTTTTTTTTTTTGCTTTTAAACCCCCCCCCCCCATATACAAGTCTACGGCACTGCCACTGGCTATGACTTTTACTTTTGTTACTATTTAATGAAATAAGAGAAACCACAATATGACTAATGTTGAATATATTATGAACTTGTATTCTTATATTCGTTAAGAAATGTAAATAGTTGAAATATGTATAAAGTTATGAAAATTTATGAAAAATTAACAATTCAATTAAAAAAAAAATTAGAATTCCTTTTTGTTACTATTTTTCATTGAATTTTAAGTCTGACAATAAATTGCATATTCAATTAAATATGTATTAATATATTTATTAAATGTATAATATTATATTTAAATTATATAAATTATTATACATTATACTTACGTTGTATAATTTTAAATAATCTAATTAGCTTCCGTTGAAATGTATTAGCCGAACCTTGAATAAATTTTTTTTTAATATTGTCATTTTAAATATTATAATATTATAGACATATATTTAATTGGTTTTCTTTCCATAATATTATAATGTACGTTTTATAATAAAAAATGTAATTGAATAAAATATTAATATAAAAAAAATATTATTTTTTGTTTGTTTAAATAATTAAAAACTTTAATTTATAATGATTTAAATTAAATTAATTATTAATTTAAGTATATACTAAGGTACATAATATCTATTATTATGTAAACTTACCTAGTTTTATATCATACTCGTTCTTATTATAACTTTGTATTAGTATATTATTTAAAACAATCAATTCAAACACAATACATCCTTCACCGAGTTCAACTGAAATAAAAAACATAATCATAACGCTTTTTAAAATGTATTAATTAGATAGATGTAAAAATATTTGTGGTATACTATTTTAGGGCATATGTAAATTGTGCCTGAAAATGGGAAAAAGTTGTAAATTGCGTTCAACACATTTTAGAGTTAAATTTTTGTGTAGGAAATTGCGCTCAGCATATTTTCATGTAAAATTTATGTATAGTAAATTGCGCCCAATAATATTACCAATAATAATATAAATGATACATATTTTAGTATACGTCTTTTTCTAAGTATAAAATTAAATAATAAATTACAATAAAATACAATAAATTATAAAATATAAAATAATTTTTTTTTAAATTTGAATTTTAAATAATACATATTTTAGTAGGTATACCTACGTCTTTTTCTAAGTATAAAATTAAATAATAAATTACAATAAATTATAAAATATAAAATACATGGCTAAAAATATGGCTTAATACATAAGTGCTGTATTTTTTTTTTTTTTTTTTTTTTTTTTTTTTTGGAAACCGTGTTTTGATATTTATAAGGCTCGTTTATACTATTAATTTTTATATAAATATCAGTTTGTAATTCAATTATTTTATCCATAAAATTATAAATATGAGGTAAAAAGCAAACTTTTTGTGGATTTGGGTTTTTATTTATTTTAATATATGTTTCTATACACTTATTTTTTAATAAGCCAAAAACTAATAGTATTACATTACGTTAAAATATCCATGAACACTTAATAGCTGAAGGAAGTGTTTAGTACTATTATACTCGAATGTACCATTTACGTATAACATTTCTGCCTTACATAATGCTTCTAAATTCGATGTAAACATATAATTACAACTTCATAATTTATATCGTTATAAAGGAGCATAATATCCTCTCCTCTCGAACTTGTAAAAGACATGGTATTTAAAGCTTCTTGAACAGATTTAGTTGTATTTGTGTTACGGAGCAAAACACCCAACTGAGGTACGACCGGTGTACATACATCAGACGCCGGTCCAATAGGCAGATGAAAGAGAAAGCACGGTTATGAAACGACATGAAGAGAACGGAAACCACCAGCGAACTAGGTGTTTTTTAAAAATATAAAACAAACGAACGAACTGCAACACGGAGTAAATGAAATGAGTTTAAGATGATAGAAGTTCGCTCGGCAACGAATAAAAATGGACAAACCTAGTGGCTTCTATCACCGAAAACAAATATAAAGAAGAGAATCCTAACACACAGCACCACAGTCTTCAAGAAACCTTCAAACCTATAACAACAAATATACCGAAGTGTTTGAAGAAGACAACGACAGATTGAAATCCAGTACGAGCCCGAACAAACAGGACGGAAACCTCGAGAAAAGAGGTAGAGAATCTCCGACGAATGAGTGAATCGACGAAACGACAACAAACGCCGATCTGCCGAAACCATCACCGAAGTGACGCGGAGACCAGGCGGGAAAGCCGTGAAACAACCAAGATGTAAAATTAAAAATAGAAAATTTAAACTTTAAAGAGTATATTATTATGAAAATAATTTTTTTTTTATCTGTACATATGTAATCTCATATTATATTAAATAGATTAGACACCGTTATTGGGAGTGTGGGAACGTACCTACTACAGTCGAGTTCCAACATGAGTTATTTAAATAGTAGTCATTTGTTAATAATATATTTAATTATTTTTTTATCAACTCAACTTATTTCGGGTTAGTTAGTTGCATCTGTAATCTAAATATACTACATTTTAAGATAATATTTAGTTACTCAGGTGTATTATTACCTATAGGCTATAGTTTTATTGTAGGTAATATTATTATTAGTCAAAATATGAATTGTATATTTGCATTGCAAAGTTTTGTGGTAAATTGAGTTAGAGAGTAAACACAACTATACGGCATACGCTTAAGCACGTGTGTTATGTATAAATAAAAATCATTTGCTTTATATCAGTCTAACACTCTAACCTCTTAAAACTTAAAGACTCACTGCAACCATTATACTAGTTTGTATAGAAGAAAAGTAGGAATTAACCAGACATCAATGATACCAGAGAGAATGATGGTGAAGCACACTAGTATTATCTTTTAATAATATTTATAATAATATTAATTATTATAATAAAAGAGGAGTTACCAAAAATGAACTAATTAATGGTGGTAGAAGACACTAGCGATTCAAACGCCAGGCGACTGGGCGGAAGATTACTGGGGATCCCCACGTTTTAAGAACTTGTCAGAGGCTGGGAAAGGGATCAGCAGTGGCAACAAACCCGTAGCGTGTTCTCAGACCGAGGAGACAAATAACATAGGTAATAATATTATAATAACAATAACGAGATGACGACCAACCGGGCCAGCCAACAAACCTCGAATCGGGGTATTCAGAGGAGACGATCCACCGATGGTTAGACCACCCGATACTACAGGTGGCCCTCAAAAGAAGGTTGGTGTTTGCTACCCCGAATAGGGCTGCGCGCACGCCGTTGCAGAGGTAGCTGAGACAGGGGAAGGAACACCCAGACTCAAGTCGAACAGCGGGAACCCAACTAAGGTGGCGAGAACAATTCTACTACTAGCAGCGGGAACTCCAGCCAAGCAGCAGGGGTGATGACGGCCAAGGAACAGCCAATGACGGAACCCCTACCAAAGCGCAGCCGAAGGCAGTAACAGTGGCCGAATTGATCAGTTAGGACAAACCACGGTATGCTCCAGCTGACGGTAAGTACCAAGGAACTACCTGATAACTGCCTGAAAGCTACCTGATATCGATCTGCTGTCATACTCGGAATTGTAAGGGTAAGTGTTTGAGGGAAATTTTTCCAATGTACCGCCCAGTTAGTCGGCGATTATGAAGCGGATACCCATACAACGATCCGCAACCTTCTGTTATCGGTAGGTCTGTTTGTCCGGAAAAATTTTTATCGTGTGATAAGGTACCGAGGAGGTGGTGGCTAACACTGTCGTCGACCTGGTCCTCTGTCTTTTGACAACCATCGCACAAGGCACATCACTCACGGGCATATGTTTGAGTTACAATAAATTATATGTTAAATATAATAGTAGTATCGTATGTTATTGTGTTGTTTGTTATAACGTCCTACGGCATACCGTGTCAACCCTCAACCATTATTATAGAAAAGTCTTATTATGTTATTATAATAGATAATTAAAATTAATTTTGATTACATACATAAAAAATTTGATCGTATTGCAGTATTTGACAATTCCTTTGCATATTTTGTTATAGATACAGGTTTTATAGGAAGATCTGAAAATCATAATGTATAATTTCAAAGTATACGTTTTATTACAAGTTATAACACTTGAACTAATCAATACATGTTTATTTTTAAACACATCATAGGATTATATATATCTTGTACTTATTTTTCCTCATAAAAATTTCATTCTTATACAACCAGTGGTATAATAATTTTGGTACCCGTGGAAATTATATTATTTAACACCATTATCAAATCCTCACCAAATAATGCTAAATGTAATAAACTAATAATTATGGAATATTTTTTGTTATTTTAATAAATTTATAGTATAGAAGTGAATAATTAAACTTACTTGTAGCATACATAAAGCAAAGGAGATTGTAATAAATCACAAGTATAACTAAGAAAGTAAATTTAAAATAGTACATGTTTATTTTATAAAGAATAAAATATACTTGATTGAATATATATAATATATATACTGATTGAAAAAGAAGAATATCGACAATATTGAATATACTCATTAGGATAAATAATTAGAATAATTAATTTTTTAAATTTTCTTGACGTATTTTTTCGATATAATTTATTTAAATAATATATAATTATAATCATTATTATTTGAACACCTATTCAAATAAAATCAAAAATCAAATAGTATATTTTTGTAGGTATGACGAATTATAAAACACGTTTAACATATTATTATAAAAATAGTAATTTAAAAATAATTAAATACTATTAGCTTTTTACTTAATTAAACAATGGCACAATACTAAAAATAAAATTTACATATACCTATACCTATACTGAGTGTCCCACTCAGGATTCCTTTTGTGTAAACGTACGTATAACGTACAATATATTATGTACTCTGTTACATATATTTAGAATTTGATTTTACTATTTATTTATATTTAGTATACGTAAAGGCGAATAATAATAATGAACGTCGACGATACGACGATGACGTCGTGGATTTGATGATAATTCGTATCAATTAGTATAATCATTTATTCCCGTATTTATTAATTACCGTCGAATATAATATAATTGAATTCTTAATTCGCCGAGGTAAACCACGATCTGCTACCAAATATTTTTATACAGGGCTCCTTTATTATATACGGTTAGCCTGCGTAAGATGAACAATTAAAGATTTGCATTAATAGCGAATAATCCACAATAACACTAAAAATTAGGTAACCGAAATAAATACAATACAAAAATAACAGAATTTATGGTAATATCGTGCAAGATGGCTAGCATTAGTAATGTGCAAATTCCCGGGAATTAATTTATGGGGAATTCCCCCGGGAATTTTCCCGGAATATTCCCAAAGCTGGGAATTTGCCGGGAATATTATAATTTTTATAAATATTATCCATTTCTTAATATTTAATTAAATTATTTATTCAAAATATTTCGAAATATTCTTGGGCTTAAGGCATAAGGCATAACCATAACTATTATACGTATACCTAAGATGAGTATGGAACTATGGACTAATAATAATGTATAAAATATTAGATAGATACAAATCTAATACTTACTCGTAATAATATAACTACTTATTATTTACTATTCAGTATAAAAATTGTACAAAAATAATGTTTTATTTTCTTGGTTATGATCATCTAATTAAATTAAAAAGTTTATTTTTAATAAAACTATTCGATTGGAATATAAGTTAGGCATTTGAACAAAAAAAAGAAAAAAAAAAAGAAAAAAAGAATGCCATGCTAGGAACAAAAATATGTAATATTATAAGAACAATTAAAATTCAATTTGTACTATTAATAATTATATAATTACCAAAAAAATAATAACTTTTTTTAAGCATTTAAATAATAATTGTCAATACTTTTATAAGTATAAACAATAAAAAAATAACAAAATATAATAAACAGTCATATTAAATTTGCAATTAAATTTTAATTTTATTATTATTTATTTTTATTAAAGGAATATTCCCAAGATGTGGGAATATTTCCGGAATATTCCCTGTTTCCGGGAACATTCCCCGAGAAATATTCCCAGTGGCACATCACTAGCTAGCATACAGGTATAACATATACTACTAAAAAAAAACACACATACATATATATATATATAATAAAAAATCATATATATATATTATATATATATGATATATCTAATATACTCGTATAATACTTGTAGTCGCCCACTTACAAAAATAATAGAAACATAGATTTATATTAAATAATACTAAGACAGTATAAACTGTATACAAAAACAGGAACTCAATTCCAATGACAATATATATATATATATATATAACAATAATAAGATAATGAATATATATAAAATAATAATACAAATTAACGTCACATGTTAATTGACCCACTGCCGGACTTCTGGCTTGCCTTTGCAGGAATGTCAGGACTTTGGAAGTATCAACACCACAATGCCACATAAATGTATACTGTACATATAATTATAAAGGCCAAAACGGGTAATAAACTAGGACGACAATGTACAATAATGGCATGTAAGACAACTATCAAGGATCACAACATGAACCGCACTAGCCAAAAGCTCCACCGCGACATTTATTTTAATAATTATTATAGTAAATGATTATATAACATATATTATGATATATATTGATAATTATACGAGCGTAGGCTTATAATGGGAAATACGAATTGCTTTGAATTATTGCGTAAACAGCAGGTATAGAATAAATTATAATATTAATGTTAAAGTATTTTTCGGAATATTTATTTTCCGAGGAATTTATTTCAATTACCAGAAACTACTGATTTTTAGGTTACCTACAATATGATATTAGATATATGCATATTGATTTTTTATATTTAATCTTTTAAAAAAATGCATAATTAACACACTTAATATTTTTCAAACAATATATATACCTGTATATATAATATGAAGAAACTCGTAAATATTATGATATATATTTTAATGAAATTATATTTTTATAAATTATCAAATACAATATAATATATTATATTAGTATAAAAATAATATAGGTAATAAGAACGGTAATTGTAATATTGTAAAATATTTAGGTATTATGAAGAAATATAGTGACAATTATCTTTATTAATATTATATATTTATATAGGTAAGTAAATTTAATAAAACCTTAACACATTAATAGCAAAATTCTGTAGATTTTTAAAAAGAAATATTGTTAAATAATTGACTGCAGCTCTTTAATTATCCAAATAAAAAAAAGAGGTATTATAATTTTACGAATAATAATAATTAGGTAGGTAGGTATGTAAAGTAAGCAGGAATATTATTAGAGATATAAATTAATAATATTTCTTCTTATGATACTTGTAATATAATATAAAGTTATTGTACTGATAAATAATAAGCTATATTATCTTGAAAGATCATATAATTATTTCATTTTTATATAAACATATTATGTCATACATTATTTTAATTGTTGAATTTTATCTTCATCATTCTTCTTCATTATACGTTAACACAAATTTATATATACTTCCATTTATTTGTTATTCATAGATTGAATTATAATATTTACAGTATATTCTGAAACTAATTGACGGTGCTTCAGTCTATTAATTTTTGATATGAATGAAAATTGTTTGGTTTTCTCATCTTCCGACAAATCTCTATTGAGAATTTTTGTGTCTAAGGTTTCTGGATCAATTGTTATCCAATCGAATGGCTTACAATCTAGATATTTTAAATAAGTAAATATTATTTTCAAATTAAAAAAATAAATTATTTTATTGTTATTTTTATTAAATAATTTTAAATAAAATTTGTTAATTTATATATATAATATTTTATTATATAAAATAATTCAAACCATGAAATTGTGTATCAAAAGGGTTTGTATCTATGAAAAATATTTATGTCTTAATTAAAAATTAATATTATTTTTTGTTTTAAAATGAAATTTTATTAAATTATAAATATATTGATAATAATATTACATAAATTATTATAAACCTTTAAATGATTCAATTTCTGATTCATATGCTGCAAAATAAAAAAAAATAAAAAACTAATTGATAAGTGTTTTAGTATAATGTAATGAACGATCAATTAATTTTCATTCAAAAATACATGTATTATAAATTTATAAGGTAAATTATATAACTTATAGAAGATAAATTTCAAACATTTTATTGTTATAATGTATAATATATTATCAAAATGATTTATTTATATGATATATTTTACATAATACATATTTTTGACAAAATTATTAACAAAAAATAACTTATTAACCTATAATAATATAATATAATTTAAAATTAAATATCATTGTATATTATTAAATTTAAAAATGTAACTGTGATAATACAATTTATTAAATAAATAACTAATTATAATTTACCGTAAGTATCTATAAATAAATATTCCAAATCTAAATAAACAAATTTTAGTAACATAACATAAATAGGTAGGTACTTATTTTATATATTTTTATGAAAATTGAACACATTGTTGTAGCTTGTGTTTGCAGTGGCGCATTTAAGAGGGGCTACTGGGGCAAATTCCCAGCAAATTTTAGGGACGGGAAAATTATTATGGTTTATCATTACACAAAACTGAAATATTTTCTATTTTCAATTTTGTCTGGTATAGTAATATAATAATAAATTATTATTAAAAAATGAAGATTATAATCGGTTTCATACGGGTGTATAAGCGGCATGGGATTGCGATAAGATATAATTAATATAAATATAAATATTATCCTGATTTATGTATGTATTGTATATATAACCTGTACTCGCAATTCCATTTCATCAGCAAATATAAGTTAAAAATAAGAAAAGAGCTGATACTCCTGCCGCACAGGCTACAGGTGTGCGAATCATAGCGTTTAATTTTACTTAGAATTTGAATGCAATGATAAACCATTGCATTCGAAAAAACGATTCTGAGCGAAGTTCAGTCAGATTATAATTTTCGTTTGAAGTAAAAATATCAACTTAAAACAGCTATAAAAAAATTGAGATTAGGGATTTTTCTAATATTTTAGTATGATGTTAAGTAATATGTAAGTATACTTCAGTAAAATTTTCAGACCCTAATACCAAAAATTGTCAATTTTATCAAACATTATATAATAAAAACGAGAAATTTACAAAATATTCGAAGTATTATATTTTGTAAAAAAATTTTAAAAACGGTTCCAAAATTTTACCATATATATATAGTAGCGATGTGAACACCCAAAAAATTTTCAAGTCTCTATCTTTAAAATTGCTCGAGTTATCGTGAAATATTGAAATCGAATTCGTTGAAATTTCATTTTTCGCGAAAAATGCCGTTTTTTCGTCATTTTTTCGTCGTTTTTTCTACCGCTTATGGTCAATTTTGAGAAATTCGAAAAATGACCTAAATAAAGTACCAACAACATCCACTTTGCTACCGGAAAAATATCCTATTCGTGAAAATCGGAGCATTATTTCGCGTCGTAATTTTGTTTATAGACATAAAAAAAAAAAAATCACACATCATTGTAAAACCAATACATTCTTCGCTTCGCTCAGAATCTAAAACATAATAAATATTTTTTCAAGCGTCGCAGACCAGTTTTATTGTGTTTTTGTCAATGTGTTCAAGTGTAACATTTTTAGCTGTATGCTGTGTAGTACCTCGTATTCACTATTCTTGGACCTCAGTTAATAAGTAGGTATAATATTATGCATAGTGTTTATACTTTATTTTTTTATTTACTCTTTGGTGTTTATAATTTTAGATTCTGAGTGAAGCAAAGAAAGTATTGGTTTTACAGTGATGTGTGATTTTTTGCTTTTATGTCTGAAGAAGTGAAGACACTTTTACTACCCGATTTAATGCCCCGATTTTCACGAATAGCATATGTTTCCGGTTGGAAAGGGGATGCTGTTCGTACTTTATTTTGGTCATTTTTCGAATTTATCAAAATTGACCCTAAGTGGTTGAAAAACGACGAAAAACTTTTCATGAAAACTGAAATTTCGACGAATTAAATTTCAATATTTCCTAACCTTTTTTTGCGCTATAAGTGCTCATAACATATCATGATTATTCAAGTATGTGCAATTGATTTAATAAAATAATTCATATTATATATAAAAATTAAATTTTTTTTTATTTAAGGTATTATCACTTTTTAATTAAGTACATACATTTTTTATTTAATATTGCATCTGGAAATCATTATATAATATGTATACTTATTAATTATATAATTTTAAAATTGTTATTATTTAATAATTTATTTAATATTTAATATTTAATCAATAAAATTTATTTATATAATATTATTTATTAACTAATTATTAATTACATATATAAATAAGTACTTTTAACAGTTTTGTAAGAATCTGGAGCTAAATATAATGTACAAATATACATATGTATTATTATGTATTAATTAATTTAAAATAACTGTCTAAGAATAATGTACGTGTACAAATTTACAATATGTGTGGAATATGTACGTGTCAGTTTGTCACAGTGTCACAGTCATAAATCTGTATGATACTAATATGCCAAATGTAATCGTAAAAAATTAAGATTTTTAAATGCCATATTTTTATTATTCATTACAGTGATAGATATTATAAATTATAATTGATTTTACTTAATTTAACAGAAGTTTTGTAAAATAAAATATGAAGATAGTTAAATAATTAATATTTATATTTACCAAAACGTTATAATGATTAATTAAATTTTTTTAATTTATATTTTAATTTTAACTATTTGATAATATGTAGTATATAGAAAATCAACTTATAATGACATTTTTATATTATATTTTTATAATTTTTTAATTTATAATTGGTAATAAATAATTATAATATGAATTACTAAATTAAAATTGTATGCATTAAATGATATCAAACAGATTAATATGATTATGCGCTACTTTTTATATTATCTGTGATATATTGTAAATGCTAAATTCCAAGTTAGTATATATTTTATTCCTTTAATATTTAATATATCCTAAAAGTATAATATCCCAATTTTATTCAATATTATTTCTAAATTTAATTATAGTCTACATTATTCAAAAAAATGAATAAATATAAGTATGTGTAGTAATGAGTAAATGATTTTAAATTTTCTTTATTTTTATATTATGATAAAATAAAAAAATACAATTTCAAAAATATTCACAAAACTATACTTGACACATTTAAGCATATTGCCATTATTTGATTAGAAAATGATACATTTAAATTAAAGCAAGGCTTTGCACACGAATTAACCAGAACCCGTAACACCACTAAAAAACCTTAAAAAACAAACACCTGAAACCCTTATTAACCTGAATAGTATTTATTTAAATAACCCGAATTAACCCATAACCTACCTAAATAAAGAATTCTGGTTAACCTAAAACCCGAATGAATTTTCAAATTAAGAATTACTCCAATACGTTATTATTTGTATATATATTTGATATAACTTTACATAAAATAATTTTAATATACTAATTCTTAACTATTGTATACAGTATACTATTGTGAATATGTACTCTACAAAAAAACATGTAAAAATTACAATTATTTATAATTATTATAATTTAAACTATTATCCTAATGTCCATTATTGTCAAATACTAATGATAAATTGACATATTTGGGTAAAAATAATATCTTAATTCTTAATATAAAATACAATTAATTAAAAGTACAAAACGAATTTAAACATGTTTATTATTGATGTATTTTATTTATTATTATTTATGTATTTACTTAACACCCGAATTAACCATTATTAACCCGAATAATAACGGTTATGATATGAGTACCCTTAAATCTTGTAAAAATTTTCAATGTGGTGTTTAAAAACCTGAATACCATCAACACTTGAAACCCATAACCCAAATAAATAATTCGGTTGCAAAGCCTTGAATTAAAGGTATAACGTTGAAAAAAGGTCCTTTGGTACCTTGAAGAAACTTATTTTATAAATTTATTGACTGGGAAATAATATTATCGTATTTCTACGTATCTTATTATTAGTTATTATTACTGTTTTCTCTAAAAATTTTATTTTTAGTATTTTCAAATATAATATATTATTTTTTTATATTATTCATGAATAACAATTTACTGATATTTCCATTTTCATCAATAACTGTGTACTCTGTAAATACATAAAGATATACAAAGTGTAGATTATTATATATTTAAGTTAATATATATGATTTTGCTTACTTAATAAAGTAACTAAATATAGTGTAATATTATCGATTGTTCATTTAATTTATAAAATAAATTATGGATTAAGCAGATGAATATATAGATATTTCTGACCCGTCTGAGGTATACTAGTATAAGTAGAACAACTGAGCCAATTAAAGATGTTAAAATAAGACCACTAGTCGATATAACTTCACACCTATTGGCCATTATCTTACTCATTATATAACCTTATGCTGAAAAATGTGTTTTCATCTGAAACACTATGATAATAGCATAATATATGTTATTCCATCACTATGCTAACAAAAGGGAGTTCGGTATCCACAATACTATCAAAGCGGATTGGCTATTAGGATAGTATATTACATTATGTAAATATATAAAGTAAAATATATAAATTTCATTTAAATATTAACAATAAATATTTTTAATATATGATTTCATGAAGTTAAGATTATAATACCAACATACATTTTTAATGAATTTTAAATATTTATATTATTTCGGTACGCAATTGATGCACGATAAAATTTTAGTTTTTATTAATAACAAATTAACAACATTTTTTTTGAAGCACAAGATTTGAATAGTATTATATATAATGAATGTTTGATAAATCAACATTTATATCTTCATAATAATTACGAGAATATAGCGATTTTAATTAGGTATTTATGTTTAAAAAAAGTTTCTACTGCAGACATTATATCATAGTAAAACCAATATTAAAATATAAATTAACAAACCATTTTCAATTATAATAAAAATATAATCTACCTACTCAAATACCTAATCAATGTTTTTTCTTATTTGTTAATAATTGTGATTCCATTCACATATAAATGGAGAAAAAATATGACAATTTTTATTATAATAATATAATATATTATATGTTAGTGAATTCAAACAATTATAAATGTAAATCAAAATAATAATTTTACCTGTTATAAATTGTGTAAAATAATCACGAAAAGCAATGTCAAAATAATAATTCAATGCCAATTCTCTTGATACTAAAGTTTACGAAATAAATACTTATTAAAATAAGGATTATCAATCATGATTTACTAAACTTATATTATAAATTATATACAATATAGAGACTATTGATTTTTAATAAAATAATTTAATAATTCTATATAGTAATATGAATAATACAAATTGTATTTAATAATATTTTAAAATTTGGTTTATTATTACCATCCGTAAAATTTATGTTCTTTCTAAGCAATTCAGCATAATTGTATATGTTTATAAACTCTTCAAATATTAATATGAGATAATCTATTTGACTGTCTGAAGGATACTCTAGAACACAGTTACATACTTCTTATAAAGATAAATATTATAATCTAATAAAAATTATAATCCCATACAATGATTTCCATAATAATTACCCTCTTTTCATAGTCATGGATAAAATTATTATTTAACTATTACACATTATCATGAACATTAAATTATTTCCTATACTCAATCTATGTAATATATTTAAGTTATTTCTTTCCATTTTTAATTCAATGGATAATTTTGAATAGAAAAAAAAATAGTGATAGTGTAGAATAGTGTTATATTGTTACTAGCTACCAGTGGAATACTGGTGCGTGTGAAAAACTTTTCAGCTATCATATCTAGTTAGTAGAATACGCTTCGAGGTGAATATATTTTCCGATACCATAGCTGGTGGTAGAATACTGGTGGGGGCAGGGACGCCCGCAGAAGATTATTTCAGTGGGTGCAAAAATAACTAGTGAGAATACAAGCTGCGAAGGGGGGCAAAGACCCCACACCCCTTCCTATATTAAATCTATTTTGCAGAGAAGTATTCATTTCTACTTTTCTTTGTAATAATATTAAATTATTAACTATAGTGATATTATAATAATATATTATATTAATAAACACAATTGTAGTATTGTACTCGTATATTAAAATCAGAGAAAATATATTAATTAAAAAACATATTTTATCACTTCTCTTCAAATATTAGTGACATATGCCTTGGGTTGAGAGCAAATCTATTGATGGTTTTTTCTATTTGTTCTTAGATATAGAATATAGATGATAGTATACTATCAATGATCATACAAATAGATCAATACATTAATAAAATCTACATTTATTTTTATTGCGTCACCCGCTCCCTAGCAAAATCGTGTTTACCCAGGACGAACCGCTCTAATTTACAATTTTTAGAAAATTCTCAGGTGGTGCATCCGCACCATCTGCCCCCCTCATGGCGTCCCTGGGTGGGGGTGAAAAGTTAGCGAATAGTGACGGTTTCGAATATATACGAACTACGGTAGAATTTATAAAATAAATAAAAGGTAAAAAATCCGTGAAAGAAACGACATAGATAATTATTATTTTATTATATTAGAGAGAAAGAAGATAGAAGAAGTTAATAATTATACTAATCTATCCATCTAATTAGTATAATGATATAAATAATAGTAAAAAAATAAATAATTAGTATAATATATATAAACATGATAGTTATTATCATATTTAATAGTAAATAACTTAATTTTTATTATGTACATACTTTCCACTCCTTTTAAACTTGTTATGAAATCTTTAAATATACATAATAAATTTTTGTAATGCTCTATTAATAATTTTTCGGGTGAAATATTACGGGTACCTAAACAAAATATAATGGTTAAATCAATTTATTAATAAAATAGTCAATGAAGTGGTGTTATATATTTTTTTAAATAATTAAATAGACATAGAGTAGGTATTATATAAAAATATTATTAGAATAATAATAATTACCCCTGGGGGTTGGCCAGAACCACTATCGAGCGCGGTCCCTTGCGAATGAGGAATACTCGCTGCACACATATTGTGTAGAGAGTAGTGGGAAATTAAAACACCCGCCGTGGAACAAAACCTGGTGTACCATGAAGTACAATGAGAAAGAAGAAAGCCTAGGATAAATGTAACAACGTCAACGGAACCAGGGCGGCAACGTCTAGTGTCGTGTCCGGCAGGGGATTTGAGGTGCCTCAGAACGTCATCCATCGAAATCCTCAATCACATCCCGATACTCAATGTGTTGCGGACGTAAGGTGACCGAGCACAAACCACGACGCACAACACAATTTTTAAACGGGATATATATATATATATATCAACTTTATTAAATTAAATAATTTAACAAAGTTTATAGTAAAAGTGTACAAAGTAGTAAATAATATTAAAGTACTCGTACGTATAATATATGTTATTATTATATTACTACACTATTATATCAATAGTAAAGTTGCTTTAAAAAGAAAACAACAGAGTTCAAAAGAACTCAACAAATAATATTAAATAATATTATTAATTACGAAAACGTAAGCTCGCGCTCGATTCCGTACAAGGACTAACGAGCAGGCGGCGGTAGCGGTGGTTCACCGATCATCACCGCCGTCGATAAACGTAACTTTGCTCAAACCAGTATTTGCATATAATTCGGGTAGTCCCGTCTTAATAAGCAAATAGGAACGGTAGGCCGTCGGGGTGGACGGGTGAAATCTGACAGGCGTGAAACACGACCGTGTCAAATGCAATAATGCAAATCCCAACAGTAACAAAACAACAAGAATGTTTACTAAACGATGCATCAGAGGAGATGGAAACTGCTTGTTTGGCGCTATTAGTCTCTATTTATATAATAATCAAGAGCGCAATTATGAGTCAAGAGAAAAATTTTTATAACTGATAAAATACAATTATATATGGATTTTTCGACAAAAAATTTTTGCTTAAAAAAATTTTCAAGTCTCTAACTTCAAAATTGTCCGAGTTATCGTGAAATATTGAAATCGAATTCGTCAAAATTTGAAAAATGCCTTTTTTTCGTCATTTTTTGATCGTTTTCTCTACCGCTTAGGGTCAATTTTAAGAAAATCGAAAAATGACCTAAATAAAGTACCAAGAACACTCACTTTTCTACCGGAAATATATGCTATTCGTTATAATCGGAATATTATATCGGGTAGTAAAAGTGTCTTCATACTTAAAAAAAAAAAAACAAAAAAACAAATAAAGACACACATCATTGTAAAACCTATACATTCTTCGCTACGCACAGAAACTAAAATTTCAAATATTTTTCTCTTAATTTCAAATTAAGAATTTATTTTTAATTAATTTTAATTTCAAATAAATTTTTAAAAATAATGTTATATAAATATATTATTAAACAAATACAAGATTGATGATTTTATAATATAATATAATCATATAACGATAAAGACAATAAATTTGATTAAAACCCAATTATAATGCATATAGAAAATCTTCTATTAATTATTGTTATATAATATGTGGCCAAATTGTCGAAAATCCATATAATAATTGTATTTTATCAGTTATAAAAATTTTTCTTTTTCTTCCTCATTATCCTGTTTTTATAATAATATTATAAGATTAAATTACTTCACTTACTTAATTCATTTTTTTTAGATTTTACATCTAAATTATAATTAAGTAAAATCTTATTATACTTATTTATATACTTTTTTATTATTTCTTTATTTATTGAAATAATATTTTAATACTGAAATAATAATAATAATAATTCATGTTATTAAATGTGATTTGTTTATTTTTATTTATTTTTTATTAAACATATAAATATCGTTTGTCTATAGAGATAAAAAAATGCTAGATGATAAATTTTTAATTATTCATATTGTAGAATAACATTGAAATATGTTTAAAATATAGACTGAAAATTAAATATTTATTTATTAATAGTTGCATGTAAAAATTGTGTTACATAATTTGTTGCTTACTTTTAGAAAAATATTTTAATAATAATATTAAATATAATATGTTTGAAATAAAAGTAAATAAGCGGTGACAATATATTGAATATAAATTTTATCTTATTTCATTTCTATATTGGAGTGACAAAATAATTGGGCAAGATACAACAATTATAAAATGATTAAGTAAATTATTATTAATAATACTTAATTACTAAATTTACTAATTTAGAATGATAGATACCTATGTCATCTTTTTTGTTGGTATAACTTACCTGATTCGTTTACTTCAGATTTCACATCTAAATTATTATTAAGTAAAATCTTATTATAGTTATTTATATTACTTTTTATTGTTTATTTATTAATATTTGAATACTGTAATAATAATAATAATAATAATAATAATAATAATAATAATAATAATAATAATAATAATAATAATAATAATAATAAAAATATTTTAATAACATTATACGATGTTTAAAATAAATATTTATAATGCGGTGACAAAATATTGAATATAAATTTTGTCTTATTTCATCTCTAAATTGGGATGACAAAATTATTGTGCAAGATACAACAATTATAAAATGTTTAAGTAAATTATTATTAATGATAATAATTTAGAATGATAGATATGTCATCTTTTTTGTTGGTATAACTTAC
>JAIUCT010000032.1:1466422-1495770 GCA_021307375.1 Tetraneura akinire
AATTGGGATGACAAAATTATTGTGCAAGATACAACAATTATAAAATTATTAAGTTAATTATTATTAATGATACTAATTTAGAATGATAGATATGTCATCTTTTTTGTTGGTATAACTTACCTGATTCGTTTTCTTCAGATTTCACATCTAAATTATTATTAAGTAAAATCTTATTATAGTTATTTATATTACTTTTAATTGTTTATTTATTAATTTTATTAATATTTGAATACTGTAATAATAATAATAATAAATAGAAAATAAAAAATAATAATAATAATAATAAAAATTCGTGTTATAAAATGTGGTTTGTTTATTTTTATTTAGTTTTTCAAATCATAAAAAGTCAAAATTGCTTATGAATTATAATGCAATTTTTATGTTCCTACTATATTAGTTTATAATATATAAACAATTATTTTATTTACCTATGTATCCGACTATATTAGATGTCATTCTAAAATTTCTCCAAGCCTTAGTAAATTCTTGGTCATTTATTTTAATTGTTTTTTTAAAAATATTCATAAATAATTTGACCTCACTTTCATCTATAAACACTAATTTAAAATAATAATTAAACATTTATAAATATTTATTTTTAATTATTACCTATTATTTTTTTAGTAATATATTTTCAATATATATTATGATATTTATATTTTAAAATAATATAAAATTATAATAAAATGTTATTTTTATTATTTATATTATTATATTTATTTAATTATATTTACCTGAATTAAATAAATGATCACATATTGGATTCATTTTAATACTCATTCTAACTGTATTGGATGAAATATACATATTATTCCGATTTTGTTAGTTTGTTATTTTATAAGAAATATTAAATAATTTACAAGTTAGTTAGGTACATATATAATTTATTAGTTACAATCAAAAATAATAATAATGTAATATTTGTATCTTTCATCCACAATGTTATTTATTATTTATTAATAATGACATAATAATAATTCAATAAAGTTTTAAAATAAGGCCTATAATATAACTGAAGAGAAAGTATGGCGTCGTCATTGCCCAGTGTCTGTTACAACCGACGAGAACCAAAAATGCACTAGCATTTAGCAATACACTTGATTTTAACTAACTGGAATGATCTCGTTCCCAGGTTGGGGTAAAGGCAAATAGTTCTATCTTGTAATAGGCATATTATGGTAAATCTAATAATCAAGCCTTTGGATAGTCTCAGTGGAAAACCAAAGAAAAAAATGATAATAGGACAAAAAAAAATTATGGATAAGAATATGCGATGTTAGAATTTGTCGAAATTGGAATATAAAGATATTAATAAAAGGGATAATTTATGAGTAATATTATTCCAAAAATATGATGATCGAAAAAGGGTACTATTAAGTGTGGTTATAACATGAATATTTGTAGTGGACAATAGACATATAAATGTTGTTGGCACCCTGATCAACTATTCAGTTTTAATAAACAACTCTCTTTTTGTAAACTGACAACGTTTACAGAAATCATCGACATAATTCGATGTTTAGTAATCTTTTTTATATACTATTATCTTACTTGGAATAGCCATCATTTGAACTTTTTTAGAATACAAGTCTGGATTACCTGCATTTAAAATTAATTTCTGAAATTTCATGCATTTTTCGACTGGAAATCCTTCATTTTCTAATTATAAAAGAAATGATTTAGATATAATATACCTATTATAAATAAAAATTATACTAATATTTATCTATTATTAAAAACTAAGCATTCTAAGTTGTGACATTAATATTTGTAATATGACATGATATATTATGTACAATTAAAATGAGATTTTATTTTTAAATTGAAATATACTTTTTAATAACTATATTATATATAAAATTTATAGAATATACACGATATATGAATTAAAACTAATATAATTACAATAAATTCGGACGGGTGTTATCTGGGAGTGAAATAGTTTATAATAAATTAAACACCCTAGAGAATTCCAAATCTCTTATAACCTTCACATAACTATGTGGATTGCCCCAGCCTAATCCTTGGGGAAGGAATGTGATTATTGGTTATAGAGAATAAGAAATGTTGGTCTAATAACAAAGGCTGCGGTATGCCGAGTGGTTTGATATTGATTGTGTAATACCAATGCACACAGGTGGTACGAATTCGAGTATTCAAAGATCTCTGGATTATTCTTTTGAGAATAGGATAAAAAAAGAAACACTATGGCGAGGTTTGCTGGTAATGTCACACGTTCATGCTCACTCGTCGATCATGTCCCGGTAATGCTGAATATTCAATCGGCAATCGTTGTAGTGGTCTTTCTTCTGTTTTTGTTTGACAGCTTCCCATGTCTTGCGGGAATCGTTATTCGAATCAATTGCGAGAACACTTTGGCGAGGTGTAATAGTCGAGTAGCCGTAAAAACGGCGTTTTTATGTCTACATGACAATCGTATTACCATGACGCGTTCGATACGTTAGTATTTAATTGTTAAGTTGTTTGTTGTTATTTGCTGAATCCACTAGTTCAATGGTCAAGTAGGCAGTAAGAGGTGTGCATTCTTCACGATGGATGATGGAGTGATGAATCTGTAAGGTTCCTACACATATTTTTATCATTTTGACGACGTCAGCGCGCTCTCTGGTTAACGAACGCCGTTGCGTCCTCTGATTGGTCAGATCATAGTCCGTTTTCATATATCTGTAGAACAAATCTTTGTACGGTGTAATGTGCTAGATACCAACTTTAATATGTATTGTCCTCACAATAATTATACTCATCCTTTTAATATTAAGTTGTAAAAAACAATTATTATAATAATTTAAAACATTACGATATAAAATTAAATAGCAAGGAAAAGGATATTGGTGTGGAGGGGATATAGGTGTAGAAAGGATAATGTAAAATTTTGATTACAATTTGAATTTGCATTCGTAAAAACGATTTTGAGTGAAGTTCATTAGATAATATATGTCTCTATGTTCAATATAAATAATTTATTATAAAAACCCTAAGTCAGTCACCTAAATATCCAAATCTAACAGTAATTCACTCAAATTCTTTTTCGAATATAATGATTTATCAATGCATTTAATTTGTAATTAAAATTTAACACTATCCTCTTTATATCTGTACCGCTTCCACACCAGTATCTCTTCCCTTGCTTATAGATTTTGAACGAAGCAAAAAATGTATTGGTCTTAAAATGATGTGTGATTTTATTTTTATGTCTGAAGACACTTTTACTACCAGAAATAATGCTCCGATTTTCAAGAATAGGATATGATTCTGGTTGGAAAGTAGATGTAGTTTGTATTTTGCAGTATTGTAAAGTATTTGAGTAAAAGTATATAAATAAATGTATTTAAATACTTTTATAGGATTTGGAATATTTTTTAAATACTTTGGAAATTATGTATTTGAAAAAAAAAAATACTTTTATTTAAATAACTACTTTTTAAATTTTATAAATACAATTATAAACTATTAACTAAATTATATTATAGAACAAATGAACAAACAAATGGAAATTTAAGTGAGGAAACAGATTACAATATTAAATTTTATATAATTATCTGATTTAGTGCTATTTTTAATTTTTCAGTTTTTAATCAACATAATGATTTACTATATTTAGTCTTACAGATTAATGAATGTTGTGAGGCTGTAAAATATTGATAAGAAACATAGGGCATATAAGCACTTAGACATACCGAATTAAACATATTAACCAATTTTGAATTTATATTATTCAAAGGTAACTTTTTAATATTACAAAATTGCAATCAAATTTAATATAAGGTACGTCATCTAAGATTCTAAGCAAAATAGGTAAAAGTATGGTTATTAAATATAACAATAAAAGTATTTATAATAGTATTTAAATAAATGAAATTATTTGTATTTGTTCTTAAATAGGTACTTTTACTTAGAAGTACTTTAAATGTATTTTAATATATTCATTATTCTGAAAAATGTATTTATATCAGTATTTAAATACAATTTAAAAAGTATTTTTTACAAACTGGGTATAGACAAAGGTTATATACCTATATATGTGATAAAATTTTGGAACCCTAACGTTAATTTTACTACAAAATATAGGACTTTGAATATTTCATGAATTTCTCGTTTTTATGTGCAATATAATTTTAAATAAAAATAAAAAAGAAAAAAAATGTATAATGTTTAAAAAAATTGGTAGGTTTTGGGTTTTATATCTGAAAATTTTACTAGAGTATACTTAATTATTACTTAAAATTATATAAAAATATTAAAGAAATACCTTCTTTTTTATAACTGTCCAAAGTTAATATTTTTAATTAAAACGAAAATCTTAGAATCCATACGAATATTCTTCTTATTATTTCTCAATTCTTTAACAATAAGAATTAATAAAAAAGCTAAAAATTTAAAAAAATTACTTATGGATTCTACGATTTTCGTTTAAACTAAAAATATCAATTAAATAGCTATAAAAAAAAAATTGAAAGTTGATATTTTTCTAATATTTTAATATGTTAAGTAATATGTGTGTACAGTATACTTCAGCAAAAATTTCAGACATTAGGACCCAAAATTACCATTTTTATCAAACATTATATACATAAAAACCAGAATTTTACGACATATTCAAAGTTCTATTTTTTGTAAAAAATTAACGTAACTGTTCCGAAATTTTAACACATGTATATCGTACCAATGTGAATGCCCAATAAAATTTTCAAATCTCTTCTGAGCTATAGTGAAATAAAGAAATCGAATTCATCGAAATTTCAATTTACGTGAAAAATGCTGTTTTTCTATCGCATTGGGTCAATTTTAAGAAATACGAAAAATGACTTAAATATAGTACCAACTACATCTATTTTTCAACCGGAAACATACGCTATTCGTGAAAATCGTAGCTTTATTTCTATAATAAGTTTTATATACATATATTATATATTAATACGTTATACCCATAAATACGAGTATCATAATACACTTTATGTTATTCAGTTGTAATATAATAATGGTCAATTTATTATCCTATAGTTTTATTATACACATATATAGTCCAATATTTCAAACTACTGCTATCTTATTATATATTTTTATGTAAGAATAGTACTCGGGTTCATACTTCAGGCTAATCTGCTATTATAGTTTAAAATATAATATCTAAAATTAAATAAGAAACAAAAAAAATGTGATATTATAAATTACTAATTGTGTTCTTGGGAGTTTGAACTTCTTGAATAATTTTGTATACAGCGAATAATTCATTAATGATCTTGCTATGTATTTCAGCTAAATAAGTTAAATAAAATTAATGTAATGCATTAAAAATCTTAAATTTGTTAAAGAAAATTAAAATTAAATTCAGAATTATCCTTTAAATAAATAACGTGCATCATAATATTTGTAAAACAATTATTAAATAAAATTACTTACCATCCAAAAATTTAAATAATTTGGCTATAGTAATCATAATTTCTTGAAAATTAGCTAAATTTAAAAGGAATATTGTATTGCATTAAATAATTTCATAAATTTTATTTTTATTAAAATGATATTACATACATAACTAACATAACATAATTACAGTTTTATCAGTATACGTGTTTCTGTAGTGTAAATTGGTTGAAAACTAATGTTTGTATTTCTTATAATTAAACATAATATTATTCAGTGTTCATCTCTGAATGGATTTAGTGTACTAGTTTTAGTTAAAGGTTAAAGCATTTGTCTTTCTTGTATTTGGTGTCTATTACAATTGACTTTATGGTACTTTTTCGTTATCATATTTTCATTCAATATAATTGTTATCAACGTCTGACCATAATAAATTAGCTGTTTCGAAGTAACTTTATTGCGTGGCTATAAGTTAAGTACGTTGTACACTATAGGTTCTCATGCCAGTTAGTTTGCCTACGCTTATTTTAGTAGGGTGCTAGTTAACTCAATAATTTTTATTAATAAAACAATTTTTTGTATTCCCTATTAATATGTGTAATACTAAAAATGTACGTTCGAATTCATTATCTTCTTTAAAAATTAATCTTGCGTCTCACTCATGTCAGAATCTACTATCGATGATATTCTATATTCTATGAATTTTTAGAGCATGGCAGATGTAAGGCTAATATAATATTATTCATGGGTTGCCTGAATCGTCCTCTTCTGATCACTCAACCAAATCTACCAACGATAAAATTACCTTAACTACTATTCTTAGGGATACGAGTATACTGCAAAGGAACCTATTCAATTAAAACGTATACGCCTTAGTTAAAATATCTTCTTAGCTCCATGCACTTCCAAAGTAATATTTGAGTCAAATACAATTGATTCTCGTGTACTGTCTACATTCCGTTCCAAGAAGGCTCATTCCCCTAGGTTAATTTCACAAATCTCAATATTTAGGGACAAAACTCGTCTCGAACGTGAAAAATTGCGTGAGTCCCATCTTGATCTTGAAGATCGTCGAAGAAACGGTGAACCAGATCCCTTAATATAGAGTTCCTTTGCTTATGATTTATGACCAGCTAAAAGTTTTTCTTGAGACGACTAAAGACATTCAATAGCTTTAATAATTTCATCTGAACCACTAATTTGTTTTAAAGAAGGCGATGAGATAGATCGGGTAAGGACTGGAGATGACTTGGCGTTACTTTGTGACATTTCGAGCGAAAAACGACTATGGAGGTAATATAGAGGTAGTTAAGGAAGAACTGGGCATTTAAGTCTTCGTAAAACAACGTTAGCAACGGTTTTTCTGCATACGAAGTATAACAGTGATAATAGAATTTGATAATAAGTTATGATAACCCGTTGGTACCAAAAATTCGATGCCAATAATAATGTGTGAAGTAGAAATGATGATAATGATAAATTTACCAAATTACGATACAGTTATTTGAAACGACGTACATCAAAACACGAACACTCAGTTGTAAGAAAAACGAAAAGAAAATACCAAACTGTTAGCTATAACAAAAATAGTTTAAGTAACGAAAATGAGCGCGCAAATACTGATAAGAGAATGATAACGTAATTCTTCTTCAATCCCTGCTGTCAATTTTTCATTTCCACATTTTATTCTTCCTAATTATGTCCACCTTACAATTGATGATGTTAGTATACACTCAACTCTCTTTTGTAATATTAAGTCCATTGGTTCTGATGGTGTCCAAGGTGATTTTCTTTTTAGATTTAAAGAAGTTATTGGTGGTCCCTCTTTATTCTATTTTCAAAATCGACTCTGGCGTTTTCCCCTCTATCCTTCATCTTGGGTCCATTACTCCTATCCATAAAACAGATGATAAGCTAAATGTCTTTAATTACCGTCTAATATCCTCTCCCATATTTCAAAAGTTTTTAAATTGATTATTTTTAAATTTATTCGTCCAGCACTAAATAATATACTTTTAGAGAAACAACATGGGTTAGGTTAGGTTAGGTTAGGTTAGTTACTCGTATTTAGTAAATAATTCCCTTTATGATTCAGTTCACAACTCACATTCTTCTTCTCATTCACTCCTTCTTCAGGCGTCCCACAGGGTGCTATTCTGTCACCACTTATTTTTGCTTTATTTGGAAATTCTGTTTCTTCTATGCTTTCCACGCTAAAATCCTCATTTTTTCCAATGATATGAAGTTCATTCTAAAAAATTTTACCTCCCGTGATTATCAACTACTCCAGGATAGTCTTAAAGATTGGTTGCTTGGGCTGAGAATCTAGGTCTTTCTCTTAATATCCCCAAATATTCTTCAATAATTTTCACTCGTCTCCAATCGCCCATTAATTTTCTTTACCATATCCATAACTCTCATATTATTCCTCTCCCAACTTTATACGTGACTTGGGATTTAATCTTACTCAAAATCTTTAGACATAGAAGAGATGTGGTAAGGCCTTTAAAGTTCTTGGGTTCATCCTTCACTCTTCTCAACTATATAATTTAATTCTGCCCCTAAAAGCACTTTACTGTGTCGTAGTGCGACCTATAGTAAAGTAGAGCAGTGTATTGTTGTATCCTGTACCTGCATCTCTAAGTGTTATGATCGAGAGAGTCCAGAGAATGTTTCTAAGTGCAGTCTGATTCAGACTTCATATTCCTTGCCCTCCTCACGACCACTCACTTGTCCTTCGGGTTCTAGGTCTTTCTAGTCTCTTAGTTATGAATTACTTTATAATTTGGTTAAGCACTATAATATAATGTAATAATTATAATAAAAAATATATTTTTATTAAATTTCCAAAAACAAAATTTAAATTCTTTTAATAAAATAATATAATATCTATATTTATAATATAATATCATATATTTTTATCTTCTCTAAAAAGTATATGTACTTAAAATATTTATACAGAAAAAATTACGAATTATGATTTATGAAATAATATTTTCATGTTAAGTTAAGTAATACGTGGTTTGGATTTAATAAAATTTTCATGTCCCCATATTCCTTAAGATATCCATAAATATTTGAAATTAATTCACCTAAATCATATTTTCTGTAAATATTGCTGATTTTTCGTCATTTTTTTTTTATCACCAAATTAAAATCACTATTTTCAGAAATAAAAACATAATTAACTGAAATAAAATATTAACTAGATCTAATTCTTTACTGAAAATATACTCTATTATTTTGTCATTATAGTGCTTACATATAATAATGATGGATAATAATAAAGGATGGACATTTATGTATCTAGTTAATCTAGCTACATTAGTAAATAAATTGTGTTTAGAATTTTAATATATTTAATAAACTTCAACTTTATTTATTAAGTTATAAATCATAGAAACAGTTCCAAAGTTTAATCAGTTACGTAAAATATTTGTGTTAATAAACACAATATTCCAATCTCCATTGATTAAAATTAATTTTTAAGTTATTGCAAAATAATAGCTTTCACGATTTTATATTTTATGAATTTTATCACTTTTCTACATTTTTCTAAAATTGAAATATAATATTATAAAAAATATAAATAATTATAATTATATTATACACTAACTTTTATATGTTATCTTCCGGTCTTCGATTTCACACTTGTTTAACAAACCATGTGAAACTAAAGTATATACACTGTTTATTATTCCTTTCATTTTTCTTAAAGTGCAGGCATCAGTATAATCAGCTAATTAAAAATAAATACAACATTAAAGGTTTTTGAAAGATTTTAAATTTGATAGTTATTCAGAAAATTAAAATGTTACATATTACATATATACATTTTTTAAATTTGCTTTTAAATTATTAATAATGTTTTTATTAATTACGTATTTAAACCATTACAATAATTATATAGTGAAAATATATTATTTATATTATTTCTCACTTATAGTATTTATTGGTAATAGCGAACTTGTTGGCAAATACTCTACATATTCATTTATTGACATAGGTTGTATTTTAAGAACTAAAAAATAAAAAAAATACAACTATAGTTAGAGATATGATGATAGTAAGAATAGTATTATATGACTTTACATTATACAGCAGTATAAAATTTTACAATACAAGGTATTATACATGGTATAAAATATTGTTTTATACGGTAGGTATAAAAAAAAGTCTATCAGGTTTCAAAATGTTAAAATTTTTAAGACCAACTCACTAGTGATAACTAGGCACTAGTTTATACTAAGTAAAACCACAGGCATGTCTGTGGGTAAAACAGTCGCTGGTGCATACTCTATGTATTGTAGTAGAGTGTACCTACTTTGTACCATAATCTATAACCACCATAGATTGAATATAAACATAGTGTTTCTAATATTTTAATCTATGTAAGCCACTAATACCTGTGTGCTCTTTCCTCTATAACTCCATGACTATAAAATGATGTTTTCAAGGTGAATATAGAGGTGTCTACACTTTTCTAAATAGTTAATTGAAATATGACGTAGACGTACACCAGTAACAAATACTACTGGAAGTGCTTACTGTCCTAAAAGGTCATACAATTTTTGAAAATATCCATGTGACCATGTAAAATTATTGTAAAATACTGAATTGTTATAAACATATTTTATGAATGTTTAAACTATTATTTTTAGAATTTATGTATATTTGAACAGTGCCTATTTTTTATTTATATTAAAAAATAATATACAATTTATATTTGAGATAAGTATATTATATTATTTAATAAATTGATGAAATGACTCTGAAATGCTTTGTGTCTGGATATAATTCACGTTTCATAAAGCAAAATAAAATATATAACGAAGAAGGAAAAAATCTCCTTCGATATTTTATTCTCCTGAGATTAGGTTTTGTAAATTTTTTTAACCATTCATAAATATTAACATTAAATTAATCATATTTTAAATTATATATTTCAATTATTTATTAAAAATTAAAAATTCGAGAAAATATTATCTATAGAATAAATTTAAAAATTTAAAAGTTAAATTTATTAATTGAAACCCAATTAATAAATTTTTAATTTGTATATTTTTGTGATTGTCACAAAATCAATTGAAAAATTAAAATAAATATACTAATGTCCGGTTGCATGAAAACAATTCTGTAAAGTATAGAATCGATAATTTATCCATTCTGTATAATAGTGAGTTAAAGAACAAATTGCGTTTCATGAAAATATTGTACTAAATAATGTTTTAACCTATTAACTGGTATGTGGTTGTATACAAAATATGATAATACATTTATAAGATAAGAATGTATCACAGATACATATCTGTGGAATGTATTTTATTATAAATTTTAATGCATTATATTTTATGAATTAAATTACCTACCATTTAATGTTAAGTTAATTAATAATAATTATATGAAAATGATTAAAAATTAAGACGGATATTATATTGAGACGAGTGTTATAAATTAATTACAAATTTTAAATTTACATAACTTAAAACCAGTCACAATAATGAAATTACAAAATGCGGTAACTTCGAAATTAATCGAGTGCGCAAAATTCTGATTGCACCACTATTTTTCAGATAAAACTACATAAGATCAAAAAAAAAAAATTGCAAAATGTGATAACTACATTTAAATTAATGATAAGGAAATTATTAAGGAGTGCTGTAAATTTTACAGAACAAAAATCTGATCTATAAGTTATCGAATCGATAACTTTTTATTTGTTCAAATTTATTAATTTTACAGAACAGTTTTTAGTTTTAAAGAACGGTAAAAACGGTTTCCTTGGTTTCGGTTCTATAAATTTTCATGCAACCCGTCATAAGAAGTTATAATCAGTGATCAATTTCGGATAATTTAAGATACAACATGATTTTATAAGGTATAATACTGGTATAATACCAGTATAATAGGTATAATACAAAATAAAAATAAAATACTGTATATTAACAACTCTAGTAAAATTATAAATCATTTAATATAAAAAAAAAAAAAATCGATTCTGAGCGAATTTAATATGTACTGTGGTATAAGTATTAGTGATCAAAACTTTGATATACCAGTTTTTAATAATATTATATATATTTTAAAATCAAAGTAATTGATCAAAATTTTAACATATAATGTAAAATTTGTATGTTTTACAATCAATAAAATATTAAGTCATTATACTCATAATATATATTTTATAAGTTATGATAAAATAAGTTATAATCAAGTTCGTAAAAATTAGAGAATACATGAATTTTGATGATTTTCCTTCAATATTCTTTATTTATGTATTTTTATACATTCGTTTACATAAAAAAAAATTACGAGTATAATAAAGCCATAAATATTATTGTCAAACTAATATAATATTCCTTTCTTTGCTTAGAATTAAAAATTATGTAAATAATAATTGAATATAATATAATGAAAATACTTCATTAGATTTCAATGTTAGATTTTTATAATAATACGGTAATATACAATTAATAATTATATTACATTAAATACATTAAATGTAATACATAATTACATTAAATTCATTATAAATTTCAACTTTTATTTTACAAAGTTATTTATTTTTATTCGTTAATAAAATAATGAAAATTAAATTATTTTACGAGGTAAAATTAAATTTATTTATTAATTAAAAATTAATTAAATTTTTATTAATTAATAGTTTATTTAATTTGAAATATTAAAATATAATTTTGATTAGTTTTTATTGATACTATATAATATATATTATTAATATATCTAGATTGATTATTTATTATACTAAACTTCAATAAGAAGTCAATTATTATGTATTATTTATATTTAATCTAATATTTCGCACAAATATATAATTACTATTTTTAATTAAAATATAAATAATTCATTAAGTTTACTTTATTAAATGTACCTACATAAATAAAGTAATTAGAAATGAGCCTCAAAAACGAACTACCTACTTAATGATTTTTGGACAGATTAAACCAGCTATTTTTACACGATGTGTTTCATATCCTTATTAGCGACCAGATTTTTTTTACACATGAAACAGTTAAACGTATATTATTATAATTTTTATAGCTGGTAGATATCCTTTGCAGCCGCATATAGTCCGATTGATCCAATGTGAAATTGAATTTTAGTGCTTAATTATTACAGTGATATTCCTTTCCAGATAAAAATCGAACACACATGCGGCTAAAACCGTATAGTGATAAACATACATAACCCCATTGAATTGACACTAATAACAAGAAATATTATTTTTCATAATTTAGAAGGATTTCATGTTTTCTAGGATAAATCAAAATTGTACGCTTGGACATTGACATTTATATTCTATTATTATTTATAAAAATTAAATAATAATTATTTTAATTTTAAATTTATAAATGATAAAAAGCAAAGAAAAGCAAGAGAATGAATACTGATGTGGAAGGCATACAGGTGTAAAGAGTATAGTGTTAAATTTTGATTACAATTTAAATGCAATGATAAATCATTACATTCGGAAAACCATTCTGAGTGAAGTTCATCAGATAATATTATAATGTACCAATTAATTTATTTACATTTATCAATCTCTACATTCAATATAAATAATTTTACAAAATTTTCAACTTTAAACACTTATTCGTCTAAACAAAAATTGAATCTTGAGATTTTCCTAATATTTTAGAAATTCCTATATTTATGTCAGTATTCCTCAAATTTTAAAAGATTATTCAAATTTTTTGTTTTTCTATTATTTTTTTTTTTTAAGTATTGAGAAATAATAAGAAGAATATTCGTAAGGATTTTCGTTTAAACTAAAAATATTAAATTTAAACAGCTGTAAAAAAAAATAATTGAAACTAATATTTTGATATGATGTTAAGTAGTATGTAAGTATACTTCAGTAAAATTTGAAATCATAATGCCCAAAATTGTCAATTTTATCAAACATTATATGCATAAAAACGAGAATTTTACGAAATATTCAAAGTCCTATATTTTGTAGAAAAATTAACGTAACGGTTCCAAATTTTTATTATATAAATTATATAATATAATATATATATATATATATATTATATATTATATAGTACCTAAGTCAACACTCAATAAAATTTTTAAGTCTCTAACTAGATTATTTATAATATATATACTCGTATATATATATTATGGACTCTTATATTATATTTATATATACGACGTTATTATATGTCTAATATAAAAAATAAAAAAATAAATATTAAACTAATAATTATAATAGAGTAGGAATCGGAATGGGTTAAAAACCACGGTGTCTGGTAATAGTATATTTTGATAATATGATTTAATAAAATAATTGTGGAGGGAGAAATAACTACGTATAAGAACGTATTAATAACGAAATATAAATATCGAGGTTGCGGTGAGTGGCAGGGTTGCTCCTTCTTTGCTCCTTCAAGGATCACCTGAAATATACAGGAATCCATACAAGCCAGAACCGGCTAAATTACATTTCTTAGACATATTAAATAATATTGTAAGTTTCAAGGAAAATGTATTTCACTTTATTATATTAAAAAGAAATACATCATACATTTATAACTATTATAGGTATATAATTTGAATATTATCAATAAATTAATATTAATAATTAATTAATATAATAATTGCTCAATCTAAGTTAATGTGTAATTTGTATTTTCTAGTGAAGGGAGTCATTATATTTACCTATCTTAACAAAAATTAATAAAAATAAAATAGAATAGTACAAAATCTATATTATTTTGTATAATATGACACATTGATAAGAATGTATATGTTTCAATATTATTTGGTAAGGGCGCAAAATAAAAATCCCCTCATGGGTGCCAAAATCCTTACACCACTGCGTTAACTGAATATATACTTAATTCAATCGTAATTTGGTCGTTGGCTATAGTATAATTTAACATTTATAGCAATATTTTTATTTTTATGTAATTATAAAAGGCGTTTAATGCATAACATTTAACTATAAATAAATCGTTATAAAATAATGGTATTACAAAAATTCAACTATTGATCGATGCATTAGAGTATTGAGTATAATGCTATATAGCTGGTATCACATTTTTATTAACCGTGATTTTTAACATAAATGTATCATACTGTCGTTAGTCTTGGCGAAAAGTTGAATCAGCCAGAGATATTTTACATTTTGACTACTTTATTTATTGAAGAAAATATCTTAATTCAACGACTGTTAGCTGGCAGCTCAGTTTTTCGATTGCTAATATTGCAGTATAATCCAAAGATTTATGAAGAATTACTGCGTTAATTGTTATTTGAACACATTTTTCAATTTCTCAATTTCTTAATTTTAAATTTTTATCGCGAAGCGAATAATCCATTGGTTGTACAATTAGTACAGTCTTTTTTTTTCTTTATGTATGTAGATGTAGACAATTTTTCTACCCGAAATAATACTCCAAATTTCATGAGCAGCATATGTTTCTGATTGAAGAGCGGATGTAGTTGGTACCTACTTTATTTTGGTCATTTTTTGAATTTTTTAAAATTGACATTATGTAATAGAAAAATGACATAAAAATAATAAAAAGAGCGGTATTTTTCAAGAAAACTGAAATTTCACTGAATTCCATTTCAAATTTTCAATATATCACGATAAATAGATAAAGCAATTCTGAAGTAAGAAACTTAAAAAATTTATTGGGTATTCAAATAGGTACTATTTATAAGTGATAACATTTTGGAACGTTATGTTAATTTTTCTACAAAATATAGGACTTTGAAAATTTCGTAAAATTCTCGTTTTATATGTATATTACGTTTGATAAAATTGGGAGCTTTTGGATTTTAGGTCTGAAAATTTTACTGTAGTATACTCACATATTACTTAACATGATATCCACATACCACATATAAGATAATATTCCAACTGTCAATTTTTTTTATAGCTTTTCAAAATTGATATTTTTAGTTTAAATGAAAATCTTAGAATTTTTACAAGTATTTTTCTTATTATTTCTCAATAATTTTACAATAAAGATTAGGAGAAAAATAAAACAATTTGGAAAATTTAATTGAAGCATAATGATGTATATATTAACGTATTCCCAAAATATTAGGAAAATCTCAATACTCATTTTTTTTTTTTATAGGTGTTTAAATTTGTAATTTCAGTAAAATTAATATTTAAAATATTTATATGGATTTTTCTTATTATATTTCAATATTTTACAATATTGTTAAATAAAATTGATAAAAATTTGTATGATATGGGCATTTAGGCGGCAAGAAATTTTATGAGAATTTATATTGAACTTAGATATTTGAAAATTTATAGAGTGTTCATTTATGTACTATATTATGTGTTATGTACCTATATGGACCAGCTAATACTTGTATGTGTGATAAAATTTTGCGTTTTAAATATTTAATAAAAAATTTCAATACCTACATTATCTGACTGAACTTTGTTCAGAATAGTTTTTTCCAATGCAATGGTTAATCATTGCATTCAAATTCTAATCAAAATTAAAAACTATGATTTGTCACCTATATCCCTGTGGCAGGAGTATAAGCTATTTTTTTTTCTTTGCATTGTATACGTACAATTTTTAACTTTTATACTGTTTGTATATATATATAAATATACATTTAAAAAAATGTATTTGTCTAAATAAATTATTATTTAATATATATTATATAATTTTTCTCACAATATTTAAAGGCCACCAAATCATAGCGCCCTGTAGCAGTTGCCTCATATTGTCCCCTGTATACACCACACTAAGTAAACGGCATATTTTATTTTGTAATTAACGCAATTTTAAATTGCCTATTATAATTTATTATACGTACCTTGTACCTACACCAATATTTCCATTTATATTACAATTATATATATAATAGTAATTTTATAAGAAGAATTCTTGTGGATATTATATATTAATAATTATAAATACATAACCTATTATTTATCTACGAAATAATTTGTATTTATATGTTCAAAACTAAATTATTGACAATAGTTTGATATTGTAAATAATGTTATAAAACGTTTTTTTATCTTATCTGAAAAGTAGTCTATGTGTTAATTAATGAATAATTAACGAAATTTATTACAGATATATTATACTACAATATGAGTAAAGCCAACCAGGTATATCAAGCCCAATTAAAATTCACTTGAATACTTCATTAAACAAAAATGTTCAAAGCGAATTATTTCAAAATAACAATTATTTAAGTTTTACGTTTGTATTACAGACTAATATTTTTTTAATTATTATAATTATTATTATAGTAAATGGATATAATATCTTTATGACATATAACATACTATAACATAGCATAACATTTTTAATATAATATTGAAGATAAAATAAACCTAATTGTTATGTTAATAAAATAATTTAACAATTTATTGGAATAATAATCACGTACCTAATGCTTTATTTAATTAAAAAATCAAATTGGTAGTTCTATTTTTTTTTTTTTTTTTTATGTAAGCACTCGTTTAAACATTTAACAATATCTATATTACTCTATATTACTATCTATATTACTTATATAAATATTATATTACAAATTAATAAATAATTAAAGAACTTTGAATTACAAACAAATTCATCATTGGAATAAATGCACAAAACTATTTTTATAGTTCTCTAAATAATAAATACATTATTGTTTATTATTAAATATTTTATATCGTATATGAGTTATTGCTTGCAATTAGGATAAATTAGTTATACATACCAGAATAGACATAAATGAAATTAGCAATCATAGTAGTTATGATTAATAAATAATTTTTAAAATAATTCATATTTATTTGAAAATAAAATAATACAATTCTTGAAAATGACAAATGTTTACAAATAGCATAAATATTAAGATTTTAATATAAATACGTTCAAGTTCAAGATTAATAATACCTAAACATTATAAGAACAATGATAATCTATTTTGCTAAAATTATTTTAAACAAAATGTGTTAACTATTTACAAAATCTGCTTTCTGCAAAACAAAATCGTTTATTATTTTTATTTTTCCGTACTTTAACATTTGTAAAAATATTTTATCAAGACCAAAATAAATTAAAATGTGGTTAATATTTATAAAATCTATGTTTAACCACATGAAGAACAATTTTTTTAATTCTTATTTTTGTACCGATTATATATTCCTCATATAACAACAGACAATCTTTATTTATTATTATTATTATTATTATTATTATTATTATTATTATTATTATTATTATCAGGGTTTGGGATTTATTGCATTAAAAATAATCGAAGTATGCATGCACATATGCTGTTAAAATGATAAAAATATGCTTCAAAATATGCAGCTAAAAATATTTATTTTTTTAAAAAAAAATGTATATATAAATGCTTAAACATACAATGTTGTTTTGAAATAATTATATATAATACCTAATAATTAACAATCTAATTGGAATTTTTGATAATATTGCACATAAATAAATGCCAATAGTCCAATTACCAATAATATGTTTGATTAATAATAGATAAAGAAATTATCATATAATTTATTTTGGCAATAATTTCAACAAATATTGACCATATCAAATTACCATTACGAGTATAATTAACATATCAATATCAATCACAATATAGACCAACAATATTATTATTATTATTATATTTTATGTTTATGAAATAGAATAAAAATAAGGCGAATTTATGCACTAAAATGTTAAAAAAATCTTGAAATATGATTTTAGTTAAAAATATAACGAAAAATGCAAAAAAATGCAATTTACATCATGATATGAATTTTCATCTAATCTAGAATATTCTACGCGCATTATAAAAAAATATGCAACTGCAAGAAGTCCCGAACCCTGATTATTATTATTATTATCATTATAAAAATATAGGTAAAAATACCTTTTGTTCTACCTATTATTTCATAACTAACAAAATATTTATAGCCGCTGGACCAACAGTGATAAACTATAATCTATATTGTCGCTTGGTCTTACCGTAACATCGTGGTACAATTATAACTTATTATACTTTACTTAATAAAATTATTATAGTTATGTTAGGTTCATTGTGTGTTTAAAATATAAGACATTACATAGAATGTAAAAATAAAATGTAATATAATAATTTATAAATATAAATAAAAATTAAATATAATATATTAGATTATATTGTTTATACATAAGATAATCTAACTAAATATATTGTTATACCATTATTTTTCAAATTGCTTTTTTTATAAGAAATGTTACTACATCCATTTTCCACATCATAATTGTTATTCAAATCTAAAATAAATGTATAACCAATATTATGTAAATATTATGTAAATTAAGTAGTTTAAGTTATAATATATTTTTATCTATAATAGATTTAATAAGACGAATTCATATCATGCAAGATGATATTTTTTTTATAAATTATGTATATTTATTAAAATAATTAATAAGTTGAATTTATTATCAATATACATATATTTTAATTTCTAATTCATGATTACGATTACACAATATTATTTTAAATTAAAATACACATTATTTTTATTATTCAATTTTATATTGTTGATAATGTCTGTTATTTTACATTTACACAAAAATTTACATACTTTAAAATACATACTTTAAATAGTTTGAATTATAACATTTACAGTATATTCTGAAACAAATTGACGGTGTTTCAGTCTATTAATTTTCGCCATAAATGAAAATTTTTTTTCTTTCTCTTCTTCTGTTAAATTGCTATTGATTAATATTTCTATCTCTAAATCTGACTTATCAGGATTAATTGTTATCCAATCAAATGGGTTGCAATGTAAATCTGAAACGAAAAATAAACAAATTTATATTTAAATTAAAAACCTAATTGTAAATGTAATTTTAGTAGATGATTGGAATTTTTTTTTTACACAAACAGAACATTGTAGGTGTCAGGACTCAGGCAAGACTGAAATGACTTTAGCTTTGTAATGAAATATTTAAATTTTCAATACTTCATTTTTGGATTAAGAACGAACAAAAAAATGTATATTATATAATGTATATTTTATTTTTTACTTATTTCTGAAGATATTTTATTGGTAAAATATGTGTTCCAATTATCACGATTATCTAGTAGTTAATTTATTTAGATTATTGTTGAATTTCTTAAAGTAATTATTTCTTTTATACAAAAGGAAGAATCTATTTTTTTTATATAATGTAATATTGTTGAAAAAATATCTTCTAAGTTTAAATTGAAACGCAAATATATACCTAATCATTAAGATTGATGAAAATAGGTAAGTATATAGTGATTTTTAAATAGATATTTCTATTTCTAACTTACCTATTTTATAAAATGAATGAATGATTAATAATTTTATGTTAAAATCGAAAATACGTATATATAAATGTAAATATACGTAAATATATATATTTCATTATTTTTAAATTATGCAAACTTCATAAATTAAAGGTCTGATAATAGGACGTTTTATTATTATGTAGTACAATACATATAATTATACGAGATTTCCCAATATGTTATAATAAATTCCTAATATCATGCACCAATATTACTTATATTATGTTTCTAATTTTCTATAGATATAATGTATTATAAATTTTACTTAATATATTTCTAAAAATTCCAATATTAATTATTAAATTAGAAAATGAAAATCTTAAAAAATATATATACTCGTATTTAAAATTTTAAACGAACAATCGCCTAAATACAAGTAATATATAAAATCTACGAAGTACAACCTAAAAAATTATTCTATCTATTTTATATTTGATAAGAATTGTATGGGCAAATTATCCATTGATATATTATAATAATATATTAATATATACGAGTATGATCCAATAATATAAATTTAAATTGATTATTATAATACGAATTGCAAAAAAAAAAAAAAATTATTATTTACATTTATCAAAAACTAAATATTTCAAATCTGAAAAAAAAAAAATTAATAAATAAATATTAATATTAATATTTAATGAGTGAATTATACTCTATAATTATATAATGATATGTAAGTACCTACGGCATAAGAAATTAAAATTGATTAAAAGGCATTTTTTCATTTTTTTACATACAATTAAATCAATTTCAATTATTTCCACACGACATAAAACGTTATAGTTTTACTTAATTTGTGTACATTTTGATTTTTGACAATACCACATTTTGGATTATCACTTTTCAATTGCAGTTACTAATTTATTTTTGTACCTGTTTAAAATTGAAATAATTATAAAACCGTGTTTGGCAAATTTATCACACATTATTGAGAAAAAATGAGAATATTAGAAAATCTGAAGAATTATCCATATAATATTTGAAAAAAAAACAACATATTTTATCACTTATCTTTAATAAAATACATAAAATTGTCATGCCCAAAATTCAATATTTCCTGAGTTATCGTAAATTATATAAAATCATATTCATCAAATTTATACTTTTGGTGAATATTGTCGAATTGTCCTCATTTTTAATAGTATTTTCTTTTGTATATCTTGAGAAAGTCGAAAAATAATCTAAAGAAAGTAAAAATTTGATATGTCAATAAACCTTTCTAGATCTTCTTGAAGAAATATACACACGCATATATTATAGCCTCGTGGCATTAGTAAAACATATACATAATAACAGCAGTGTTGACATTGATTATAAAAAAGGAAATTAGTATTAATCTTCTTTCTAGGATACCTGAAGGAACAATTTAGACGTCTGATTTAACTCGAAATAGTTTAACCCAATATGGCCGGTTCTCAAGATAAGTTTAAAATCGAGTCACAAATATATAGTCTAAACCAGAAGCTTGGAGATTGGAAATGAGTGCATCGTGATAAACTATTCGCATTGACATCAACTTGATCTATTAACTACAAAAGCATTAAAAATATAATTACAAAATATTAAATTACACATGGTTAAAGAGGAGTGTGAACGGAAACTATGATTCTCATCTATGAGGAATGTAGGATGGAATGAAAAACGTGGGACCCGAAAATTTTTGAGATGTGGCTCAGGATTATTATTGACCTATAAGTTATCATTTTTGAAACATTACCAGATTTAAGAATAAAAAAGCAAGGGAAAGGATACAGGTGTGCAATCATAGTGTTTAATTTTAATTATAATTTGAATGCAATGGCAAACCATTTCATTCGAAAAAACGATTCTGAGCGAAATTCCGTCATATAATGCCGTTTTTTCGTCATTTTTTTTCATAACATTTTCGATGTACTAAAAATATCAAATTTAAACAGCTATAAAAAAAATTGAGACTAGGGATTTTTATGTAAATAAAAAAAATACTTCAGTAAAATTATCAGACCTTGATGCCAAAAATTGTCAATTTTATCAAACATTATATACCTACGTAAAAAGGAGAATTTTACGAAATATTCAAAGTCCAATATTTTGTAGAAAAATGAACGTAACACGGTACCAAAATTTTACCACATATTAATATATGGTAACTTATGTAAATACCCAATAAAAATTTTAAGTCTTTAACTTTAAAATTGCCTAAGTTATCGTAAAATATTGAAACCGAATTCGTCGAAATTTCAGTTTTCATGAAAAATACAAATAAACTTTTTCTTCAATTTGCCCTCTAGCTAATTCTAGAGAATTGGAAAAAATCACTTAACAATATTATGTATATATAACCGAATGGTTTGTTAATTCTCATTATAGACCTTAGCCTTTGATCAATAATCTATGATCTGCGATATGAATATATGATCAACCCCAGGGAGGTGCTCAAAGAAATATTATAAGATTTACGATGGAAATTTCTGTTTATATAGATGGTTTGGTTTCTATTAGTTACAATAATATTATTTTGGTTGCTATTAGTAACAATAATAATATTATTACTTTGGTTGCTATTAGTAACAATAATATTTATATTATCACTATGGTTACTATTATAAACAAATTTATCCGATGAATCAAATTCGTCGAAGGAAAAATGTTCTTTTTTCGTTATTTTTTCGTCCTTTTTCTGTGTGACATGAGGTCAATTTTGGGAAATTCGAAAAATGACCTTAATAAAGTACAAACTACATCCAATTTGCAATCGAAAATATATAACATTCGTGAAAATCGGAGCATTATTTCGGGTAGTAAAAGTGTCTTCATACTTTAAAAAAAAAAAAAGACACACATCATTGTAAAACCAATCATTCTTCGCTTCGCTCAAAATCTAAAATTACCGAGTTGATATTCTATATATCTTTAAAAATACCTTCATTCAATGAACAGTCAAAGAGAATTCAAAATACATAAATCATTATTTAACTAAGATTAAAGAGAAATTAAACCAGATATATTTATCAGGATCGAATGATAACGCACTATGTTATGTTAATAGTTTGGAAAATACATCTTTGAGAGAATAGAAGCAGTTATTATGAAAATCAATATAAGGCATTCTAAAATAATTAAGACCTACTTTGAGTATGACATAATTAATATACTCGTAAACTCGTATATAATAAATAAGTATATCATAATAAATTTTACTTACTATACTTGTATGTTTCAATAAATAAATATTTCAAATCTGAAACAAAAAGATTAATATCAAAACGTTTCATGAAAAATATTTATTAATTAAAATACTAAATACTTTAATATAAATAAATTAATTAAGAAGTTACATGACTTCATCAGTCATCACATATAAAGGATTACCGTATACGAGTACATAAATTAAAACGGGGTACCTATTTTAAGGCGACGTTATTTTAAATTAATAATCCTGTGGGTTTACAGTAATAACGTTGCGTTTATTACGTATTCTCTGAAATATATTATATCTACAAATTATTGGAGCTCGTTTATTGTACCGCCGAGAAGATACTTCGGTTTAAGTTTAAGTGACTGATCGGTGACATCGCATAACAATGTGGAGTGTCTTACAATATTAATACACTTTGCATATATGGGTGAGGGAATGGATTCTGGTATTCGGAATACTCATTAGCAATGATCGATAAGCAATACCCAAACCCGGAAAAACAGGCTTGAGATATTATACCAGTAAGCTGAGGTCTAGGGGGTGATAATATTGGTGTTTAATACCAACAGTCGATGTGAGTGTAGTTAATGATGCCCCGTAGAATCCATCTCTGTCTGGTATAGGCAATTTCCTCCGTCAGAGATTGGGCAAGAAATCCTCCGGTGTTTAACCTGCCACCGTGTGTCTGGATGATATACTTGACTCTTGAGATTTGCATTTTCTTCTTGAGTATTTCGCTGGCCTAAGCTGGGTAGGTAATTTTTTCCACGTCCGAACGGCACGTCATTGATCAACAACGGCCGATAGTTGTTGCCGAGAGTGCAGTTAAGCGTAAGGCACTGGTTCTCAACCTAAATACTATACTGTAAGTGAGGTGTAACCACGGGCTGTATTTGGTGCCAGTGGCTTGTCCTCGCAGGATGGAAATGATTCGGAAGCAAGATTTTGGATCTTAAACTTAATTTTTACACTTGTGTGTGTTTCTTAATTGACCGCAGACCGTGTTAGGATTCATTCCAGAGTAGTTTGATGTGAATGGATTAGTTTCGATTTTGGCGAATTTCTTTGGTTGCTGGTTTATCGGTGATTTATGTCGGGTTGCTTGCGTTGTACCGTAATTTCGGTTTGTTCATTGCTCCGTGCTTCGTAAGTCTTGGTTTTCAAATAATTCTTAATAAGTGATGTAGTTTTGAATAAAATTATATATATTATATAATTATATAACCAATGTTGATTGCCACCGCGTCGCCTTTAATTACGTTATTGCCGTTTTTATTCGCAGATTTTTTCGTTACTTGTATAACTAAATCTTCCCGTGTGGTTTTACATTCAAATGGTTAAAATTACCTCAACCGTTTTCTTGTTTATTATTAACTGGTTATTACTGTAAACTATATTTGCTAAAAGATACTACAAAAAAAATATTGTAAAATGAATGTGATGTGTAAATTAATAATAAAATTTTAAATAAATGAATGATGCATGTATTATTATAACATAATATAGAAATATACCTAATCGGTGATAATACATACATTATGACAATACAATTTGAATAAAATTAATATTAATATTTATAATATTATTCAACTTTAATACATACATATATTATTTTGTACTGCATCTAAAAAACACAATATAATTTTATTTCTTACGACATATGTTTAAAAAATATACGAGTATGTATTATAAAATTATTTAGTGAAAAAGTTAATAAATAATTAATTATTAATAATGAATCAGTCAGAATATTTATTTTCCTCCTATCATTAACAAAATTATAATTTATTAAATAAATAAGATACCTCTAATTTTTTGAGCTAAAAAGAAAAATTCATACGATGAGTTAAACATACTCAAAAATTATAAATATTATTATTATATATATTATATAGGTAATTAAATATTATACATTATTCTATTATGTGTATTCCTATTAGATTTTGAGCGAAGTAAAAAATTCTATTGGTTTTACAATTATTATGTGTCTCATTATTTTTTTTATTTTTATATGTGAAGATAGAAATTATGTTTTTTTACCAGAAATAATGTTCCGCAAGAGTTTAAAATTTAAAAAATTGGCCCTTTATTAACTTTGACTTGCCCATCCCTGGTATATAATATACTCTTTAAATATATATTAATTAAATGAAACATATAACAACATTATAACACCATATTATTTTACTCTTGTTTCATAAAATGATTAAAATCTTTCAAAATAAGATTTAAATATATTAATTATTGTCAACAATTCAATATCAAAAATTATATAAAACTAACTATTATTTCCATCTTCGTTAATATCTCTAAACTCTGTAAAAACATAAGAAGAAATCTTAATTAATAGATTAATCTAACTTAATCTATTTAAATTAAAAATATTATTTACCAAACAGTATTCATTTATACATCATTTACTATATATTAGATTTCAAGCGAAGCGAAAAATGCGTTTGTTTTACAATGAAGTGGGTCTTTTTTTTTTTTGTCTGAAAACACTTTTACTAACCCAAATAATGTTCATTCAAAAAAAGAATATATTTCCGGTTAGAAAATGGATGTAGTTGGTACTTTATTGAAGTCATTTTTCGAATTTCTCAAAATTGCGATAGAAAAAACGACGAATAAATGACGAAAAAACGTCATTTTTCACGTTAATATATAAGTTCCTCATTAGTTATTAATTATAACTAATTATAAATTTATATATTAATATTAGTACCTATAATAATAACATTATAAATAAAATTAAGGTTTAAAATTCTGAGAAATTTAATTTTTCAGTTATGTATTAATTATTATGATTCTAAATGATATAATTTGTTAGTTATCAAAATAATTGCCTAATGAGGGAAGTTTTGTTATAGTTTTACATATAGTAGGTAATTATAATGAGATATAATGTTGAAAATGCTATTTTACCTTCAATAAATTTTGCAAAATAGTCTCGAAAAATTGTGTCATAATGATAATTCAATAGCAATTCTTCTGTAACTGAATTATACAAAATATAATATTATTATTACCTATTAATTAAAATAATCTTCATCAATAAATTTATATTATAAATTTAAACCTATACTTTTTTTTTACTAATAAATACAGTAAGATGTATAGTTCTATTTTTCATGAATGAAATAATTATATTTTTTATCTTAGAAACAAATAATTTAATAACAAATATTTTAATATGAAAAATAATATTAAAATAAATTGTAAGTAATTTTAAATTACCACCATTAAAATATATGTTTTCTTTTAGTAGGTTCGCAAAATCAAATATGTTCATAAATACATCTAAAATAATCACTAGAAAAATTTCTTGGCTTTTCTGAGGATAATCTAAAACACGATTAAGAATTAAAATACAATCGTATTTTAAGTATATATTCGTAATCAAATGTTAAACCTTAAACAATAAATATAATGTTCCAAGATCAGTGTTGGGATTAGATGACTAAAAATTTATCTAGATAAAGATAAAAGATAACACGAAAAAAATCATCTAGATAAAGATAAAAAATAAACTCATTTTTATCTAGATAAAAAAAAGATAATTTTAAATTTCAAAAATTTTTTTACTAATATTTTTAAGATGTTAAAAAATATGTGTATAATATTAATAGTACGTTATTGATGATAAACAAAAATATAAAGAAAATTATAGACACAAGAAGTGTACACACTACACATTACACACCACACATTTTTTTTGCATATAAATGCATACATTTTGAGGTATATCTATTTTCGCCAATAAAGCAATACTTTTGTATATTACTTAAAAATTTATCTAAAAAAATTATCTAGATAAATTTACTTAGATAGGTAAAATTTTTATCTAAGATAATTATTTAGATAACTAACCGTTATTTATCTAGATAAGATAAAAGATAAGTAAATAATTATCTAGATAATTTATCTAGATAAATTTATCTAGTTAAGTCCCAACACTGTCCAAGATAACTATTTTTAAACACGTAAACGACTTTATTCTTTTATTAATAAGAAAATAAAGTTCTTGTTATGTTTTTATCAGATTCGGGAGCTAAAAAAAAAAAAAAAACTATTAATTGTTACAACTTAATTATTATAGATGGAGTATTTATTTCATTATATTACAAAGATAAGTCTCTACGGTAATACATAATACGATAAATTTAAAATTAAATTATAGTATATTATACTTTGTTCGTGCTTTAGTGTAAGATATGAGTCAGTTAGTAACAATCGAATTATTATTTCCGTCAAAAAAAAAAAAAAAAAAAAAAATCGCTGTTTAAATATTATATTAAATTACAATTATTAATTTTAAAGAAATTAATTTAATACATACTTACATTTTACTTCTTCTATCATTTTAATGAAATCTTTATATATGCATAATAAATTATTGTAGTGTCCTATCAACAATTCATTAGGAGATTTCCAGGTACCTATGGAATATTGAAATATAAAATATAGTTTTGGTTAAATAAATCATTATTGTCATATTGTTTTAAACATTTTATATTTTCAATTATTTAAAAATATATTATGTTCTTCACTAATTTATAATATAATATAATGGGGAATAATTTAATGACCGTTAGAAAATGACGTCAGCACGACGAAATATTTTAGGCATAAGTGCACAACTAGTCTGATAGAACGACGAACAATTTTAAAATTCACGCCAGATGAAACCCGACATTAAAATATTTATAAACATCAATAAATACAGACGTCTACGACTAGACGATGATAAGAAAATAACATGTTTCACGCTGAAATAATAAATTCACGACAAAATATTATGTTAACATTTTGATGCAGTGTACCTTCAACTTTACATAATTTAATATAGTACCTACGTATTTTTACAATAATTATGGGTTTAACCTATGTTGAAAATTTTAACAATAATAGTAGTGATTTGGAGGAAGATACAAATATTTTGGATGAACCAAAACCTAAAAGAAGAATAAGAGTTTGGTGTAAATTAATGTAATTTAATCAAAAGATAAATAATACCAAAATATAATTGATTAATAATTATTATAATATTATAGTTATAAATGTATTATTGTAATATTTTTATATTAACTCATTAACTCATAATTTTTATAAACTAACTGCAATATAACAAAATAATCACATAACACTTGAAAAACGTTTTATGAATAAATATTTAATTATTTAATATTTTTTTTATCATAATAAACTAACAAACAAATATTTTCTATTTTTTTCTAATTATTATTAGTTATAGCTTTATAGGAGTCCATAAAGATATTGTAGTTAGGTTGCGAACAAAATCATGTTTTTTCTATCGAGCGAAAATCAATTATCAAATTCATAAAACACTATTCACTAATAATTAAAAAATTATTCTTATATATTAATTAATAATTTGAAATAATTACCATCAAATGATACAATATTAGATGTCATTCTGTAATATTTTAAAGCCTCAGAAAATGTTTGATCTTTGAAATCATCTGCATTATTTAAATATGACATGAATTGTATTGCCTCTGATTCATTTGTAAATACTAATTAAAATGTATAAAACAATAGAATAAGATAAATAATTATGATATATTGATTTCAATATTATAACAAATTATGAAGATATTAAAAAAATATAATCTACCCATATTAAGTACCAACTAATGTAAATTCTCTATTAAAAGGGTATCTATATTATTTATGATTATTCGATCGTATTATCTACAAAATGTATCATTAAATTATTAAAATACAAATATTAATATATAAATGAATAATATGAAAAGTATGATTTATGAAAAACAAACCAAATTCCTGATTTGGAAAAAAATTATAGTTATTTTAGATTCTGAGCTTCGCTCAAAATGTGTTGGTTTTACAATGATATGTGATAATTTTTTTTTTTATTATTATTTTGAAAACACTTTTACGACCCGAAATAATGCTCCGATTTTCACGAATAGCATATGTATCCAGTTGCAAAGTGGATCTAATGTTGGTACTTTATTTAGGTCATTTTTCGAATTTCTCAAAATTGACCCTAAGTTGTAGAAAAAACGGCAAAGAATGACGAAAAAAACGGCATTATTTCACGAAAAATGAAATTTCGACGAATTCTATTTCAATATTTCACGATATCTCAGGAAATATTGAAGATAGAGACTTCAAAAAAATGCTGTTTTTCGTCATTTTTTTGTCATTTCATAAGGTCAATTTTGAAAATTCTAAAAAGAACCTAAATAAATTACCAACAACATCCAATTTTCAACCGGAATCATATTCTATTCGAGAAAATCAGAGCATTATTTCGGATAGTAAAAGTCATAAAAATGATCTTAAGTCATAAAAAAAAGAAAGAAAAAAGACACACATCACTGTACATTATTCGCTCCGATCAGAATCTAAAATAATAAAATAACAATAATAATAATAATAATAATAATAATAATAATAATAATAATAATAATAATAA
>JAIUCT010000032.1:1499405-1534045 GCA_021307375.1 Tetraneura akinire
GTTTCTTCTTGACCGTCTTCTCGACTAGTCCGAAGAACGCGTTCCCTATTGAATCCACAAAAAGATTCAGCAATACGCGGGAACATCTAAAATTTTACTTGTAATCTCATTTTTATCCGCTGTGATCAACACAAAACCATCTCTGCCTGTTACATGCGTACCGCTGCGCACTTGTCAAGTTGCGCTATTTGTAAAAATATTATTTATTTTATTATGTGTTAATTCATTTTGTATACATCACACGTGTAATAAATAGTAACTATATTTTTTCATATATAAGTTTTTTATTTTATTTAGAATTGATAATTTGGGGGATTCGAGATGGATTATCACGAACTAGAAGATCAAATTGATAAATAAAAACTAAAAACTAGAGTTTTACATCCCGTAATATAAAATTTATATTAATTAATATTTACCTAATATTAAAAAGGATAATAGTTGATATAGTTTAATATCGTTAATATAATATTTACAAATTACAATATTTATTAATTTATCTAATTTATTTTATGTGTTTTATATTTTACATGTTTATCTGTTTTAGTGTTTTCTATTAAGTATGTTTCTTTTTTTTTTTTAAAAAAAAAAAGCCTAAGGCTTAACTTATGTTGTATTAGTTTAAGACAAATTTTTATGTGAAATTTCTGTTTTCTTATTGTATTTTCAATATTTATTTCATACTGAATTATTTATCACATTTTAATATGATTATATTAAAATATATTTTTCAAGCGATGATAATGAATCAGATATAAATAATTAATACAATTAATTATAATGATGTCAATACCTACATCAGAATAAATAATTTCTAACTAGAAATAAAATATGTCCTAAAAATCGACATATTCCTTCATTTTACCACATATATATAACGCAGTGCAACATGAATAATAATTATTGCTTCGGTCCTCAATATATCGTCACACCATTGAGTATCCAACTATTATCTATATAGTGGCCTGCCGATATCGATCGCAATATCGAAATGACCGTGCAATCTGGTAAGACCCGGTCCATATTGAAGCAAAATAGACATTTGTCTTTTGAAAACGCATCTTGAAACGCGCGTGTTTAACCATGGATTTGTGGTGACCAGTCAATTGTGATTGGCCGACTACCAACCATATACTCCGGTACCATAAATTTTGTTAACGACAAAAAACGTGCATGGAATAACAATACAACGGTATAATCCACTAACCCATTCAAAACAGAAAAATTCTCCACCTGGGGCCAGAACAATATATATATAAATATATGTATATATATATATAGGTATATATAATTAAATGTGTTTCGTTAAAACCAAATCATACGTATTATTTTTGTATTAATAGAAAAAACTTAATTATTATTTTTAATTATTTCAAATAGATTATAACCATACGATAAAAATAAATATTTTTATGATGCACTTATCAGTACCTAATGAATTTATAGAATATTAATATTACTTATTACGATTATACTATTTTAAAAATATATTATAATAAAATTTAATGTAGAATACTATGTGATATTATTATACCTTATAATTTATATAATAGTTAATTTGTATCTATCTATATTATATTTGACAAAAAATAACTGTTATAATTACTTTGAAGTGCTTTGTATGCAAAAAACAACCCATATTTAAAGTTGTCATCCTTTTGTTCTAAATCATTTTTAAAGAAATAATACAAAATCACATAAATTAATCAATATATTATAATAATTAAAATTTTTTTTTTGATATATATATATTACAATTCAATTTTAGTTAATGAATCAATATCATAAATTATATCTATTAAAATAAAAAAACCCGAATCCACAAAAAATTTACTTTTATTTAAGCAAATAATTATTTCGATAACAAAGTACTATCATCAGTGAAAAATACTGACTGTTAAGGCGTGTACATTTCTATTATTAATTATTATGGTAATAGTTTTAACAAGTTATTTTATAATGGATTTAAATCCCAATGTAACAGTTTATTCTTATTTTTTGACATTTCTATAGCTTCCCTTTTATTTAATTCTTGATTATTTTTGACTTGTTTTAATAATTTGATTGTGTTTATATTATGATAAAACTCTAAAAAGTTTTCTGCTATATGATAGACTTATCAGTTTCCTAATTTTTCATGCTTCTAATATCTAATGTGTTCCTTAAATCTTATACTTATGTTTCTTCTCGTTTGGCCAATAGGTATAACTTTAATTGCAATATTCGCTCTGAATTTTATGTCTTAGTTACTGACTTTTAGGTTTCAATTATTTTGTCTTTTGTGTTGCCCAAAAGATTTATTAGATTATTATTTCACAATGAGATATGCCCACATCATATTTTTTAAATATTTTTGGAATTTTGTGTGATATTTGTGCAATGAAAATGACACCTACTCGATTTTTATTTAATAAATTTTGTAAGAATGTTTTTATGTTCCTTGACTATTTATGTTTTTTAATTAATTTTAAAACCATATTTTCCTCGTATCCCTGAATTTGGTTATGTTTATTATTGTATTTTGTTCTTATATTTCCAATGAACAAAATACAATAATAAATATAGCCAAATTAAATTGATACGAAGAAAATATGGTTTTAAAACTAATCAAAAAACGAAATTGGTCAAGAAACATAAGAAACATTAGTACATTAGAATTACAAAATTCATCAAATAATAAACGAGCAGCTGTCATTTTATCTCCACAAATATCACACTAAATTTCAAAAATATTTAAAAAATATGTTGGGACATAGTCTCATTGAGAAATATTAATCTCATGAGTTTATTGGGCAACGCAAAGACAAAATAATCGAAACCGAAAAATCAGGAATATATCAAATTCAATGCGAAGATTGCGGTAAATATTACATTGGCTGAACAAGAAGAAACATAAGTATAAGATTTAAGGAACACATCAGAAGCATGAAGAATCAGAAAACAGATTAGTCTCCCATAGAATAACACATTTTAGAATTTAATCATAATATTAATACAATCAAATTATTAACAAGTCACAAATAATTAAGAATTAAATATAAGAAAAGCTATTGAAATATCAAAAAATAAAAATAATCTGTTAAATTGGGATTTAAATCCATTACAAAATAACTTGTTAAAATTGTTACCATAAGAATTAATAATATATAACTATACCGTCATGAATCATGATATCCATCGTGTAATGACGTCATGGGATTTGAGAACGCATACTACCATTGATTATAAATACTAAGATGTATAATCAATGATACTACCTATATAAGGAAAATCGAAAATGTACACGCCGATAACAGTCATTGATTTGCACTGATGATGGTAACTTTGTTATCGAAATACGTATTTGCTTAAATAAAAGTAATTTTTTTATGGATTTGGTTTTTTATTTATTTAAATATATTATCCACAAATTAATACTTCAACAATAAAATTACATCTAGTTGGTAAATTATAATATTGAAAATTATATAATAAAGGAATTCATTTACCATCCATAAATTTATATAATTTGGCTATTGTAATCATAAATTTCTCAGCATTATCTAAAATTTAATATACAATATTAATATATTATTATGCAATAGTTATATTATTTTTAATGTATAATTATTAATTACTATTTTAGCATTAAGCTAAAATATATTATCATTCAAACAGTGTGTATTATAGATTTCTAATATATAAATATATTGAATAACTATTGTACTATTAAATATAATATATTTTAATTTTATTATATCTAAAATTAAAATTTAATTATTTTATTAAAATTTAATTTTTAATATCCAAATTAGCAAATTCTAAATTTTTAAAATTTATTTATATAACTGATAATATAATATGTGACCCAAAATTCAGAAGATGTTTGAAACGTAAATGGTACCGGAATGACTAGAAATTATTAAAGTATTCAATTTCATAATGTTCTATAAATGTATAGAGTCTTCCCTAAATATGACATAACCAATAGGTAATAACTCTATTATCACTTGTATAACTTATTAAAAACAAATAAAATTTTAAAATTTTATAAAAAATATTTCAAAACAAAAATTAAAAAAATTATTTATGATAAATCCTAATTCTCTACAGAATTCAAAAATTATTAATTATTTTAATTGTTTTCTTTAATGCGTTAATTTAATATCATTACAAAATAAATTTGTATTTATAAAAATAATATCTATAAATATATCTATTATGCAATAATACATATTTATTTATAACAAATTTATTTTCAATATTTATCACGCACACATATTTATATATAATTATAACCATATAGCGTACTGTCTATTATTAGTCGGATGAATTATTATGAAATAAGTCGTCATTATACTAACACGTCAATGTTTATATCACGTAATCGCTGAACTTCCAATCATAAAATATCACTAACTTTTTTTTAAGTCAAAACTTCATATTAAATATTATTAATATTATTGAAGATATGGATATAATGATAGGAACTTCATTGATCACGTGATGTAAACATTCCATTGTTGATATATGAATATCAAATTATATATAAATAATAAAATGATAGGTACCAACAATTTTTCTTAAAACAGAAATCGTCTATTACTATATAATTGAATAGATGAAAAAAAATTGACTTTCCATAAATGTTTAAAATTGAATGGCATAAAGTAATTAAAAATCTTAAAGAACAAATATTTTCAAAACATATTATTTAAAAAGAGTTATCATATTTTTTACCATAAAAATTAAATTGAAATATAAAATTTTACATATTATATTAAATATAGCTTATAAAACTTCCTTATAAATAAAATTACGAGTATATTAATTATAGCAAAAAAGTAATTCTATGCTTCTACTTCTTAATATTTATATTATTTAAATATTAAAAAAAAAATTCTAAATATATAAAATAAAAATGATTTCCGTGTAACATAATATATAATGAATATTATATTAATAATATATTAGATATAAAGTAAAAACGAATAATAATACAAAATTAGTATATCTATATAAAAATATTATATATTATTATATACTAACTGACTAAATTTTTAATATTATCTTCTATATCTATTTGGTTAAATACGGAATATGTATTTATTTTTGTACAAGAATTATTTATTTCAATTATCTCTTGCATAATGCAGGCATCAATATATTCAGCTATAAAACAAAACAAAAATTATATATGATTAAAATTTATATTCATAAAATTAATCAAATTGTTAATAATGATATATTAAAACACATTTTATTTTCTATTTTTTAATTAAACACTGAACGAAACTATACTAATGAAACAAACTGTACATTCAAATAAATCCTATGTCAAATAACACGTTATCAATAATCCAACTACTATACTAATATAATATAAGTTTATTTATTACGCCAATAGCTAAAATGTGAATTTTTTCCAAGGACAACATATTACAATATCTTATTATATTATTGTGTTATCTATCATTATAAACATTCAGATTAATATTGTCAGTGCCTCTACATATATTTAAAAAATATATGATTTTCACCTCTTTTTTCGCTATCACAAACACAGCAGTAATATATTTTAATACGTTTCTCCGTTAGTTTTAAAATATTAAAGAGTAACTACCTATACAATAAATTTATACTTAATTTTTTTTTAAAACACATTATTTATTATACTTATAATATAATTAATTAGAATTATAATTAAAAATTAAAATACATTTTTATTAACTTATATTAATTTTTTCCTTGATTTCAAAACTGCAAATTTATGAATTATGTCCGACCAATCAATTTGTTGTAAAAGATCGCCTTCTATATTTAATATGGATAGTGATGACATCTTTTCGTCTACTAAAGCAGACCTTAAATAATTTTTTATTCTTTTTAATACTGAAAATGATCTTTCCCCACTTGCATTGGATGAAGCCATACAACAAAATATTCGCAATACTATTTCTACATTTGGAAATGTTGTCAAAAGGGAAGAATTTGTGATGCATTTTAAAAGACTACTAAATTATGTAAATATAAATTTCACAAACACAAAACTGTTGTCTATGGTCTATCCTCTATCGAATTTGCGTTGAGAGTTTGAGACTGTGCCGACTGTGGTTGTTGACTGTCGTCTGTCGATGATAAAATTACTAATAATTAGGGCAGAGGACTTATAGTATTTGCATATTTGTTTTGCGCAGCCGTAAAAAAAGGCCAACTATATAGAAATATGTTTCATGTTACGACAAAGCCAATTCTGTAATTTTATGGTGCATATATTTGCATATTTAGATATTTTTCGGTTTTTGAGACATATTTAACTTATATATGGTTTTTGAGGAAATATTTTGAACAATTTATAAAAATAAATATAAAAATATGTAAAATGAAAATTTAAAAAAAATTTAAAAAATTTAGTTATTCAATGCAATTTTCAAGGTGAAAATATTATTTACTTCGTCCGTAGGTTTTTTTAAAAAAAATTCTAAATATTGGTAATTTTTTTTAGGGTCAGAAGAATGAATTAATAACACGTAATTTATATACATACATTTCAATAAAATTAAGTTAAAAAATTTTGAAAGTTTCATTAAGATTAAGTTTTTATTCATGTGTTATTGGTCGTGGACTAATAGTATAGCAAATAAAATATATAATTAAATTTAGTTAGTATTTGTAATGTTTCATATTTTAAATATTTTTTATAATTAATCTATATAATAAAATTTTAATAGCATAAAAAAATGCATATTTTAGAGTTTTTAAGTGCATATTTTAGAGTTTTGAAGTGCATAAGTGCTTGCATATTTAGCCTTTTTTTAGAGCTACAAGTCCTCTGCCCTACTTATAATTATCAAATAATTAATTAAATACGTATTTTACGATTATTATTTGGTCATACAACCCGCATTGCCCGCAAGCCGCAACATCCAACAGGCGACATCACTTCATTGTGATTAAGGCACACACCGAAAATTACAAGTTATAAATAATACAGGCACACAACTGTCAACTGTGGTGCATTTAGTTAATCGTTGGTAGATTATATTATTATTGATATTATTATTTTTTATATAATAATATTGTATTATTTTCAAAAATTTAATACGAAATTCCTAACGGAGAACGTATACTATTATAATATCATATATTTTCTAAAAATCTGCCGCTCCTCAAATCTCCTTAAAATTGCCGCTCTGGGGCAATTGCCCCCCCTTGCCCCCCGTTAAATGCGGCTCTAATATATTGTTTTGATCATTAAATTCATATATTTTTTGTATTTACTTATTTTTACTTTATACGTACCTAATAGAAATTTAAGAGAATAAATTTATACAACAAAACCATGAAATTTTAGAAATGTTGAAAAAAACAAATTATATATATTAATTTTTTTATTTAAGAATTTATTTTAATAAATTTCCAATAATTTTTTATCATCACAAAATAATTATCATCATTAAATATTGTACATGCATATTATTACTTATTGAATTTATTGGTCTTATACTAGTATTTGGCAACACTTGTGTTGTGTAGATATTTATTGGCATCCTTCGTATTTTAAGATCTACATAAACAAGTACAATTGTAAAATTTATTTATATAAACTTAATGAATTAGATGTAATCGAAAATTAATATAATATTACCAATTACTCAATAAACAATATAAAAAATAAGTAATATTGTAAATTTTAATATTATTTATTAAACAATTCTACCCGAATAATGTCACTTTCCATTTGTAGCATAAATACAATTATGTATTATCTATATATCTAATGATTAATATACAATATAATATTGTTTATTATAAGGATAATTAAATATTATGTTATTTAGAATAAAAACGAAGAACTAATATTAAAATAGTCTAGGTATCTAAGAAAATAAATAATTTAAATAGTTGATAGATATAAGTAAATTAATTTGATGTGTAATAGTTAATTACTTACTAGCATTTACATAATCAGATAAAAACAAAATTATCATAGTTATGAACACATAATTGCATTTAAAAGGAACCATTTTTATTTTGTATAGTTCATAAAATTATTAAAATTCAGAAATATACGGATGAAACATATAAATATTGTAATTTCACATTCGCTAAATTTTAAAATTAGTTATAGATATAAAAACACTTGTAATCTGTTTGATTAAATTCACCTGAGATAATAAATTGTGTCAATTATATTAATAAAGTATAAATTTCATATACATTAAAAAAAAAAATACATTTGTTTATATGCTATTTATATAATTATTAGGTAATAATAATAATAATAATAAATAATAATAATAATATTTGAATTGATATTTTACAAAATAAGATTAAAAATAATACTATGCAGGTATTTAAAAAGAATACGTACAAATTTACAGTCAAAATAATAATATATTTCATTGTTTTCATTTTTATTTTTAAAATTTTATACATAATTATATTAGATTTTGAGCAAAGCGAAAAATTTATTGGTTTTACAATGCGTATCTTTTTTTTTTTCTTTTTTTTTTATACTGAAAACAATTTTGGTAGGTACCCGAAATAATGCTACAATTTTGACGAATAGAATGTTTCCGGTTGGAAAGTCGATGTAGTTTATTTTATTTAAAATATTATTATAATAAATAATAAATATATTTTAATGATTTTGTGATGTTGTTATTATTATTTAAAAAGTAATTAATTTTAAATTACTTTATATTAAAAAGATGAGCTGATACTCCTGCTGTCCTGTCGCATGGGATGCAGGTGTGCAAATCATAGTGTTTAATTTTAATTATAATTTGAATGCATGATAAACTATTACATTCGAAAAACGATTCTGAGCGAAGTTCAATCAGATAATGAAGGAATTAATTAAAATTTTGACATTTTTTTATGAAATATTTAAAATGCAAAATTTTATCATATTTTATATAAGACCATATAGGTTCACATATAAGATATACACATAAATAAACACCCTATAAAATTCATACTTCAAAATTGTTCGAGTTATCGTCAAATATTGAAATCAAATTCGTCGAAATTTCAATTTTTATGAAAAATGCCGTCCTTTCGTCATTTTTTCGTCGTTTTTTATCCTATATTTTGTAGAAGAATTAACGTAACGGTTCCAAAATTTTACTACATATATATAGTAGTTATGTGAATAGCCAAAAAATATTTCAAGTCTCTATATCTTCAAAATTATCTGAGTTATTGTGAAATATTGAAATTGAATTCGTTGAAATTTCATTTTTCGTGAAAAGTTTTTCGTCGTTTTTCTACCACTTAAGGTCAATTTTGAGAAATTCGAAAAATGACCTAAATAAAGAACCAACCACATCCCCTTTCTAACCGGAAACATATGCTATTCGTTAAAATTGGAGTATTAAATCGGGTAGTAAAAGTGTCTTCAGACATAAAAACAAAAAATCATACATCATTGTAAAACCAATACATTCTTTGCTTCACTCAGAATCAAAAATTATCAACACCAAAGAGTAAATAAAAAAGTTAAGTATAAACACATCTAAGCATAATATAATACTTATATTAACCCAGGTCTTTATTATTGTAGTCAAATTCATATAATTTTTTTTTAATATATTAAAGATATTTTGATGACTTTGATCATCTTTATGAAATAGAAGGAATATAATTATTTAATTACATTTAAAAAAATAATTGAATTATTATGATTATTATATTATTAGTCTTTAAAATTATTTTAATATAATAATTATTCTATTAATATTAATTAATTACATAAATATTATTTTGTAAATGCTTTATAATATAAAGTTATTATAAATTAATAAAATAAATTTACATAATTAAGTTTCTTATTATTTATAATTAATTAATTACATAAATATTATTTTGTAAATGCTTTATAATATAAAGTTATTATAAATTAATAAAATAAATTTACATAATTAAGTTTCTTATTATTTATATTTTTATTTTTAATTATTTTTAAAACTTCATTCAGAACCAAGAATATGTTTTCCAATGCAATTAAACAACTAAAAAATGTAACAAACAATTTCCTACAATTCACATTTTTATTTTCATAATTTTTAATGAAATTAGAAATATTGTATTTTACGGACTGAAAGTGTTATGGATACTTAAATACAAATTGTTTAACTCATTTCAAAAATATTTAAAATATCTCATCTCTCAATTTTTTTTTAGGTCTTTAGTGTTTAAATTTGTAATGTAGTCAAAAATCTATGATATTTTAAATGGATTCTCAAGAATATGTGTTTATAAATATTTTTTTTTATAATGTAATAAAATTGGCAATTTTGAGAATTAAGGTGTGAAAATATTATTGAAGCATATTCACATAGCACATAAAGAATTTCCAAAAAATCCAGCATCTCAACATTTTTCTCATGCTAGTAGTTGTATTTTGTATGTTTAATCGCCATGTTTTTGAATTACAGGGAGATGAAAAAAAAATCGTCTAGGAAATCATGGGGAAAATTTTTCATCGACCGCGAGCGTTACAAAATGACTTTTTAGTACCTAAGGTAATTTCAAAATTTTATCCACGATTTCCTGAACGATTTTTTTCGCTACCTTATAGCGATTACACAGCGATTAAGAATATTTGTCCATGATTTTTACGTAGAAACATTTTGGTTTTACCGTATAACGATTACTCGGAGATTCGAAATATTTGTCCACGATATTTAAGGGGAAAAACCAACATACCGTTCACACTTAACAGTGTTATAAACTTTTTTTAAAGAAAAAAATAAATATTTTTAAATAATAAAAATGTAAATAAAATGTTATCTCATTTTTATTTTATATAAATGTACAATACTTAATTAATTTTTTTTTTTTACAACATAATATACATTTTAAAAAGAGCTGATACTCCTGCCGCACACGATACAGGTATGCGAATCATAGCGTTTAATTTTAATTAGAATATGAATGCAATGATAAATCATTGCATTCGAAAAAACGATTCTGAGCGAAGTTCAGTCAGATAATGTAGGTATTGATTAATACGTATATTGCCGTTTTTTCGTCGTTTTTCTAACGCATAGGCATAGGGTATATTTTGAGAAATTTGAAAAATGACCTAAATAAAGTACAAAAAACATCCATTTTCCAACCGGAAACATATGCTATATTGAAAACGGAGCATTTTTTGGGGTAATAAAAGTGTCTTTATACTTAAAAACAAAAAAAAAAAAAAAGAACACACATCATTGTAAAACCAATACATTCTTCCCTTCGCTCAGAATCTAAAACTTTCATTTGATGACGTTTTTAGATAATTTTGCATCAATAAATTTAGAAAAAAATATTTAAAATAATCATTTGTTTTAATATTTGTGTTATTATCATAGTCATATAAAAGTGATTCAAGTGATCTTATATCTTGATAAACTAAATCAATATTTATTGAATCAATAATCGAGGTGGTTAAAGGATAATAGTAATAAATCAGATTATTCGGGGTTTAAACTATTGTTCCTGAAATTTGATTTGGGAAAAATTCATAAATCGAATGGGTGAATTTACATTCGTGAAATGCTCCAGCTATATTACAGATAACTTTTATAGTATTCATAAGATTTATATCAATCCATTTTTCTGAGTCTAAATCTGTTTTACTTTTTTTATAATCATTATTAATATTTTTAAAACCTAGTATAGATGCTAAACTATTTCTCACGAGAAAATTAATTATGTAATTGCATGTTATTCATGTTTTGAATGTATTTTTATTAATCCAAACTTTAAAATCAATAGGATCTAATATTTTTTGTTTATATAAAATTTTATTAGCTTCGTAAATATCTTTTAAAATACTATCCTTTATTTCTTCGAATTCATAACATCCAATTTTAATATCAATGTATATCCGTTTCGGTGCTTCATATGCATTAACAGCAGGAATAAGTACTTAAAATGAAATATTAATTTCCTTTATATTAGCGAAATCATAATAAGTTTGTAAAATAAGAAGTGGAATTTCAGAATCCTCATAAATATTAATTGGAGGAAAATATTTTGCAGATAATGAAGTTGTATTTCCATTCAAGCGTAAAGTAACTGATCTTGCATTTTAAAAATTCAAGACATAAATGACCTCATTTTTTTAATGTATTATAATTTTGATAGTTTGTATAATTATATTTAATATCTTTTAAAATATTTTTGCAATTCAATCGCTGGAGGTAAATCATCACCGAAACTGTCAAAATATTAAAATGTTATTTCGATTTTTGTAATACGTTACCAAAAACTTACTTCACCTAAAGATGTATCTAAGTTTAATATTTCACATTTTATGGTTTTCTAGGCCATCACGAGAAAAGACACCACGGAAATGACGTATTTTAGATTCTGAGCGAAGCGAAGAATGTATTGGTTTACAATGATGTGTGATTTTTTTTTTTTTTTTATGTCTGTGTACAAAAATACTACCCGAAATAATGCTCCGATATTCACGAATAGGGTATGTTTTCGGTAGCAAAGTGGATGTAGTTGGTACTTTATTTAGGTAATTTTTCGAATTTCTCAAAATTGACTATAAGCGGTAGAAAAAACGGCATTTTTCACGAAAAATGAAATTTTGACGAAATCAATTTCTATATTTCTCGATAACTCGGACAATTTTTAAGATAGAGACTTGAAAATTTTTTGGATGTTCACATAGCTATTATATATGTGGTAAAATTTTGGAACCGTTACGTTCATTTTTCTACAAAATATTGGATTTTGAATATATCTTATTAGTACGAGTATATACATTCTTATTAATTATTATATTATAATACGTCACTTGTATTCTTATTAAATAAATAAATACACTGAACTTTAGAATTCATAATGATTAATTTTGTTATAAATAATACAAAAATATATTGTAATTTATTGTTAAAAAAATATATAAAGTAAATCTTTTAGACTAAATAATAGATTTTATTATAAAAATCTAAAATTACTGCATATATATTATAATTATACTATATACTGTTTTAGTCTATATACTTAAATAAGTAGCATAATATTAGAAGTTAATATTGTGAATTAACTAATTTGAACTCAGCAAATCCTAAAAATCTATATCAGTTGCAGTGGCGCCGAAGTATATTTTATTAGGTGTGGCAAAATACAAAAAGCCAACTACAACACCAACCACTCATTGAAACTGTGTATTACGAGATTTTTAATTTCATTTTTAAGTTATTTATCAACTTCTTTAAGCTTTATAGGTTGTCATATTGTGAATATATGATTTTAATATTTCTATAGAAGAAACAAAAATATTAGAAATAATAAGACTTTGGTGTCATAATATATTTTATTAGTTATAATTTAAATTTTGGCGGTAATGATAACATAATATAATTAAGTGATGATAACCGTGATGAGAATTATTGATGTATGCGCATGCGTAAAATATATTGGAATAATAGGTATTTTTCCTGCGAAGATCCACTCGTTTCTGACACTATTATCAAAATTCTAAAACAAGCTATTGAAAAAAATTAAAAACCAATATTTACTAAAAATATTATAACTAGTGTAAAATAATTAGAGGGGGTTCAATTCAATAAATTTGCACCTACCAGATTATTACAGGGGGTGCACTTGCACCCCAGTGCACCCCCGTAATTACGCCTATGTATATAGGTGTATAAATTTATATTTGTATATGAACAGAAAGCTTTATTGCAATAGACTGTAAGCTCATAATATTTGAACCATTGTTTTATTTATTATACCTCCCATCTGTCACCACGAAGCACGAGTCAACGTCGGTCAACTTCCGTAAGGTAAGCGCCGACGTGGGCGAAACAGGCCCCTTCTACAATTAATTGCATTGATCTTTCCGCCTTGCCATTTTGTTGATATGGCACATTCGTCTCATGGTTTATTCCAAATTTATCTAATAAGGCTTAAAGAAAATCCGGCATTCACGCTTCCAATGCCCTGGTTAGGTTAGGTTAGGTTAGGTTAAGTTTATAATTATAATTAAATAAATTTACCTAGATATTATTATAATACTATGCTACATGTAACACACTATGCTGAACTATGATATTACTTATACATTAGAAAATACATGATTAGAAATGGTTTTTAAAAATAAAATAGTATACGTTATACATTAGTACTTTTAATTTAAGAAACAATCGTATTAATTGATACACTGGTAAAATTTTAAGTAAAGTTTTATTATAGTGTAACATAAAAAAACAATAATGATTTTTTTACAGTAAGATGCTTTATTAATTATTACATGTATTATAATAATACCAAAATCATTTAATATTTACATTTATAGTAATTATGAAAACTACAAAAATGTCAAAAATAATATATCATAGTTATATTCCTTAGAACATTTGATTTGGTTCATCTAGGTATTTTATGATTGCATATATTATCTGAAAAATATCAATAATAAATATTATACATTCTATATTCTTACATTAAAATAATTATGTATTTCACTATTAATTTTTATTATACCAACTGATTTATTATAGTTGAAAATGAGTAGAACATTATATTATTATTATACTATTATCGTACTCTACCATCTATACCTAATAATAAACTTACAAGTATTGCTAATAAGTAATAATAAATTCCTCGCATTGTTATTATGTGTTATTAAGTTAAGTATTTGATAAATTTGGAAAGTTGTTTAATATTTAAATTGAATGTTTTACAAATTCTAATCAATTGTTTTTATTTAAAATTGTATAGAATAAATTAAATATTCAATAAAAATAAAATTTAAAAACAATAATATTATGAGTATAAAAAATTTAATATAATAAATAGTCATGTGGAAAATAAATAATTCTAATTTGTATTTTGAAAATATATACGTTATTGGCTATGATATTTAATAAAATATCTGCAAATTTATAATAAATTTATAAACTCGTTATTTTAGATTCTGGACAAAATTAAGGATGTATTTGTTTTTACAATGATGACAATGATGTATGTATTTTTTTTCTTTTGTTGATAAGGTTTAAATATTTGTTCAGTAACTAATAAACATGCCTAAGATACGTGTATATTTTGATAACAAGATTGAAAATCAGAAAAATCGCTTATTGTTTGAAACATGAAATGTACGCACTCTATTTAAACCTGGACCGGTCCAAAATATTACTAAAGATATAGAGAAGTACTAGTTGAAAATACTCGTAGTAGCTTTGTAGGAATTTAAATGGAACGATAATTTAGATGCAACGTTAGATATTCAAGAAACTACAATACTTTATGGTAAATGTAATAACCAACAACAATTCGGAACTGGATTTGCAGTGCACTAAAGCTCGTTACCAAATGTAAGAGAGTTTATGTACATCAATCCAAGAATCTCAATATTGACAATGAACACACAGTTTTTCTACATAATTTTCATAAATGTACATGCACCATCCGAAGATAAACCACAGGAAGGGAAGGATGATTTCTGTGATTGCGTGGAATCAACACTAAATGAAATACCTCAATACAGAAACAGAATAAGAATAAATAGTTTAAGGTGACATAAACGCAAAAATTGGTAAAGAATGTATATTCAGATCAATTATTTGTAGCAATAGCCTACACATATCTTCAAACGATAATGGACTAACACTTATAGATTTTGGGTGTGGAAATGGTCTTGCAATGAAAACTTTAGTCAACTTATTAACAAAGTGTTAAAATTCAAGTACTTAGGATCAATTGTGCAAAATAATGGGAAAATGGTGGAGGATGTAGCAAATAGAATTGATGTAACTGGATGAAGTGGTGAGTGACAGGAGTGTTGTGTAATAAATATGTACAATAATCAAAAGTGAAAGGAAAGTTTTATAAAACTGTTGTGAGGCCAGAAATAATGTATGATAATGTTGGTCAACTAATAAATAATATGAATCTAAAGTGAAAGTTGCAGAAATGAGAATGCTTTGATGGATGTGTAGTGGGATAGAATAAGGAATGAATATATAAGAAAAAAATTATGTGTAAGGAATATAGCGGGGAAAATGGGAGAGAATAGATTGAGATAATTTGGACATGTTGAAAAAATAAGTAATGAAAATATAATCAAAACGATAAGTGAAATGGTAATAGAGGGATCTCGAGGAAGGGATAGGCGAAATAAAAAATTGATGGAAATGATTAGGCGGGATATGAGGGAACATGGAGTAAATTAGAATATCTTTATATAGATAGGATAGGGATGGGTGGAGGGAAATGATACGATTGGTGACCCCACAGACGTGGGATAAAGGAGAAGATAAAGAAGAAGAAGAAGAATTTTTGGTTTATAATATATACCAACATAATTAATTGACAAAAATTCAAATAAAAATTCTAGTAAATGACGAGTTAAATAAAAAAATAAAATATAAGAAAATTTATTATAAATAACATAAGAGTGAAAATGACAACTATAATTTTGTTTTTAAGTTATCATAAATTATAGTATATTGATATATAAAATTTTAATTTATATTTTTATTTTTTAAAAAAAATATACCCACTTTTATAACGGTGCTTGATTAACTATATTGTGTGAAGTATATTCTGATAACATTTGACGATGCTTAAATATTTTAAATTTTAATTGCAATGATTCATATGTATCTGCATCTAGTGGCATTTCTGGTTGTTCTATCTTAAAATTCTCGTGATCAATATACACGTATAACCAATTAAAAGCATTACAATTTAATACTACATAAAAAATACAAAAATTATAAACAACGTTAAAAATATTTTATTTTATAAGATAATTACACTATATTATTACAATAGCAATAACTATTAATATTCTGATTCACGAAAAATGTATATTCATTTTGTATATAATATTTACTTCATTAATAATATGACATAAAATATCTTCTTGCTAGGGAGAGTTTTATTATCATCATCTGACATCTGTATATCTTAAATATTCTACAGAATATTCTCAAGAATATTCTCTAAATAGAGAATTTTTGGTAATTTTATATTTTATCTGGTTTTATCGATTTATTAATAGTGTATGTTGAACAATTTTTTTTTGAAATTATATTTTTGAATATCGGATTTCACAAATACGTCTAATCAGAGCATACTAGGATAATAGTTTATTTTATTACCATTTAAACTTGATAATGTCAATACCTACTAAAGCTCTGCACGGTCCGTATTTTTGCAGACCGTACCTGTAAAGTAAATTTAGGACCATGACCGGACGGACCGATTAAATAAATAATGAAATCGGAGCGAAACCGGATTACTTAAAAAAAGACCAAGACCGGACCGATAATTTAAATTATTACTGATTAAGTCTATTACATCAGAATATATGTTTTAATTATTAATTATTATAAATTGTTGTTTTATTGATTAAATATATTAGTATTATTGCTTATTTTTCTATTCGTAGAAGACTAATTATAGTATAAATTTACTAGGTATTTACAATGGCACGTGTATGTCAAGTATATTTTCATTTCCTGGATACACAATATGTCGATGCCGGTGATTATGGGTTTTTCTTGGTGTTCTATTTTTGCCTTTGTGGTGCGGATGTTTATTTTATTTTATAAAAATATTTATTATATTGCATTAAAAAAAGAAATGCTACATAATATTATATTTAGTCAGTGCAAAGTGCAAAGATTAGATTTCAGATACTTTGAAGTTGATCGTGTCGGACACATCTGCTAAACGGGTTCTCATCAACAAAATAACAATCAATGTTTAATTTTAATGTATAAAAATATAAAATGGATAAATTTAAATGAAGGTATAATAGAAATTTGATGTACACGTATTCCGGTCCCGCCTTAACTCTACGTTATATAACCCAGGCCAAACGAAACCAATATTAAATTCAAAAATTTTCACCAGACCCCCATTAAATACGTTCTGGTCCAAATAAGGACCGGACCAGACCAGACGAAATATTTTCTTATAGACTGCAAAAGAAAAAGACTATTATGTTTAAAAATCGGACCAAAATGGACTGGACCACTGTTAATTACGAAATGAAAAGACCGGACCGCGGTCCGGTCCGAATTGGACCGGTTCAAACCGGACCGTGCAGAGCTCTAATACCTACATTTGTTATTTGTCTATTTATTTATTTTTGTGAATATTGATTTTGCATACAGTATAATTACGTAATTACGTAGTATCTTCGATGTACAATGTACAAAAAAATAAAAAAAATAAAATTATCAGTTATCACTCATGTGCATATAGTATATTAGTACAAAACAATGATATTAGTGTATTTCGTGTTATCAATTATCAGTGAATAAGGGTCCATTCCATTTCGAAATAATTTTGTTTTATATTTTTGTGTATTTACTATTGGGTATTACGGGAACTATTATGTAATAATTATAACGTATACCTATTATAGTCTATAGGTAGGAAACTGATAATATTAATCATAACAGATAAAGAAAAAAGTGGTATTTTAATCTCTATAGGTATTATAATTTTTTTTAAATAATTTATATAATAATAATCGAGTTATTATTCATTAAATCATAAATATTTTAAGTCTAACTAAAAATGTTTACGGACATAAATAGGAATTGGAGTAATAATAATTATGTTCATATTATTTATTATTCACTATAAGCATTTTATATCCAAATGTGTTCTATTATAATTTTCATTTCATGTATAAATTTAGAAAATTTACTGGTTAAATATTATTTCTTCTAATGTCGTGTTCTATAATAAAGATATTACTAATATTGTATTTTATTTCCGGTAAGTTAACATATTTCAATTATTAATGATTTACCAAAGGCCAAGGATATCCAGACCCAAATTATATAAAATAACAATATTAACTATAATTTCACAATTTCGAGAATATTCTCTTCGGTAATAATGTCTATGAGATTATTCTCAAGAATATTCTTTTGAGAATATTCTCTGTTCACATCACTATTCATATGCATTGATGACAATGTATCAAATAGGCGACATCTAAGGACGATCAACAAAAGTACATGTTTCTAAATAGCAGTAATAATAAGTGGACTTAAAAAATATGAATGTAAGTAACTACTTTATTAGATTAATATACAAATAAATTAAGAACCTCCTTAATGTTTTACCAAGAACATCGAATAACATTTTAAAATTAAAAAAATTATATATAACGTACAAACGTAGTAAATTTTTAAAAACAATAGTTTATTTGATATTCCTATAGTTAAATGTAAGGTAAAGGTAAGTAAGTTAAATTTTACATAAGTCGAAACAGACATAGTTATAATAGTTAAATTACATATCAGAAATATTAAAATTCAAGAAACAGAAAATTCTCCAAAAGCAAAATACGTGTTAGAAAAAAATTAAACATATCTTCTATAAAATATAATAATTTACAACTAAATAATATAAAAGAAATTAAAATAGCAAATGACAAAAATAATATATTATTTAATCTATTGGTTTTGAGTGATTAAAAAATTTGTTAATTTAAATTAATATAATAATATTAGGTTCGTTATTTAAATAATAACTATTATTCCTCATGAGAATAGACTGTAGAAGCATCATAATTTTCGATAATAATTATCATGTAGATGTAGACAACCGTTAACTAATTACAATTTAAAGGTAAATATGTTGTTAACAATAACTGAACATTTGAGGTTTAGTATTCAAGATGACAACATTGATCTCGAAACTCGAAGTACCTATATATAAAATAGAAGAAAATATTTTTTTGTAAAATAAAATGTTATTCTAATTCTTACTGAAATTGAAATATATTTTATTATTTGCAGAAACAATATCTAAATTTTTATTCAATGAAATATACGTATAATAAAAATATTTGTTATACTCGTTGTATATAAGTACTAAGTACATATTGAACCTAGATTGAACCAAGAGTTTCAACCTATGTCGACAGATTTTTGTTCTGGTTCATTTTATTTATTTATTTATTTAAACGGGCAATGAGCAGTTACAAATATAGACATTCGTTACGAATAGGAAAATAATCGCTAAGTAAATAGATTTAAGGATAATAAATGTTATAATCTAAACGAACGTGTTACCAAAATAATTCAATAAAATAAAATAATATGTATATGCTGTGCATGGTCCGGTCTATACCAGTCCGGTCCAGACCGGATCACAGTGCGTTCTAGTCCAGTCTTATATATTAAAATAAATAAAGAATTGGTTATACTCGGTCCAGTAATTTTGGGAATTCATTTGATCTGGTCCAAGTTTACGTTAGTGTTTCAGCTTAACTCGATATTGGTAATAAAAATTGTTGGTCTGGTCGGCGGTCCGATAAAATTTATATTATGTTTATTATTGTGGAAATTTTGTAAAATGTTACATTTTTTAAAATTTCTCATTGATATCAATAGTTGGATTAAACATTACAAAATTAATAAAATAGAATAAATAACTAAATAGATGTAAATAAAATAAACCAGTCGTAATAACAAAAATGTAAAAATATATTACGGAGAGGTCCGCATTCAATGACAATTATATAACAAATGATATATACTATACACCAGTATACGATATTTTATATCATTGGAATAACTAGGACCATTTGGTTTAGGGGAGGATATAAATATTTGTCAATTGTAAAAATAAATTTGTTTTACAAATTAAAATTAACTACCTATATATTTTATTTGTTACAATTATATTTCCAGTTTTTTTTTTTTTTTTTTTTTTTTTTTTTTTTTTTTAAAAATAATTTTTTTTTAAAAATTAAAATTTACTTCCTTTTTTTTTTTTTTTTTAAAATTTTTTTTCCATTTTTTTTTTTTTTTTTTTTTTTTTTTGTGACCGTTTAACAATAATTTCCTCAAAATTAAAGTTATGTACACCATTTCGATTTATATTCATGTCATTTTCTACTGATTAGAATTAAATATTATTTAATATAAACTTAATTTTAATTATTTATATTAAATAACAAAATTGTTTATGATTTATACCTTATAATATTTTATGAAGACTAATCATCTAAATTTAGAATTTGATTGTATAGAAAAGTAGATAGTCGGTATTTGTTTAGTTGTTTACTACTGGAGGGTTAGGTTTTATCAAAATTATTTAACATTATAAAACTACAAACCTTCATAATTTGGTTCATCACCATTATACTGTTCTAAAATATAAGATACATTTATTATTGTTATGTTTTATAAACCAAAAAAAGAACAATATTGTGATATAATATTATGTATATGAAAAAAATTTGTCTGATATTTAATGAAATTTTATAAAATAAATAGTTTATAATATTAAATATCGATAATATATAAATATTTAGAAATATATACAAATATTTAAATTACAAATTTCAATAATATATAAATAATAAAATTATTACTTACCTGAAAGTGTAACAAATAAATAATATTTTTCTGAAATCATACAATAAGAAATGAAAAAAAAGTAAGGGAAGGGATACAGTTGTGCAATCATCGTGTTTAATTTTAATCATAATTTTAATGCAATGACAAACCATTGCATTCGAATAAACGATTCAGAGCGAAGGTCTTTCAGATAATGCCGTTTTTTCGTCATATTTTTCATAATATTTTCGATTAACTAAATATGTCAAATTTAAACAGCTATAAAAAAGTTAGGACTAAGGATTTTATGTAAATAAAAAATATACTTCAGTAAAATTTACAGACCTTGATGCCAAAGATTGTCATTTTTATCAAACATTTTATACCTAAAGATGAGAATTTTACGAAATATTTAACTTCCTATATTTTGTGGAAAAATTAACTTAACGGTTCCAAAATTTTACCACAAATATAGGTAACTTATGTGAACTAAAGTCTCTAACTTAAAAATTGTCTGAGTTATTGTGAAATATTGAAACCGAATTCGTCAAAATTCCAGTATTCGTGAAAATACCATTTTTTCGTCATTTTTTCATTTTGCCCCCTAGCTAATTCTAGATAATTGGAAAAAAAGCACTTAACAATATAAGGTGACATATCACCGAATGATCGTTAATTCTCATTTAATCCATTATCTATGATCTTTGATCTGTGATCTATGATCTTTGATTTATGATCTGTGTTGGGCCAACCACCGGAAGGTGGTCAATGAAGTTTTATGTGATTTACGATGGAAATTTTCGTTTATAGATGGTTTTCCTATAAGTTTCAACAATATTATTATTTTGATATAAGGTTCAATAATATTTATATTATCACTATTATTATTATAATCATAATGATCGAGGAGTCAAGTTTGTCGAAGGAAAAATGTCATTTTTGATATTCTGAGCAAAGCATTCACCTATCCTCTTTAATATTTACAGTGAGACAGTGTTAAGAGTAGCACTCTAGGAATACACGAGCTTATTGTAAAACATTGTGACCGTTTGTCGTGTTTTAATTAACTTATAAAATAAGATTAGGTAGTTATTTTTACAAATAAAATAATTATTATTGTATTATAAATATATGCACCTATTCTAATTTTAAACGCGAGAATATATTTTAATTTAAATTTTAACAAAAGATGAGAAGAAAATATTTTTCTAAATAGGTATAATTTAATATTAAGAAGAGACATTGTGAATTACTCTATTATTGTATCACTAACATGGCAGTTGCAATGTCGCGATGAAGGAAAGGTTTGAGTCTAACAATAATGTAAGAGCTGCAATTTGCAAGTGCATAAATAATACGCATATTAATATATTAACTTTAAGCTAATAATAATTTGAAAACGATTAAAATACTCGTATTACCTATATATTATTATAATTATTGTATAGTTCATTATTATATAATATTATCAATTATTATTTGGTAACTTTATAAATGAAATACTAAATCATAAGATAGTTTATCGGATCAATTTTCTTCATATTTCTTAATAATTAATATTAATATTATTCACTAACAATCAATAATTATTATAATATTAATAGCTTTAATTCCGTTATAATTAATCTTTAAATTAATAATCATTAAACTATTATTATAATAATAATAATTAATATAAAATAATCTTATTTCATTGTGTGGGATTTCGAGTACATTAAATACTATATATGGAATGATGGAGTCGTTATTGAAATATATTATAATATATTATATATATAATATATTATTTTCGAATACGAAAATGAATAATTCGCGGTTCGCGGATGACACCACGTTGTGTGCCAAGTCTGAACCAGAAATGAGCCAATTACTGAAGCGTATAGATTATAGAAGAAGCAAGCAACAAGTATGGACTGAAAATCAACAGCACTAAGACCAAAGTTATGGTTATAGACCGAGCAGGATTTTTAGCACACACCACAGTACTAAACAGCTACCGGAAAGTAGATACATTTATACATTAAGTTTCAATTGTAGAAGTATATGGCGGATCATAAGGAGAGATCAGGCGTCGCGTCATACTCGAGAGGGAAGCAGTCAGCAGACTATTACCAATTTGAAAGGACAAAAACATCTCTAGGAACAACAAGTTGCGACTGCTGAGGTTATTACCATTTCAGTGATGCAATATGGATCTGGAACATTGACACTCAACGTGGAAGATGCAAAACGAATAAACGCCTTTGAAATGTAGGCCTATAGATGGATGTTGAGAATATCTTGGATGGACTAACATATCAATTCTAAATATGCTAAATGTGAGAATAAGACTGGCAATAGTGTGTAAACAGAGGATCCTTAGGTTCTTTGGGCATATAATAAGAAGGGATGGATCGAGTCTAGAGAAGCCGATGATCGAAGGAAAAAGAGAAGGGAAAAGAATCCGTGGAAGAGCACGAATACGTTGGATAGATCAGATTAAGACCATCTCTGGCCATTCTCTAAAAGAAGCCATTTGAATAACAGAAAACCGTGGGCTCTGCAAAGAGATTATCGCCAACGTTAATTATGTGGTCACCAAACTTCCGTTTTTGGAGGATAGACTTAAGAAGAAGCTATAGGGCAAAATGAAAAAAAAAATGACGAAAAAACGATATTTTTCACGAAAACTGAAATTTCGGCGAATTCGGTTTAATATTTCATGATAACTCGGGCAATTTTTAAGTTTAAAGTTTAATGTTAATTTTTAAGTTTTGAGACTTAAAAATTTATTGTGTATTCACATACCTACGATATATATATAATATATGTAGTAAAATTTTGGAAGCGTTACGTTAATATTTCCACAAATTAATGGACGTTGTATATTCCGTAAAATTCTCGCCTTTAAGTATATAATGTTTGATAAAATTGGCAATTGTTGGCATCAAGGTCTAAAAATTTTACTAAGTATTTTACTAAGCTGTTTAAATTTAATATTTTTAATTAATCGAAAATATTATGAAAAAAATGACGAAAAAAAGGCATTATCTAACTGAAGCGAAGAATGTATTGGTTTTACAATGATGTGTGATTTTTTTTTATACTGTAGACCCTATTACTACGAGAAATAATGCTCCGATTTTCACAAATAGTATATGTTTCCGGTAGGAAAGTGGATTTTGTTGGTACTTTATAAAGGTCATTTTTCGAATTTCTCAAAATTGACTCTAAGCGGTAGAAAAAACGACGAGAAAACGACAAAAATGACGAAAAAACGGCATTTTTCACGAAAAAAGAAATTTCGACGAATACGATTTTGATATTTCACCATAACACAAGAAATTTTCGAGATAGAGACTTGAAAATTTTTTGGGTATTCACATAGCTACTATATATGTAGTAAAATTTTGGAAACGTGTCATTATTTTTTTTACTAAATATAGGACTTTGAATATTTCGTAAAATTCTCGTTTTTACGTATATAATGTTTGATAAATTTGGCAATTTTTGGTATTAGGTTCTGAAAATTTTACTGAAGTATACTTACATATTACTTAACATCGTACTAAAATATTAGAAAAATCCCTAATCTCAATTTTTTTTTATTGCTGTTTTACGTTAATATTTTTAGTTCAAAAGAAAATTATAATCTGTCTGAACTTCGCTCAGAATCGTTTTTTCGAATGCAATGGTTTATCATTGCATTCAAATTCTAATTAAAGTTAAACGCTATGATTCGCACACCTGTATCCTGTGCGGCAGGAGTATCAAGTCATCTTTTATTTCGAATGCAATGGTTTGCAATTGCATTCATATTATAATTAAAATTAAACACTATGATTGCACACCTGAAATGTAACCTTTCCACACCTGTATCCCTTACCTTGCTTTTTTGTCATTTTTTTGTCATTTTTTCTAACGCATCGGATCAATTTTGAGAAATTCAAAAATAAGTACAAACAAAATCCAATTTTCAATCAAAAACATATAAAATTCCTGAATATTGGAGCATTATTTCTGGTAGTAAAATTGTCTTCAGGCATAAGAACAAAAAAAAAAAAAACAAAAATAAAAAAAAGACAAACATTATAAAAGCATTACATTCTTCGCTTCGCTAAGAATCTTACAACCATTAAAAAAGGTTACAATGTTGGTGACAAATGTTGGTAATGGTAGTAAGTGGTGAATGGTAAATGGTGCACAGTGATGGCCGGTCATGGTGACAACCAAATACAAATTAAATAACACACAAATGAATAATAATGGTAACATAACGGTAGTATTATGTAAGCACAGATTAAATAACACACAAAAAAAAATAACGGTAACAAAATGGTAGTAAGCACAGCTTTTGCATACACGCTGCGGAACAATCGTGGTTATGATTTTACCTATATAACGAAAATACTGTTACGATAAAGCTGGCCGCAGCACCGGTTATCGACACTCAGTATACACCACTTGCTTATATATCAATCAATATGATTAAAAGTATAAACCAAATCATTTACATATTCGCCTGCAGAAGGAATAGGGATAATAATATAATTGATACTATACCTAAGTTAAATATGTGTCTATTATATTAATAACTAAAATTTGTGTCATAATTACATACTCATATTGTTTGAACTTCTTATTGCATCTGGAATTAAAATATAAAATGAATTTAATAAAAAAAATAGTAAAATTTATTAAATGAATATATAAATAGGTATATACTTGCAATGCTTTGCAGTGATTCCAGATCTAAAATTAATATAAAACGTATAAATTAAGTATTAAAATTTAATTTCTATCCATTAATATCATACAATATTATGTATAGTAAATTTATAGTAAAAATAGATGGCGTAAAGTACAACGATCAAAGAATTAATAATGCTATATATAATATGGGCGATTGTAAATTCCGCCCGAAGCGAGCAGGTAATAAAAATATTTATGGTAAATTCCGCCCGGAAAAATATCCAGGTCAAAAACGGTACATGTAAATTCCGCCCGTAAAAATATAGAGGTAAAATAAAAAACATGTAAATTCCGCCCGATTAAAAACGCTGCGGTTTTACCGCATCCGAATGTGCATCATGTAAATGTTATATTATATTAGGCCCGATGCACACGTGCAGTTTTTGCCGCAATCTAACTTGTATGCATAGTATACTCGTATTCATATAAATCATTGATAAGTATATAAGATATATATTTTTTTAATTGACTGATTAGTTTATGTTTTTTTCATATTTTAAATAATTTTTAAACATTATAATTATAAATTACTGATAACTGATAAGTATATAATATATTTTTTTTATTAAAACACATTATTATTATTGTTTTTTTCATATTTTAAATAATTTTATATTAATATTACTGATGACTGATATACATGTTTATTTATTTATAATTATGTTGTTATTAAACATTATTATTATAATTATGGAAACCGTTGAGTCTTGAGTACGTCTTACCCGTCTAGGTACATGTACTTGAAACCGCAACGTGCCGACCGTAACAACACCCACCTTGTCGCAGCGATTAATCCTACCTTTCACAAACCGCAGCGTATCAACCGCAACCGCAACCGCAACCGCAATTAAATTTATTTAACCGGGGCGGAATTTACATGTACTTTTTTTGACCTGGATATTTTTACGGGCGGAATTTACATGTACCATTTTTTGACTGAAAATATTTAGGGACCAAATTTACCTTTTTTGGGCGGAATTTACTACCGCCCATATAATATAATATGCTATTATATAATGTTGTTGACAAAGCATTATAAAAACCGGTTTAATTAAAAATAATTTGCGATAAGAGTATTCCAATTATAATAATTTCAATTTTAGGTTCTGAGCCAAGCGAAGAATATATTGGTCTTACAATGATGTGTGATTTTTTTTTTTTATGTATGAAAACAAAATTACGACCCGAAATAATGCTCCGATTGCACGAATAGGGTATGTTTCCGGTAGCAAAGTAGTTGGTACTTTATTTAGGTCATTTTTCAAATTTCTCAAAATTGACCTTAAGCGGTAGAAAAAACGGCATTTTTTACGAAAAATGAAATTTTGGCGAATTCAATTTCTATATTTCACGATAACTCGGGCAATTTTTAAATAAGAGACTTGAAAATTTTTTAGGGTGTTCACATATATATTATATATATGTGGTAAAATTTTGGAACCGTTATGTTAATTTTTCTACAAAATATTGGACTTTGAATATTTCGCAAAATTCTAGATTTTACGTATATAATGTTTGATAAAATTGGCAATTTTAGGTATTTAGGTCTGAAAATTTTACTGAAGTATACATACATATTACTTAACATCATACTAAAATATTATAAAAATCCCAAGTCACAATTTTTTTTTTTATAGCTGTTTTAAGTTGATATTTTTTGTAAAACGAAAATCTTAGAATCCATACGTATATATAAATATTCTGAAAACACTTTTACTACCCGAAATAACCATTCGATTTTGACAAATAGCGAGTTTCAGATGTAAAAGTGGATGTAGATGGTACTTTATTTAGGTAATTTTTCGAATTTCTCAAAATTGATTATAAGCGGTAGAAAAAACTTAAAAAAAACGGCATTTTTCACGAAAAATGAAATTTTGACGAATTCAATTTCTATATTTCACGATAATTCGGGCAATTTTTAAAATAGTGATTTGAAAATTTTTTGGGTGTTCACATAGCAATTATATATATGTGGTAAAATTTTTATCAATGTTTGTAAAAACAACCTAGAAGTTTGAACCCCCCTTTATGAATTCCTAAATACGCCTCTGGGGATTCTATATATAGAGCAAAAGTATTGAATAATATTTTTTTCGTCAACTTTAATAATTAAAATAATATAGCATATACCTAAAATAAAAAATATAAATTTTAAAATCATCGTTTTTTGGATATTTGCGGAATTTTACATTTGGATAATTACGCACTGATTTACCATAATCCATGTACACACATTTACATCTACAACTGCGAGACATATTTTTTTGTAATATTCAACGAATACAAATTATAATAATACAAATTTCACAATTATTGTCAAAGTCAGTAACAAAAAACAAATAACAAATAAGGTTAAACATATAAAATATTGATAGCATAATCACATTGATTACGTGAACATATCAATAGTGTACTAATCAACAACATATGATCTACAACCATGAGCGCACTCTGATATTAGGCTCCCACACTATTATTTTTGGGCTCCCATTTCTTTAATTTTATGTTTCCATTAATTAGCATTACGTGGGCTATCTATGTACCTATATTTAATCAATGGTAATATATTTATTTATATAAATATAAAAAGACGATCTGATACTCCTGCCGCAGGGATATAGGTGTGCATTTCATAGTATTTAATTATAATTATAATTTAAATGCAATGTTAAACCATTGCATTCGAAAAATCGATTTTGAGCGAAGTTCAGTCAGATAGTGTAGGTATTGATTAATATAGTGAAGAATGTATTGGTTTTACAATGATGTGGGTCTTTTTTTTTTTTTTTTGTTTTTTTTTTTTTTTAAGTATGAAGACACTTTTACTACCCGAAATAATGCTCCGATTTTCACGGATGTTCTATGTTTTCGATTGAAAATTGGATGTAGTTTGCACTTTATATAGGCCATTTTTCGAATTTCCCAAAATTGACCTCATGTCACACAGAAAAAGGACGAAAAAATAACGAAAAAAGGACATTTTTCCTTCGACGAATTTGATTCATCAGATAAATTTGTTTATAATAGTAACCATAGTGATAATATAAATATTATTGTTACTAATAGCAACCAAAGTAATAATATTATTATTGTTACTAATAGCAACCAAAATAATATTATTGTAACTAATAGCAACCGCCAACCATCTATTTCGATATAAACAGAAATTTCCATCGTAAATCTTATAATATTTCTTTGAGCACCTCCCTGGGGTTGATCATATATTCATATCGCAAATCATAGATTATTGATCAAAGGCTAAGGTCTATAATGAGAATATTAACGAACCATTCGGTTATATATACATAATATTGTTAGGTGATTTTTTCCAATTCTCTAGAATTAGCTAGAGGGCAAATTGAAGAAAAAGTTTATTTGTATTTTTCATGAAAACTGAAATTTCGACGAATTCGGTTTCAATATTTTACGATAACTTAGGCAATTTTGAAGTTAAAGACTTAAAATTTTTATTGAGTATTTACATAAGTTACCATATATTAATATGTGGTAAAATTTTGGTACCGTGTTACGTTCATTTTTCTACAAAATATTGGACTTTGAATATTTCGTAAAATTCTCCTTTTTACGTATATAATGTTTGATAAAATTGGCAATTTTTGGCATCAAGGTCTGATAATTTTACTGAAGTATTTTTTTTATTTACATAAAAATCCCTAGTCTCAATTTTTTTTATAGCTGTTTAAATTTGATATTTTTAGTACATCGAAAATTTTATGAAAAAAAATGACGAAAAAACGGCATTATATGACGGAACTTCTCTCAGAATCGTTTTTTCGAATGAAATGGTTTGCCATTGCATTCAAATTATAATTACAATTAAACACTATGATTGCACACCTGTATCCCTTCCCTTGCTTTTTTTAATATTTTAATACGATGATTCAGACATAGTAAGAAAAAAAAACGCAAAAAGAAAAAACGCAAAAAAAAAACGGCGGTCACCCATCTGCTGTCGATGCCTGGCTACGGTGCTCAACACCGAGATAGGTTCGAGAATATTTCGCCGACTACACCACACGCGTCTCACATAGAGCTACGTTTTTGTGAATACCATTTTTTCGTCATTTTTTTCATAATATTCTCGTTTAAACTAAAAATATCAACTTTAAATAGCTATAAAAAAAATTGAGACTAGGGATTTTTCTAATATTTTGAATTAATATTAAGTAATATATAAATATACTTCAGTAAAATTTTCAGACCTTAATACCAAATATTGCTAATTTTATCAAACATTATATACAAAAAAACAAGAATTTTACGAAATATTCAAAGTCCTATATTTTCTAGAAAAATGAACTTAACGGATCCAAAATTTTATCACATATACATAGTACTCATATGAACTCCCAAAAAAATCACTAACTTCAAAATTGCCCGAGTTATGGTGAAATATTGAAATCGAATTCTCCGAAATTTGAAAAATGCCGTTTTTTCGTCATTTTTTGGTCGTTTCTTCTACCACATAGGGTCAATTTTGAGAAAATCGAAAAATAACCTAAATATACAACATACAAGTATGTACCAACTACATCCACTTTGCTACCGGAAACATATGCTATTCGTGATAATCGGAGTATTGTTTGAGGTAGTAAAAGTGTCTTCATACTTAAAAAAAAAATCAAAAAAATACAAAAAAAAACAAAAAAAAAAAAAAAAAAAAAAGACACACATTATTGTAAAACCAATACATTCTTCGCTACGCTCAGAATCTAAAATATAAATTACATAAAATAAAAAATAATAATAAAATTATATCTACGTAACTAAAAAAATAATAATAATTCATCATATTTAAATTATGTGGTAAATAAATTTGTATATCGTTATTTATAAACCTTTTTCATTTTTTTGTGGGCTTTTACTTGCCCTTAATTGTACCTCATACACACTGATATCCATATAAGATGTGACAACACTTATCTGCAAGATTTTCATCAATGATTATACACTTATACATTGTTATTTTCATCACCTTAAAGTCAGGTAATTATTACTCAAATTATAAATATTACATTATAGTAAGTTTAATTAATATGTTATTAATTAATAAAGTCTTAATATATAGAAAACTATTGAAATAATTACGTTTTAAATTACAATTTCACATACGTGTTATTTCAGATATAAATATTATATGGTAAATCGCAGATACGTGGTGTTATATACCTACATCTCGCATTTTATAAAAACATACTACGTCATATTAATTAAGGTAAACTTTAAATTATTATTATTTTATTATAGACATATATAGTAGACTAACCTTTTATTATTATTACATTCCTAATTGTGTGTTAAAAATTTAAAATATCGGTTTTAAATATTGTAAATAATTAGGGATGCCCACTATGCGGGGAACTTGATATAACTTTAAATATAAAATAATTAACACCATGGATTATAAAATCCAAAAATTATCAAAATTAATTTTCTGATAAATTATTTATATTTATATAATATATGTATATTGAAGATGTTAATTAATATTATACTGATTAAATACTAACCGATATTTCCGTTATTATCGATATTATTATACTCTGCAAATCATAAAAAAAAAGAATGTATTAAAGATTTATTAATTTTTATTTATATAATTATACATATATAATAAAATATTTTATATATATTTGTGTCTTTGTGTAATTTAAGCTGTATAAGTTTTTAATTTCTCTCTTTAATAATTTTATTACGTGGGTTAGTCAAGAATATGTAACAAAACAAACAATTTTATATACTAGTAAAATTAATATGCCTACTAGTATAAGTGATACAATTAGTAATAAAACAAAATTATAGAAAAATACGGTTGTGGAGTAATTTAAAATATAAAAAAAAAAAATTAAAATATATGCATGAGATTGAGGAAAAATATGAATAATGTAGGTTGGGAATAATTAATAAATAACCTTATCATAAAATAAATAAATATATTTAAATTAATATTAATTATATTAAAATAATTGTTTACCTGCAATAAACTGTATAAAATAATCACGGAAATCGATATCAAGATATTTATTTATTTTCAATAAAAAATCTGAAATATAATATTAATATTAACTATAAGTTATAATCATCTTATGTTTCATGATCAAACGATCTAGTTTTGAATAATGCATAATGTATAAACATTATTTTGAAAAAAATTAATACATTAATATAATGTATATTATATATTCTTTAGATATGATTTAAGATAAACATTATTTTGGTTTTGTATATTAATATCTAAGAGATATTTAGCTATGATTATAAAATTATTGTATAAAAAATGCAAAATCAGGAATAATAATTATAATTTGTGATGTGAGCAGAGAATATTTTCCAGAACGGGAGTATTCTTGAGAATATTCTCATAGACATCATTACCGAAGAGAATGTTCTCGAAATTGTGAAATAATAGTTAAGTTAATATTGCTATTTTATATAATTTGGGTCTGGATATCCTTGGATTTTGGTAAATAATTAATGATTGAAATATGTAAATGTACTGGAAATTTTTTTTTATTATATATTTTTTTATTTTCTTGTACATTGTACAACGTATAAGCTACAATTGACTGTATGCAAAATCAATATTCACAAAAATAAAAAAAAGAGCTGATACTCCTGCCGCACAGGATACAGGTGTGCGAATCATAGCGTTTAATTTTAATTAGAATTTGAATGCAATGATAAACCATTGCATTCGAAAAAACGATTCTGAGCGAAGTTCAGTCAAATTATAATTTTCGTTTGAACTAAAAATATCAACTTAAAACAGCTATAAAAAACAATTGTGATTCGGGATTTTTCTAATATTTTAGTATGATGTTAAGTAATATGTAAGTATACCGTAGTAAAATTTTCAGACCCTAATACCAAAAATTACCAATTTTATCAAACATTATATACGTAAAAACGAGAAATTTACGAAATATTCGAAGTCCTATATTTAGTAAAAAAATTAAAAAACGGTTCCAAAATTTTACCACATATATATAATAACTATGTGAACACCCAAAAAAATTTTCAAGTCTCTAACTTAAAAATTGCCCGAGTTATCGTGAAATATAGAAATTGAATTCGTCAAAATTTCATTTTTCGTGAAAAATGCCGTTTTTTCTTAATTTTTTCGAAGTTTTTTCTACCGCTTATAGTCAATTTTGAGAAATTCGTAAAATGACCTAAATAAAGTTCCATCTACATCCACTTTTACATCTGAAACTCGCTATTCGTGAATATCGAAGCATTATTTCGGGGAGTAAAAGTGTTTTCATAATATTTATTTATATGTATGGATTCTAAAATTTTCGTTTTACTAAAAATATCAATTTAAAACAGCTATAAAAAGAAATTGTGACTTGGGATTTTTATAATATTTTAGTATGATGTTAAGTAATATGTAAGTATACTTGAGTAAAATTTTTAGACCAAAATACCCAAAATTGACAATTTTATCAAACATTATATACGTAAAAACGTGAATTTTACGAAATATTCAAAGTCCTATATTTTGTAGAAAAATTAACATAACGGTTCCAAAATTTTACCACATATATATAATAGCTATGTGAATACCCAAAAAAAATTTCAGGTCGTTATCTTAAAAATTGCTTGAGTTATCGTGAAATATAGAAATTGAATTTGTCAAAATTTCATTTTTCGTGAAAAATGCCGCTTTTTTGTCATTTTTTCGAAATGTTTTCTACCGCTTAGGGTCAATTTTGAGAAATTCAATAAATGACCTAAATAAAGTACCAACAAGATCCACTTTGCTACCGGAAACATACCCTATTCGTGATAATCGGAGCATTATTTCGGGTAGTAAAAATGTCTTCAGAATAAAAAAAAAATAACAAAAAAAAATCACACATCATTGTAAAACCAATACATTCTTCGCTTCGCTCAGAATCTAAAAATTGACAAAGAACAAGTAGGTATTGACATTATCAAGTTTAATTGATAATAAATTAAACTATTAACCGAATATGCTCTGAATAGACGATAAAATATAAAATTACTTAAAGTTCTCTATTTAGAAAATATTATTGTAAATATTCTCTAAAAAATTCTTTTGGTAATTTTACATCACTAATTATAAAAATTAGGTATAATATAAATAAAAAATAAATAGTTTTCTAACAAACCTTGAATTATTACAAATCATAATATATCACATACAATAATATAATAAAGAAAATTATAAAAATCTATAAATTACCACCATATATTCCGTGATGTTGAAGCCATAAAACATATTTATATATGGTTAAAAACTCTTCATATATCAATGACATATAATGTGATGGATTGTTACCAGTTATAAGGTTTATCATGTCACCTATAGTACAATTATAGCTGTATTTAAAATTTAGTAGATAATCAATATGTGAAAATAATTTTTAATAAAATAACTTAATAATTATTTTAGGTTTTAAATAAAATATAAGGGAAGTATAAATAAAAATCTAACTATAAATAATTAGAATTCATTTTCATTTATTTTCATATAGTAATTAAATATTTTTTCTAATAATAATAATAATAATAATAATAATAATAATAATAATAATAATA
>JAIUCT010000032.1:1534055-1596987 GCA_021307375.1 Tetraneura akinire
TAATAATAATAATAATAATAATAATAATAATAATAATAATAATAATAATAATAATAATAATAATAATAATAATATATTTTATATTATCTACCACACACAAAGTAATTCTGAGCAAGAAATGCTGCAATTATTTTTTAATTATATAAATTTATATATATTTAAAAGAATCATTTCGATAATATCAGAAATTTAATTAATAAAATATTTTGCAATATTTTCTTTGTATTATTAACATCTATTATTTCTAATTATATCTTATGTTATGTTTCGTATATTATATAATAAGTGTCCTTACCATTAATTTTTTTAATAGTTTCCATAAAATCTCTATATATACATAATAAATATTTGTAATGCTCTATCAACATTTGATTGGGCCGAGCTTGAAAGGTATCTAGAATTTTAAAATGTAAAACATAATATTTATAATTAAGAATAAATTTATGTGATATATTCATATAATATTATATAGTTACCAATAACTCAAATATAGTATGCATTAGAAATTAGAACAATATTTCTAATTTATAAAATAGGTACTTATTTTATTTATTATTTATTTATTTCACAATATTAGAACGTTAAATGTATAAGTAGGTATATGAATTTAATTTCTAAATTCAAAAAGAAAAAAAAAATAATAATAATAGTTTATCATTGCATTTAATTCTAATTAAAATTAAACACTATTTTTTGTACACCTATATCCCTGCGGTTGAAGTGTCCCTTCCCTTCTCTTGTTTTTATTGTTGTTTCTCTATGGTAATTATTAGTACCTTTAAAGTAAGATTTATTTTGATTTATTTGTTTTAACATAAATTATACGTATATAAATGTATATTCGATGGAGAATTCTTTCAATATATCCAGTGTTAATTATAATAAATTATTGATTATTTGTTATAAGTATTGATAATTCGACTAAACTAATTTAATTGATAATTTGACTAAACTAATTTACGCGTAGCATATTTTAATAAAAGTTTAAGTTTAAATAGTAAATGGTACCTACCTAATTCATTGATATTGTAATTTTTTTCAAAGTTAATATAATACAAGTTATAATATTGACGCCCTAAAAATAAATTTTTTCCAGCGCCTTCTAAAAGTTGGAGTATGGGCTTGTTTATAATATAACATATTCATTTATTATTTATAAATTGGATAAATTTGCAATTAATAACTAATCTGATGATTGCATGCAACATATGCTACCCATTACAGAAACATAGTATACACTATAATTACATTGGTAGTTAGTATTATCAAAATTTAAAATCAATATATAAATATATTATACTCATAATTACTTGGTGAATTGATAATATTAGATGACATTACGTAGTATTGCCAGTGATCTTTATAATAGGGTTCCTCAAGTCCATTTGAATTATTTAAATGATAACGAAATACATCTGCTTCTTGATTATTTGTATAAACTAATAAAAACATTAAAACAGTAGTATTATTCACGTAGTCAGAAAACAATGATTATTATTTTTTGGACATAGTACATATACATAGGACATATTATGGAAAATTTTACTGTTGAATGATGATATTTACTTAATTTAAATATGTTATAAATGTTTAAAGTATAAAAAGGAGAGCTGATACTAATGTGAAACATACTAATGTGGATACAGGTCTAAAGAGGAAAGTGTTGATTTTTGATTAATATTTTAATGCAATGACAAAATATTACATTCACAAAACAATTCTCAACGAAGTACTATCGTTAAATTGGTAACGTAACGTAAATTGGTATAATTACTTTTATTAATTACCATCAAAATGTAATTTCTCCCAAAGACATGATAATCGGAGTATCGGATCACTATCACTAGTATAAAAAATATATACAAACAATCTAAATAAAGAGACACTTTCCATTTCAAACTTAATCCATTCCTCGTTTTACTTATAATCCTATATTATCTAAATTATACATACACGTAGAGGAAATTATTCTTTAATTTTAACTATTATTATTTTTATTTATCACAATATGTATTTTTTGATAATTTAAACGTATTTCCCTATATCTATATTTTTTGAATTGTATAATTTAGAATACTGATAGGAATTAATTAATTAATTTAATTCGCTGCGGGGGGGGGGGGGGTCATATTTTTTTCAATCAATACATTATGTTAGTAAGTTACTAGTTTTTATATCAGCTAGTTACGAGTTTTCTCCTATACATTTACTACAGTATCTAACCTCTTCCAATTCTTCAAACCATTTTGCACTTATGCTAGAGTTCAATAAAGAAATATTGGATAAGAGGACACAGTTTTTCTCGTTATATTTATATGTTATGTTTTATAATTATATTTATATATTTACTTGAATTAACTAAATAATCACATAATTGATCTATATTTTCTTTATAATATATTGCTAGAATAATTAAAATATATAAATATATTAAATAATAAATAATTTTTTTTATTTAAGTCTTTTATAATTTTAAATGTATAAAATAGGTAGGTACATGTTTTATTATAAGATATATATTATACTATGTGGTGTAAAAAAGTACATATTTAAAATAGAAAATATAGTACTGAAATTTATACTAATCAAGTACTTAAATATTATTATCCATAATGCTTAAAATATTATATTTACCATAAGAATTTCAATATCCGATTTTAGGATTATAATTTAAAATATAAAGTAATTTGAAATATGAATTTTGTATTACAAAGTTTTCATTAATGTATAATAATAAAAATTCATATTAGATAAAGTAGTCAAATTTATGTAAAAATGTAGAATAAAAATACTGTAGAACCATATCATATTATTTATGTTTATAATTGTTGGAGGAAATAATGCAAAAGCAATTACATTCTGATTATTGATTATAACACAGTAAAAATTTATATTTATAAGTATATTTATATTATTTTTTATTATTTCGTACATTTATATTATTACCGTGATCAACTCTTTTAATAGATAATATAAGATCAAGTGTACCTCTCTGGCACAATATCCATTTATATAATACTATAGTAACGGTTGCATTTATAACCGAGTCGTCATTTTATGTCACCTCAGCATTATTTACGTGTTAGGCCAGACAATGGTGGGCTGAGTGCGATATATGATTAATCAATTTTCAATAGCTGAGACACCAAGTTTAGTTTTAACATCTGAAACACCTAGTAATGTTTCAATAGCTGAAAAACTTAGTCGAGTTTTTACATCTGAATCATCTAGTCGAGTGTTAATAGCCAAAGCATAGAGTTGTATTTTAAAAACTGCATTAGTCGTGATTATTTCTTTATTTATATATTAATTTGTTCAGCTCAACTAGAAGCTCACACTCCGCTACACCTGTGGGCTGTGATCTACAATATACTACCCTCCAAGATCAGGGTTACTCAGGTGATAATGTATTATTTGTATTTATTATATTTGTTTCGTTGTGGTAATACATTACGTTTATGTTCGTTACTAAATTCCGTGTTAAATATTCAACGCAGGTCACAAGTTTCTAGGACCTGTATTATATAAATAAGAAACCTTTGTTTGATATCGGCCTAACGACCATGTTTAAAAGACCGGTTAGTGTAGTAAGAAATAGCAAGCCGACTACTCCTTAACTGGATAGGACTCGATAGAAAACACTGAACTGTAAAGTACGAGGCATGTAACGTTCCACTATAGATACTATTTATATAAGGAATAAGGGAACAATTTTTTAACACGACGATATTATGGAAATTCATAGACATAATGTGGACTACGATTACTACGAGTCAAGGGCAGTAGTGCGAACGATATTAACATTTTAATAAGTAATAAAAGGTCAGACTTTAAAAAGTACTATAACTATTTCAATCAAAATTATAACTAAATTGAAAAAACTACAAGAAAAAGGAGTCTTAAGGCTCATGGGTACTCATAGTTTCATAGGAGTAATTTTATGGCAATTTTTGCCTTTTTTGTGTGTTACACAAAGTTGTTGTATGAGACATAAATATTATAATTATATGTGTGAGTGTAATATTTTTATATTGCTGGGAACCCTGCGTGTACAATATTTATGTGTACATATTATATTACCACAGATAGCATAAAATTTATATTAATTTATAAATTAATAAATTATATTAATTATTATATTATTATATTTATATTAATTATTATATTATTATATTTTTATTAATTATTATTATTAATTATTTGTTTTATATTAATTAATTAATTTACATTAAACGAATCTGCCATTTCTTTACTACTATTTTCTATTATTGGACTTGCCCACTAACTATAACTTACTGGCTCTAAATTACCATCACTCACTGATATCACACAGGTGTGTATCACCTATCTAATTCTTTGACTAGTGTCTCTCTCAACTTAAATGGTACATGACATATAATGGAATATGATTTGTGGAAAATAGGTTTAGCATTATCTTTTAGTATTATTTCTGTCTTATAATTTTAAATAGTTTGACTAGATTCATTAGTTATAATATTAGGATACTTAACTAAATACTTATCAATTTAATTATTGTTACTGTGTGTATATAATTTAATCGATCCGACTTTGATCTGACTTTTCTTCAATGTGGATATAATAATCACACTCGTTCTAAAAAAAGGTGTACCTACCATGTTTATTACTTTTTAATACAAACAGCTCCAACTGTAGTTATTGCATTGCCTTCACCATTACTACACAGTCTAACATCCACCAATATTTTTCCTAACACAGTAACACTTTAACTTTTTCACCTGTAATTAATACTAAATTAACTAAAACATTATTTAATGGAATATAAGAAAATAATTTAAAATAGGTACATAGGTATCTTCATTTATTACTGATGCACATGCCCCTGAATCAATTTTCATTTGTAATTTCACTTCTTGTATCCAGATCTATTTATCAGATCATTATCCAGATGCACTTTCTTCATTACATACTGTTTTGATGCTCTTCTGTTGCAATGCCTCCACATACCATTGAATTTTATCCAACTCTTCTGATATTTCATTAACACTATTATTGCTTGATTTTTCTGAAGCGTTTATACTATACTGTCAGTGGCGTCATTTCAATTTTTTTTTTTTTTTTAATACGCATGACGTATAGAACAAGCCCCTAGTTTATCCAGAATTTTTAACACAACAAAAATAAAGTATTTTCAAACAATAACAATAATTCTACTAACCCATCTAATAGTTGGTGTATTATATTTACAATAAATAAATCATAACTAATCATAACTTAATCATAACCTAACTAAAAAATTTTCTTGAATAAAATTTTGGATAGTTAATTTCATGTTGATTGTTCTTAAGCCAAAATATGTTATCAGTTAGGCCACAAGCCACTACCAATTATTCAGTCCAATTAATTTTTAAACCGGGCCAAATTACTACAATATTGGATTTTAAATACGCAAATGTATACCCTGCGCGGTCCAACTGACGCCACTGTGTACTGTACTCTTGAACTTGAGCGACTTCTACTTTTACGATTATAATTAAACTCGTTTTTCTTTATTGACAAATAATATTGAGCAATATGTCCCACTTTATTACAACTTCAACATATTCCATTCCTTACTGGACACTGATCAATACTGTTATGTGATCCTCCACACTTAGTACACAATTCACTTTTTCTATAATTACTTCTTACAGACTCATACTTCAATGACTTTTGAGATTTATTATTTCATTGCACTGCAAACTAATTCATAACTTCTGCATATTTACTTCTTTTTCTGCTAATTCCCAATTAATTGCAGTCAAGCACGCCATACTGTAAGTTAATTTCGCTTCTTTAAATAATATTGCACGTAATTTTTTGTCACGAATACCAAACACCAACCACAAATGCATTGTTTAAAAATGCACCGAATTTACAATTCTGTGCTATTGCTTTTAATTCTATTACATAATCTGATATTGACTGACCTGACTTTTGATCTAAAAAAATTAATAACTTTTGCAATTTCATTTACTTCTGGAGTAAAATGTTTTTTTAATACTTCCAGTAAAACCTTAAACGTTTTCTTTATTGGTTCTTCCGCAAATACTAATTGCATTAATGTAGAATACACGTCTTGCCCAATGAACGTTAATAAAAATGCTACTTTTTTATTTACTTCTATATCATTAAGAACAAAAAAATAATGTTGTAATCGCTCTGCATACTCCGAAAATTCATCACCAGGCACGTATGGATCTATTTACCCTAACAATGTAACACAATTATAAACAAATTACACATTTACTATTACACGTGATTTCCAAACTACATCATCTTCGTCGCCACATGTTATAAATTGGAAAGAGGAGCCAAAATCAAATAGTCATTTCTTTATGCTAGCAGAACAACAACTGTTTATTATAATACAAAAACAATATAACACAATCAAAGTAATTTTATGGTGGTACCACTGATGGCCAATAATCAGTACACCACAAACACCATGATTCTGTAATAGAATAAAAAGAGCGGGTATAAAATATAATATGGTAGTATAGTTGGGTGACATTTGTGATAGAATAAAAAGAGCAGAGGTAAGATATAATAAGCACGAGTGTATATAAAAACCTATTCGTGTTAGAAATGTCCTACCAGATTATAATATTAAACCTACTCTCCATTCCATTACGAAAATTATTATTATGATTGTACTTACAGTTTCCTTTGGTAGTTGACGTTCAATTTAAAATATTAAGTACTGGGAGTGGTACGATACGCGTTACTATCGATCTGTCGTGATATACCTTATTTGTTTAATTACCTTAGACACCAGCACAAATTTAATGTCCAATGATTGAATAGTAAACTTAGAACTTGGGCACATACAATACAACAATCTCCTCAGGTGTACACCGACTAGCGCAAACGAATGTGCACTATGGTTTCTTCCTTAACAGGCAAGATTATATTGTAATTAGAATTAATGCGTGATATCACCGTTTCTCATCCACTCAATAGACGAGTCACGTTATGTGAAAATCACCACATTAACCTATCATCCAGGTCTACGTGATATATAGGATATACCTTACGTATCAGATATTAATAAATAAAGAACAAAAGGTTTAATATCAATACAGATCAATAAGCAAATACGAATAAAACCAATGTGACAAAATATATAAAATTTAATGAAGACGCATAGATCTAATAACATGGTCCGCGAATTCCGCGTAAAGGGTAAATTAAAAGGATGACATGAGACAAACAACTATGAGGACGGCGAATTCGTCTGCAACCTCACAGCGTTCTACATGGTCCTTAAGAGAATATTATTATGCGAGAAACGGGAGTCGGAACATAGATTGAGTGGTCAATCGGGTGTCCGAAAAAAGAAGATCTAAGTGAAGCTGCAAGGGCTTCTTATAGGCATGCCCCCTGGAGTCCCCACCTATTCAATTAAAATGATTAAGATAATTGTTAAAAGGCAGTGCTGAATAATATTATATAAAATTATTATTGAAGTATAATTTGTAGTGGGGATGAGAAGGGTATTCTCTAATATTATTGGTATTAGTCGTATTGCATCACTATTTCTTGTTTCGTTTATTGCAATAAAAACCAATATTAATATATTACAATTCATTGTGTCATGTGTTATACAATACGTCTTTGAATTTAAAATTATAAACTAAATAGGAGAGAGGTAGAGGTAGAATATAGAGGTAGGTAATTAATTTACTTAATGTATTTAATTATTTTTTTTAAATTAAGATATACTAAGTGTACCTATACTCTATTCGGGATTAGATTGGGAGTGTTTCGCGCATACGACTGACAAAAATTGTAGTCGCTCCCTTATCAGTCGCCGGCTATTCCCTCTCCGCAACTAAATTTTATAGTATACAGAGCGAATAAAATATGCTTGGCTCGCACATCAGTTTCAGTTATCAATTCCCTATCATAATTTATATTTTATTTTACAACACGTCCTAAATCGTAACCACTATAAAATAAAATACGCTGTATAACATACCGATCAGTGCAGCTGGCACAAAGTATTATGGGATTTGTGTAGCCTATAGTTTATGTTGGGAGTAATGGAACGAAAATTGGTTTCTGCGTACTCCTAATTTAATCCCGAATTGAGTATATATATAGTATATGGGAATATTGAATATAGAAAATTATTGCTATTAACAAATAACATTAGGTACTATAATAATATATTAGAAACAATGTAACTTTCTGGTCGAAATATTATTATTTTATAGTACCTACATTATTATACATAAATATATTACCTGCTTCAAGAATATCACCAACTCTACTTTCAAATAATTCAATATTAGAAGCATTGTTTATATATTGTTGAAAAATTTTGTAATTATGCTCTGTTGCAATCACTTTATTAAACTTGATTACTAATAAAAAGGATAATAATATTATATTAATATATTTACAAGAACTATATTTATCATATAACTAATTTATATTATTATATATTTATACACTTTTTGTTTATTATTAAGATTTTTCCAATAAATAGTTTATTATCATATGTCCCTAAGTTTATTTATCAATTTCATGGGTTTTAGTAAAATATATTAACATATTATGCAGTATAGTAATATTAACCATTTTTTGTCATCATATTAAATTCTGGCGCATAAAATATAATATTTTTTTTATATTTAGATTGATAAAAAACAAAAACAAAAATATTTGAAAATATCTAGTTATAATCATTGTTTTAAAAATTATTACAAGAACTATAAAATTATAACTTTTTTTATAACTTTACATAGATGTATAAATATTACACATTATATTTTATGCAATTGAAAAAACTTTTTAATTATTATGTAATCTATATATAGACCTGTTTTATAATGTTCCTACCAACATTATTATATATAATAATGACAATAATGTGTATTTTTGAAGAATTTTTTTTATATTTAAAATTACACAATTCATAATTTTTCAATTCCTTTGATTCTTTTGAATATCTAAAATCATAAATCTATTTATTCTGTTACGATTAAAAAATTTTAAATATATATAATATATAAATATAAAATATGTATATAGGAACTATATATTTTTATTACATCATATTATTTTTATTTATCTAAAATTTTTGACACATTTGATATACGAACTTTAAGATAAAAATAACATTGTAATATTATAATCTCCTGCATTTTTGTATGACTTATTTTTAATTAATTTAATCACCTTACTACTTTTGAGGCGGTTAAGTGGTAAAGACCATAGATACGGTATAATAAAAAATATTTAAAAATAGGCATTATTAAGAAAAATAGATGGACTACTGGACTCACTTAATAAATCAATATTTAATTCTAATTAATTTCATGACTTATCATATTATACAAAGAAAATAATAATTGATTTCCCTGAAACTAAGGAATATTAAAATTTACCTTGAAGTAATTTATATGCCAAAAACAAGTTCTGCTTTATTGAATTATCCTTCAGTACTGTAATATTTTTTAAATAAAATTAATATCAAACAATAATATAAAAAAAATTCAATAATATAATATTTTTTTAATAAAACTAAGATTATAATCTATTGATTATCTATTGATCGTCTATTGATTTCAACAAAAATGTTTCCATTATCTGCGTTCATAAATCATTTAGTGTGCAATAGTGCAACAGGTGACTAGGTGAGTGCTGAGAAAACAACATAAATGTTGAGAAATGTATCCCCAATAACTGCCAATGAATTTTATGATCTAGGATTAAGAAAGAACTTAAGATTTGAAATTTTTTTAATAATTTGGTATCATGTTAAGTAAATTGAGAGTTGTTAGCATACGTCAAAAAATTTTCAGATATTAGAACCACAAAATTGCCATTTTGTCTAATACTAAATAGATAAAACCGAGAATTTTAGGAAATATACAATGTTCTATATGTTGTCGACAAATTAACTTAACAGTTTGAAAATTTTATTGCTTATATAAAGTCATTATGTATATACCTAAAAAATCAAGCATCTAAGTTAAAAATTTCTTGAGTTATCGTTAAATGTTCAAATCAAATTCATTAAAATTTCAGTTTTGTGAATAATACAGTTTTTTCATCATATTTTGGTAAATCCACTTTCAAACTGGAAACATATTCTATTTTCAAAAATTGGAAATTTATTTTAGATAAAAAAAGTGTCTTCAGACATAAAAAAAAGACAAATATATCATTGCAAAAAATATATATTTTTCGCGTCTTTCAAAATCAAAAAGTGTATAAATTTTATGATCTAGGTTTCAATATAATTTTAAATATAGTCAAATGAGCTCAAGTTTATTTTTTTAAAAAAAACCTAGCAAAGAGATACCTACAGGTGTAATGACGAAAGTGTTGAATTTTAATTAAAATTTTAATGAGATGATTAATCATTACATTCGTGAAAACGATTTTGAGCGAAGTTCATTAGATAATAAACTCGTATATATACCGATGAAAACATTTACATTGTTTATCGGTCTCTACGTGCAATATTAATAATTTATCATAAAACCCCTAAATGAGTCAACTAAATACCCAAATCTGACAGTACTTCGCACATAATCGTTTTTCGATTATAATGATTTATCAATGCATTCAAATTTTAATCAAACTTTAACTCTATACTTTTTACACCTGTATCCCTTCCCTAGCTTTTTATACTTTAAACAGCTATACACAAAAATATCGTAAATGTAATAATTCACAATCAATTGGAACTGAATTAAGTAAAGTGTCTTTTAACTTGAATAAAATTTTCAGAAATTTTATTTAACATTATTGTAAATTATTGAAATATTACAAGAAGAAACCATATTCATACTTTAAATCAGGGGCGTCTTTCGGAGGAGCGATGTGGCGATTGCCCCCTCCATGGCTCATTATTCCATTTCACAATTTTATAATTTCTATACTTATTATTGACTTTTAATAATTTAAATATTATATTATATTTGTATTTCAATAATCATTAATATATTGTATCGAATTTTATTACAAACAATTTTACAGTACCCGCATGAAATATTCAAGGTCCTTTATTTTGAAGAAAAATTAACTTAACGGTTCGAAAATTGTATCTGATATATATAATACCATAATACCAATATAAACATTTAATTTAATTTTTAAATTACTAACTTCAAAATTGCCTGAGTAATCGTGAAATATTGTAATCTAATTTTTGTCGAAATTTTAGTTTTCGAAAAGAATTCCGTTTTTTCGTTGTTTTTGTTATCGTATAGGGTCAATTTTGAAAAATTCGGAAATGTCCTAAATAAACTACCAACTACATTCACTTCTTAAACGGAAACATATGCTTCTTGTAAAAATCGGAGCATTATTTCGGGTACCTAGTAATAGTGTCTTCAGACATAAAAAGAAAAAAAAGAAAAAAAGACACACATTTCTGTAAAACCAATACATTTTTTCGCTTCGCTTAAAATCTAAAGGATAATCTTTTATGTTTTTAAAATTATTATTAAATTTAAATATTTCTTTCTGATAAAATGACTTTAGCATTAGTATACAATGTGATAATATTGTAATCCAAATAATAACGATAATAATTATTTACCATCCATAAATTTATATATTATAGATATAGTTATCATAAAATCCTCTGCGTTATCTAAATTAAAAATAAAAGTAACAAAAACCATTGGTTATAATAATAATGGTGATATTCACAGTAAAAATAATATTATACTATAATAATACGTCATAATTATTAGTTATTAAGTTTTTAAAACAATGGTTAATCTTTATTTTTGATAAAAACATACTAATCGAAGGTTAATTTATTTTAATTAAGGATTAAAATATAGATAATTTTAATAGTATAAATCTAAATAATTATATTAATATAATTAATAGTACTTCTGAAATAATATTACATTATATTATGTAACTATACGAAAGGATTATATGTATATCAATATACTGAATTTATCATTTCGTGAATATTGGATAATAATAAATTGTTTAAAATATTTTACATCCCTACTCGTAATAAAAGTACTCTTCTCTTCCTTATTTATCGGTCCATATAACAAATTTTTTATTTTATGTAACTCCATTACGAAACAAGCATCAACATATTGATCTAGAAAAAGAAAATAATTATTATACTCGGTTTTATTGTAAAAATAATAATGTTAATATTAAAAATTTTATGTATATTTATAATTTTGTTATTAAAATTAATGCAATAATTAAAAAATTTCCAATTTTCTGTGATAAATCATTAGATTTGAACAAATTATTGTTATATTTGTAAATATCATTTCAAGAGCTACTTTTTCAAATGAGAATTGTCCCTATCTTAACCTATGCGCCTTAGTAGCGATGACACCTTTTATCACGAGGACAAATTGGAGTCAATAGGAATCATTTTATACTATTAGAATAATCTAAGGTAGTGAGGTATGACAATTTACGTGAGGAATTCTTTATAATTACCTTATTATACTCCTACTACGTAAATTATATTGCAAATAGACTAATCTTAATTTTATACGTATACGAAACAATAAGTCAAATATTGGAACGATAATATTATTAAGATCGAAATATTTTGTCATTGGTTATCTTATCCAATAATTTAATCAGGGGCGTTCCGAACGGGGGGGTAGGGGGGGTGTCTACCCCCCCAAGTAGTTTATCTCAGTCGGCAAAACGCAAATTTGTCAAAAAATTTGACATAGTCGGCAAAATGTCACTTTTATTTCAATTATAGGTTAATTATAGTCAATTATAAAATCATCGTCGCTTTTAGCGATTATAGGTATTATTTATAGCGTTATTACTATAAACTATTTATGTAGACATAGAGAATAGCAAAGACTATAAAAAATGGCAAATATGCGTATCACTGTGTTGCTAATATACCTCTTTAGTCCTTACTTTATTATGGTAATACCGCTGTTAGGTATGGTTTAAAATAATCGTGAATATTCTAAAAATATCCGCATTATGCATCAATGACCCAATCTATATTTCCATCTAACCGCCCAATCAAGTTTATATACTTACACGACTGGGTGTGTACTATGTGCGTTAGTTGTTAGATTTGTGTTATAAATTTATAATATGTGGTGTACCGTATAATATGAAATTTGTATTTATTGTAATCTTATTGTAACGTTATTGTGTGTATGTATTATTTTACCTTTTACGTTAGTGATTGGCGATAATTTGGTTTGCAGTTTTTGTATTTTGTTTAATAAGAATGTAATTAATATTATCCAATACTAACTTTAATAATATTTTTAGATTCTGAGCGAAGCGAAGAATGTATTGGTTATACAATGATGTGTGATTATTTTTATTTTTTTGTTTTTATGACTGAAGACACTTGTACTACCCGAATTAATGCTCCGATTTTCACGAATAGGGTATGTTTCCGGTAGCAAAGTGGATTTACTTGGTACTTTACTTAGGTCATTTTTTAAATTTCTCAAAATTGACGCTATGCGGTAGAAAAAACGGCGAAAAAATGACGAAAAAACAGCATTTTTCGCGAAAAATGAAATTTCGACGAATTCGATTTCTATATTTCACGATAACTCAGGCAATTTTTAAGATAGAGACCTGAAATTTTTTTTGGGTGTTCACATAGCTATGACATATATTTGGTAAAATTTTGGAACCGTTTTTTAAATTTTTTTACTAAATATAGAACTTTGAATATTTCGTAAAATTCACGTTTTTACGTATATAATGTGTGATAAAATTGTCAATTTTGGGTATTTTGGTCTGAAAATTTTACTGAAGTATACTTACATATTACTTAACATCATACTAAAATATTATAAAAATCCCAAGTCACAATTTTTTTTTTATAGCTCTTTTAAGTTGATATTTGTAGTTCAAACGAAAATTATAATCTGACTGAACTTCGCTCAGAATCGTTTTTTCGAATGCAATGGTTTATCATTATCCTGTGCGGCAGGAGTATCAGCTAATCTTTTTTTTTTTTAATATATTTTTTTTTATTTTCTGGATTATGTACAAAACTTAATACTTATTAACCCTACACTGCATGGTGTCGCTATATATGTGTATGATACAATTTTTCAAGTTGGATAATACGTTCATTAGTATTGAAAAAATGATATAATAATTAATTTATGGTATAATCAATTTTTGAATACTATTGATTTTATTTATTAATTATTGACAATCCTACTCCTAGAAGATAGCGTTAGTTATTTAGTAATTTAATAAATTCGGAATCAGAATTCTCATAGTCGGCAATTTTTCAAACTGATACCCCCCCCAAATAGAGAAGCTTCGGAACGCCTCTGAATTTAATATTTACTTAATTGTACAAAATGAACATGATATTTTAAAGAGTCCTAAATAAATAAAATTAAAACTTCGATATAAAACAAAAAATTTAGAAATTTTAAATATTAAGGCAGCTCTCTGCAATAAATATAAACGAGTTCTAACGTATTGGCTTTAGTTTTACTTAAAAAACAATTTTAAAAACAATTTTATGTATGTAATAACACAAATACGAATACTGCAATTTATTTTGGGTTCTATTACTTTTAATTATTATTTATATTTTTATACTTATTATTTATATTTATACTATTAATACTTATTTTTTTATATTTGTAAAGAAATCTATTTTGGATCGTACAAATTACATATTAAATATTATTAATATTTTTTTTTTAAATCGTACATTTCGTAAAATAAAATTACTCGAAAACGTTAATACTTTATAAAAAGTAAAATATAGATTTTTTTGTTATAATATTAATAAAATTAAAAATTGGCTTCGTACGATCCAAAAAAGAGTTCATTATAAATTCAAATTTCTCCTTAAAATTATTTTTGGAAAAAAACATCAGTTCTGATTTCGATCATTTTTATCGTAAATATATAATAATATTATAGAATGGTATAAGAAATATCTATTCTAATGTTACTACAATTATACATTATTATACTACATATGTATAATTATAGTTTATCTTATCCGTCCATTATCGCATCGATAAAAACATTTTTCTAGTTATAGATATGTATCATACATATTATGAACAATTATAAAAATGTTGTATATTATAAATTATGTAGTTATTACTTCTCCGAATTATTTTCGAATTTTCTCCCCTCGAAATATCGGACACCTCTAAATAACGGACAAAATTACGGCGACCGTGAGTGCCCGCTACTGGTATTTAGAGGTTTTACTGTATTATTTGACATGTGCATGCGACATGCGTACTCTAACCGTCTAACCCAACATACTACATCACACAATCATACATTGTTCTTTACACACACATACACGAAACGTCATTAAATAAATTTAACTATTGCCTATATAATTTTACTTAAATATTCACTACTGATTGCCGACTTAAAGCATACATAGCGCAAAATAAATGTTTAGTTGTATTTAAAAAATATAAAGGCTGGTCATTAACGAGATAATAAGTTAAAGACAAATTATTTTAAATATTTTATCTTAACTTTTAAAATTTAAATATTTGTTAACTTAACTTTTAGTTCAACTTTTTTTTATTATATATTAACGTAATAATTAATGAGTAAAATTTCTTAAATTTCAAGTTTAATATATAACTCTATATGTTTATATACATTTTATAGAAAAAAAAAAAGAAATATTTCCTATTTAATTTTTTCATAATTTGACACTTTATTTAGACGGTTAAACAAATGAGTTTTATTTTTATATGATAGGAAAATACTAATAATAATTTTATAAATGCCCTATGTCCAGTGTTAGGACTTATCTAGATAAATTTATCTAGATAAATTATCTAGATAATTATTTTTTTATCTTTTATCTATATCTAGATAAATAAATATAAGTTATCTAAGTATTTATTTTAGATAAAAATTTAACTTATCTAGATAAATAATTATACAAGATAAATTTTTTGATGATAATTAGATGGTTCTGTTTCAAATTGTTTAATTTTTATTCTCATTATCTCAGACACAACTTGTACGTAAAATAACATCCAGGGCTAAAAATATATGATGTTTTTCTGAAAAGACTATTAATTATTCCTATTTAGTAGGTACTTATTACTTATTAGTTATAAATAATTAATATTCTATATTTGGTTTATAATAAACTATTAATTTATATAAGTAGCCTATATTAGTATATTACTGTCGCGAGAAATATGTCATGTCTCATGACCAGTGTTATTTCCCAGAATTTTATAAATATTTTTGGTGATACACAACATGATATAATTAATAAAGCCAAAAGTAAACATATTATAATATAGGCATAAACTTGCATGAAGGTATATTATATATATTTTTTAATTACCTAGTTGTTTTAATTTTAATTTTTATAATATTATCTGTTATTTATCTAGATAAAATATTTTTATCTTTTATCTTTTGGTTAGATGAATTTAATTTGTTTATCTTTTATCTGTATCTTAGATAAAATTTAGTGTTGTTATCTTTATCTTTATCTTTATCCAGATGATTTTTTTGTTATCTGTTCCTAACACTGCCTATGTCTAATTGTAATATTTACAATGATAATAATAATTATATTTTTCTGGATATACGAGTAGATTATTTTAAAAAACATGATACATATTGTAAACTAATAAATATTTTTTAAATGGTATTAATAGAAAAAAAAAGAAGGGAAATAATACAGGTGTGGAAGGGATATAGATGTTCAATCATAGTGTTTATTTTTAATTATTATTTTAATGATAAACCATTGCATTCGAATAAACGATTCTGAGCGAAATTTTACCGTTTATCATTATCTACTACTCTACTAGATACTATATAACTAGATCGTAGATCGCCCGTAACGTTGGAAGTAGAAAACGTATAAATCCCTATATTTTGTGTGTTAGATAGAGAAAAAGAATTGATACCGAATCCCCTTAATGTTAATATGTAAAAAAATAATTTTAAAACATTCAATTTTCATATAATATTATGTTTTTTTTGTTTTGCATATAATTAATATTTTTAAATGTTAAAACAAATTTGTTAAATAATTGTTTAATTTATGAAACAACATAGGCGTTATAATGTAAAAAAAAAAAGAATTGTATATTTTTTAAAGCATTATTAGGATTAAAATATATAAAAAAATGTCAAATAGCTGTGTTATAAATAAAAAAAAATTGTAGTAGTAAATAAATTTAATCGCAAATATTTAATATAAATTATAACTTATAACAATATTCGATAACGAACGATTATCTCTTTTTAAATTCTTTCTTTATCATTTGCCTACATTTTATCTGGAAATCCCCTTGTTATAATTTATTGTATATTTGTATGGCGAAATTTACGATTACAATAGGTAATAATAATAAACATTATATTATAGTAAACACTACAACTACACGAATATACTTTATAATTTATAAATCAGTACACGTTTATTTGCCATCGTGTAAAAATCCTACTTTACGGAAGAAATTCCACAGCAATAAGAAATACAAGTTTTCCAAGGAAATTTGAAAAATTACAATTTATATTTAATATTTCTTGGCTTAATATATATATTTTAAATATATTATATTTGAATATTAATAACCAATTAGCGTTTAATGTCTATTACTCTATAATGCAGGCTATATCCCATACTATGGTAGTATGTTTTACATACTAAATAGACAAAAGAAAAACATTTTTATGAAAACAGTTCAATTATGATGTCCCGGATTTCTTAAAATTTAATCTGGCCACCCTAGCATAGAGTGGAGATGTGACTTTAGATTTTCGAATACCATTAGGCGCGATACTTTAGGTTATTTCGTTCGGGATATACAAGCTTATGTGCATTACTTTTCAGCCTACTCGTATAAAAAAAAAATATATAAGTGGAAAATACTTTTGCCACATGAACACATTAGAGTCAACTGAGACAACAAGCAGCCAGAATATTAGTCTTGGAATAATCTAAGGTACCTATGTCAATTTATGTAAGGAATTCCTTTTAATTATATTAATATATTCCTAACCGTCAATTTTATTGCAAACAGATTGATATTAATTATACACGTAGAACAAATAAGTCAAATATCGGACGATAATAATGAGATCGGGATAATGTGTCAATAGTAAACTTGTCAAAAATTTAATAATTACGAGTGCATAATTATAAAAAACCAACATGAAATTGTAAAAATTAAAGAGTCATAAAAATAATAAAACACAAATACTCCGGTAAAGAACTATAGAACAAGAATTTTAAAATTATTAAATATTTAAATTTTATTGTTATAAATAATATATTTGGTGATTCAAACACTTTAAATTAAAATAATTGTTATAATATAATATTTGTTAATTGTAATAATACTTACTTATATAATATAATTTTTCATTAGCTTCTTGTGGTAATTCCGGCATTAACGATGTTATTGAAAGAGGTGTGAAAACTATTAAAGTATTATTATATGAATTGACTTTTGATAATATAGGTATTATATATGTATGTGATAAAATATTGGAATGTTTAAAATAATTATTAGAGAAAAAATAAAAAATTTGATTTATTTCCTATAATTTATCTCTACAGTCATTGATAGAATTGGCAATTTTAAGGTTTCATGTTTTTGAATTTAAGGCTACATAATTAAGCCTTTCCCTTCCTCTCCATCAATTGGGTTGTTTATTTGTGACAGCTTTTCCTCTACATATCAAGGGCTAATTACTGAGTAATTAGTTAAGTTAGCGCGTCCTTGCCGATTACTACATCTTGGCCATATTACCTTGTACTGACATACCATAGTTGTAACATAATTATACAAGAATATCATATTATATAAATTGTATTTATTTTAATAAAGAAAAGAGCTGATTCTTCTGCCGCATAGGATACAGGTCTGCGAATCAAAGCGTTTAATTTTAATTAGAATTTGAATGCAATGATAAACCATGGCATTCGAAAAAACGATTCTGAGCGAAGTTCAGTCAGATAATAATTTAGGTATTTTTTAAAATATTGACAATTTTTTATTAAATATTTAAACCACAAAATTTTTTCACACATACAGGGTGTAACAGGTCTATCTGACAATTGCAATAACTTTTTTTCTATTCATTTTTTTTAACTTTTTATTTTTCAAATAAATACTGAGCCCTTGCGCTACAATACTGTCTATTTCAAATATTTTTTTGTACTTGGCAAACTCAAATTTGGTAATTTAAAATTTTATTTTATTGTTTAAGAAAAATTTCAAAATAGCCATTTCGTAAACCTGATTTTTAGAAAAATATTAGTGTTTAAAATTCTAATAAAGGTTGACCCATTTATTTTCTACGATTTTTTAAAGTTTGTGAAAAAGTTAAGAATTTTATTGTATACCACATAAAATTATAACAAATATTATTGTATAACACTATTAATTAAATGGCTGATCGAAATTTAATTTTTATTCCAAGATTTTTGTTATCGCTTACATCATCAAATTGATATTTATTATTATGAGTCCCAGTTATATTATGATTATTATGCTTTCATGGAAAAGTTAATCAAATCACCGATCATTTGATAGACCCGTATAATATTAATTGTACCTATAATTTTAGTAATTTAATTCACATTTTCAAAAAGTTTAAAAAATCATAAGAAATAAATGACCAACCTTTAAGAAGATATTTTAATACCATAACTTTTCTAAAAATCCGGTCTACAAAATGGCTATTTTGATTTTTTTTTAAAATGGTAAAATTAAATTTTAAATTTTCAAATTTGAGTTTCCCAAGTACAAAAAAATATTTGAAATCGACAGTATTGTAGCGCAAGGGCTCAGTATTTATTTGAAAAAAAAAGGTTAAAAAAATGAATAGAAAAAAGTTATTGCAATTGTCAGATAGACCTGTTACACCCTCTATAGTACATAAATGAACATTCTATATAATTTTTATATTATTAAATTTTCAAAATTTTTATATAATATTTGTCAATTGTATTTAACATTATTGTAAAATATTGTAATCTAATAAGGAAAATCCATATAAATAATTGAAATATTGATTTTACTGAAATTTCAAGTTCAAACGACTATAAAAAAAAAAATTGAGAATAGAGATTTTTCTAATATTTTGATATGTTGTTAAGTAATATGAATATATACAGTATACTTCAGTAAAATTTTCAGACCTTAATATCATAAATTGCCAATTTTATCAAACATTAGGTATTATAGGTATACATAAAAACGAGAATTTTACGAAATATTCAACGTCCTATATTTTGTAGAAAAATTAATGTAACGGTTCAAAATTACATATTTATATATAATTGCTATGTGAAGTCTTTAACTTAAAAATTACCCAAGTTAACGTGAAATATTGAAATTAAATTCGTTAAAAATTCAGTTTTTGTGAAAAATGCCATTTTTCGTCGTTTTTTCTACCGCTTAGGGTCAATTTTGAGAAATTCGAAAAAGTACCAAAATAAAGTACCATCTTCATCCACTTTTACATATGAATTATTATTTCGGGTAGTAAAAGTGTTTTCAGAATATTTATTTATATGTATGGATTCCAAGATTTTCGTTTTACTAAAAATATCAACTTAAAACAGCTATAAAAAAAATTGATACTTAGGATTTTTTTATTATTTTAGTATGATGTTAAGTAATATAAAATATACTTCAGTAAAATTTTCAGACTTTTTTTTTCAGAATTTTTCAAAATTGCCAATTTTATCAAATATTATATACGTAAAAATGAGAATTTTACGAAATATTCAACGACCTAAATTTTGTAGAAAAATTAACCAAACAGTTCCAAAAATTTACCACATATATATAATAGCTATGTGAACACCCAAAAATAATTTTCAAGTCTCTAACTTAAAAATTGCTTGAGTTATAGTAAAATATTAAATCGAATACGTCGAAATTTCAGTTACCGTGAAAAATGCCGTTTTATCGTCATTTTTTCGTCGTTTTTTCTACCGTTTAGGGTCAATTTTGAGAAATTCGAAAAATGACCTAAATAAAGTACCAACTACATCCACTTTACTACCGGAAATATATACGGTTTGTGATAATTGGAGTATTATTTCGGGAAGTGAAAGTGTTTTCATACATAAAAAAAAAAAAAAAAAAAAAATCACACATCATTGTAAAACCAATACATTCTTCACTTCGCTCAGAATCTAAAAAGAACAAGAAATTTATAAATCAGTACTTATTGAATTATTCGAGATTACGTATCAAGGGATAAGGATGTAAAGTGGATAGTGTTGAATATTGATTCTGAGTGAAGTTCTATCAGCGAAGTTAACATAACCTAACCTATGGACATTAAAGGAACTTATTTAGGGAGTCATATATATACCTAGGTATTGATTGAAATTAATATTAGTAAAAATTTAAATACATAGATACTTATTTAAATTTAAATGTTAACGTATTAAATGTAAATGTAAAAGTGTTTAAACTAGTTATATATTTGTAGTAAAAATATGAAAGTGTTTTATTATCAGGGGTGGTAAGGACTATTTTATAAGATATACGACAATTGATCCTATTATATTGCGTATTAATCGCATGACAGTTGATCGTGGATAAAAAAATCGTTTTAAAATTATAATATTCAATAAATAAAATTCATGTTTTAATTATATAATATTTATATATACCTATAATTAAAAATTTTTAATGCAGTTTTATAATTTAACCTACAACATATAATTTTTAAATTTAAATGTAAATTTAATTTTAGATTCTGAGCGAAGCGATGATGTATTGGTTTTACAACGATGTGTGTCTTTTTTTTATGTCTGAAAACACTTTTACTACCCAACATGATTCTCCGATTTTCACGAATAGCATATGTTTCTGGTTGGAAAATGGTAGTTAGTATTTTATTTATGTCATTTTTCGAATTTCTCATAATTGACCTTAAGCGATAGTAAAATTGACGAAAAAATGACGAAAAAACAGAATTCTTGACGAAAACTAAAATTTCGACGAATTTAATTTCAATATTTCACGATAACTCAAGGCAATTTTGAAGTTAGAAACATGAAAATTTTATACTATATGTGCTATTTGTACTGTATGTGTACATAAATGAACACCCTATAAATGTGGTAATCGGTAAGAACATGCATATAACTTATTGCAATATTTAAACCGAATAATGAATATTATATTTCATGTGTATTATATACAATCGTTATTATATGCCTAATATAAAAAATAAAATATACCTAAACATTAAAATAATAGTAATCATAATAATAATAATATAATATAGTAAGAATTGGAATGAATTAAAAACTGCGGTATCTGGTAATAATATATTGTGATAATATGATTTAATAAAATAATTGTGGAAGGGGAAATCACTAGACATTTGAAGTTATAATTTTTGAAGTAATATTTAGTTATGAATCAATATAATTTTAAAAGCTTAAAACCCAAAATTGCCAATTTTAATAAATATTACTATGGAAGAAAATAAAAGTTAAGTTATATGTCGTTAGGCTCTTATAAAATTTTCAGAATGTTAAATCCTAAATTAGTAACTTTATTAAATAATATACAAAAAATACTGAAATTTTAACGGAAGTTCAATATTTTCACGAAAAATTGATGTAAATACATTTTCAAATTTTTACTATTTATATAAAATACCTAATCAAAAATAGTGAAATCAAATTTTTGAAAATAAAAAATTCTATAAGTGGCACAAAATCAAAATTTTAGTAAAATAAAAACCCACTTAATTCAATATTTTTTGTGTTCTTGTAAACCATTTAAAATTGATTTCGTCAAAATTACACATTCCATGATTATTGTTAAAATTTTTATTAATTTTACGTAGAAATAAAGAAATTTAAAAATTTCCTAAAAATTTTCATATTTTGCTAATATAATATTTAAATTAGTAAATTTGAGTGCGCAATCTGAAAATTTTATAGTTAATTAACTAATTATTGAATAACTCAATTCCAAAATATTTCAAGAATGACAAGTCTTAATTATTAGGTAGGTATTTTTATTTTTTAATATTTTTGAAAATATGTTTTGAGAAAAAAATTAAACGTCACATTTCGTTGTAATATGAACGAAATTGAATTTCATTTGTAACTATTAGTAATTTTATATATTTATATATTATTTAGGTCATTGATATTTAATAGGTAACTTACTAGCATTGGCGAAATGTGAAGGAAAGATAATAATCATAAAAATAAATAAAGCATAACTTTTGAAAGTAATCATTTTTATTGTGTAAAAATGTAATAAGATAATAATTATTTAAATTGACCAATATTCAAAGAAAAATACAATAAGAATAAAAATAAAAATTATAAATTTTGAATTGTTTTATTTATTACCTTTTGGAATACTAAAATAACTTGCGACAATAAAATGTGTTAACTATTTTTATATTTTATATTTATACGTTCATACTTGTTAAATACATACCTATTGCATCATTTGATATTTCTTTTATATTTATTTAATGTAAGTATTTACAATTTTTAATATAGATACATCACTAATAATAATTATGATTTAAATTTACAAAGTTCACGAAATAAAATAAAACATGGTAATTATATTTTTTATTTTTAATATATACATAAGAAATCATTCTCATTTATTAATAATAAAGCAAAAAATAATTAATGATCAATCGATTAAAATAAAATATATTATAAAAATATATTGAACATAAAAATTAAATTGAATTTTTCATAAGTCTATAGAAAAAATATTCGTTTGTAAAAATGGTATTAGATTGACACTATATTAGTATTGTCAAAATCATATAATTTATTTTTAATATATTAAAGTTATTTTGATGAATTCGATCATCTTTATGAAGTAGAAAAAATATTATTATTTTTATAACATTTAAAAAAAATAATTGAATTATTATAATTAATAATTATATTATTAGTCTTTAACATTATTTTAATATAATAATTATTCTATTAATATTCATTACATAAATATTATTTTGTAAATTATTTATAGAATGTTATAATAAATTAATAATAACTCAAACTCATGTATATCTTAATAAAAATGGTAAACCTAAAACTAATTCTGGTTTTAAATGGAAATTTATTGTTAAACCGATTTATGAACGTATAAAACAATACGAAATCGGTTTTAGTAAAAAAAGAAAACTTCATGTTGAAGGTCCAAGTCCTTTTGAACCTATTTTACAAACTATTCTATTTTATTTTTCACCCACAATATATAATAAAAAGGATCTGGTATATTTTAAAGTGTAATACCGAATACATAATTAGTTTATTATGATGATTCAGGCCAGTTAGTTACATGATTAAATCTTTTAGTATAATTACAACGTTGGTAATACAGGTGTGAATAATGAAATAATATCTATATTAAAAGAACTATGTGAAAGAAATTTAATTCATAATGACAGCAATAAAAAATATTGCAAATGAATTACATCGTCCAGCAAGAAAAATATTTCCTCGACGACAGGTTGTAATATGTTTCAAAGATGACCTTTGGCAAGCTGATATTAAAAACATGCAATTACATTCTAAAAAAAAATTGTGGATATAGATATATTTTAGTTAAAATTGATACATTTATAAAATATGAATGTGTAAAAATTTTAAAAAATAAATCAAAGATAGAAGTAGTAAAATGTATGAACAATATACTCGAACAAGCTCATCCAAAATTGTTCCAGACAGATTAAGGAGTAGAATTTTTTTATAAAGAATTTCAGGATGTAATGAAAAAATATAACATTTGACATTATTCAACCAACAGTACCAAATATAAAAGCTGAGATGGTGGAAAATTTTATAAAAACATTAAATAATTTGATTTATAAACATTTTAAAACTACAGGTTCCTGGATTTGGCATATTTCATTAATGAAATTAGTTCAAAATTATAATAATACAATTCATAATACAATACACAATACAATGTATACCAAGAGAAGCTAGGTTGTGTTTGAATGTACCTAATAAAAATGTAATACATTTAAAAATATGATTATTAAAAAAAACTAAGTTAAAATTTATGATAAAGTTAGGTTTGGTTATACACCAAATTTAACAACAGAAGTTTTTACTATTTCTAAAATATTAAATACGAATCCAGTTATTTATCAGTTAAAATATTAATCAGACAATGTAATTTTAGATTGTTTTTATGATTTCAGATTCAGAAATAAATAAACAAATTATCCAGATACATTTCTTATTTGAACTTTTTATAAAAAAAAAGAAAAAGAAAATTTTTGTTAATTGGTTTGTTAAGGATTTAATATTGACCATAGCTTATGGATAAATATAAATTGGATATCTAAATAATTATAATATATATATTAATTTATTATTTAATATATTATATAAATATAAAAAAAAAGCAAGGAACATATTTATTACGTATTAATTACGAACATAAATGTAATAAATTAGAAAAAGAAGTCACTTTTCTCAAGACAGTAATAAACAATAATGAAAAAATAATGCTCTCTAATAATATAGAGATTTCTGGTATTCCAAAAACTGCTAATTATAATATAACTGAGGTTGTTAAAACATTAGCACAATCTTTAAAGTGTGACGTTGAAGATTGTGATATCATTGATGCTTTTAGATGTAAAGCATATAAAAATATGGATGGTAAAATTTATGCACATTTAATTTCTAAAAATATCAAAGAATTGTTTGTTAAAAACATAAAATTACGATACAAAAATAATAATCCATTATTAGCTAAGGAAATTAATAGGATTGTTCCGGAAAACAAAATATTTATTAAGGATCAATTAACCAGACATAATAAGAAATTATTATGGATTTCTAAAGAAGTTGCAAAAAACTATATTTACAAATATACCTGGGCTAATATGAGTGGAATTTTTATGAGAAAAGGAGAAGGAGAACAAGTCATCAAAATTCATAACTTTGAAACAGTGAAAAAAATGGATCAAAACAAATAGATATCCGAGTCATTGTCGCAACTAGAATTTTTTCGAGGGGGGTGTTCGCCTAATTAAAAAATCTCTCTAAAATATTCTAAATACGTTTTTGGTACCTAACTTTTCATGAGTTCGTCATACGTAGGTATTAATTATATTTTTATAATATAAACAAATTAAATTATGAATAAAGCAGGAACTACTCAATATAAAAATAAGGGGTAAATATAGACAATACCAATATAATATCGGGAGGAATTGATCATATCAATATTATGACGGGTATTTGTTTTTTGTTTAAATTTGTTTTTTTAAATTACTTTTTTATTTCTGTAAATGTAAAACTATGGGGATCGCGATAGATTTTTGGAAGAAAATTTGGGTTGCGGTCCTAAAAAGATTGAGAACCACTGATTTTATAGCATTATTTTGCTCTTCTCTTATACTATGTCTTTTAACGTAACTTTTATATTATAAATTTAAAATAAATATAATATTTTTTCAATGGTCATTAAATGAAATTTTCATAAAAATACAGCCCAAGGGGGGTGCCCAGACACCCAAAACACCCCCTCTAGTTGCGCCGCTGATCCGAGTTATGGGACAGCGGCAGTGTTGACTTTAAATAATTTTCCACACAACTTATTATAAGTAATTATAATGTACTTTTTTTTTTTTTTTATCTATGTTTTTCCAACCTGAAATACTTAATGAAATTAATTCTAGCAACAATGTAGTTAATAAGGTAGTTGATAATTTTTCAGAGATTATTTTCAATACTAATGACATATCAATTTTTCATTGTAATATTCGTAGTATTAAATTGCACTTTCACGAATTTTTGGGTTATCTAAATTCAATTCCACACACTTTTGATTTTATTATTTTAACGGAGACCTGGTTAAGTGTTAATATTTATGGATATAAAACGTATCATTCCTTGGGTTTTTTAAATAAATCTGATGGTGTTACTATTTTTATTAGAAATAATGTTTTTATAATGAACCTTAATACTAATATTATAACAGATTGCAATTCTATTGAAATTAATTTTAAATACAATTTACATAATTATAAATTATAGGAATTTCTAGGTCACCAAGTTTAGTTGGCGGTTTACACAATATTGTGTGTTTTTTTTCGTATATACTTACTTTTGACTTTATTAATACTTACCAAACTTACCAAATTGTACACTTAATTTTTGTTTAGTTATTCAGAATATTTGTGAATGTCATTTGAATGAAATATTACACGTTATTGTCGTTTCATTATGATTGCATACAAATTTATCCCATTAATTGTCCATTATTCGTAACCAATTGATGAATCAATTTGGAATTTCTTGTTTTAAATATGTAGGTAATGTAGTAACAAGAATTTGTGTCTTGTTCAATATGATATATACCAGAATCGGGTTTATACACAGATCCAGAAATTACTAAAGTAGGAACTGGAATGCCATTTCGTTTTAAATCAGTTATCTTGGTAGGTACCTACTTGGTTGATATACGTATTGTCCGTTTGTATTTGTTGTAAATTAAAACTTGTAATGAACAATTTCAATTGGACAATTATATATTCACTTGCTGATTTAATTTCTGATTTTCTTTCATAATCACCAACGGCATTGCAGTTAGATCATTTGTATTCAGATATGCTTAGATTTCGAGATAGCTGCAATTAATGTAATATCGAAAATATTTCCCGATTTCCATAAAAAAAGGGTGCTTTTTTCATTTAGGCCAAAATATTTAGTGACAAATTCAATCAATTGGACTAGCTACTGCATATGGAGAAAATTAAGAGTCAAGTTTACATTTACGAAGTATATGGTCTCATGCATTTTTACATTCATCAGAAATTCTGATTGCTTTTGACCAGTTAAAACATTTATTGCCACTGAACATTATAATTTACAACTTACTTTGAAGAAAACTATGTGCACGGTAAAGTGTGAAGAAAGTTTAGAAACGGAATAGTTTCTTATTATGATATGATATATAATGATATACTGCATAAAATGTTTCAAAAATTACTTCTGGTAATAAATTAAATAAATATTGGTAATTATATGTACCTAACTATTAAATGGCCAAAATAATAATACAAATTCTAGTAAATGATTATAATTAAATAAAATTACCTAGAGATTATTATATATTGCTAATATATTAGAAAATACATGATTAGAAATGGTTAATAAAATATAAAAAAATATACGATACATATTAGTGGTATGAATGTATTTTTAATTTAAGCAACAATCGTATTAATTGTTAATATACAATTTTACACTATAAAGGTAAGTAAACTTCCATTATAGTGTTTAACATAAAAAGCAATAATGATTTTTTTACAGTAAGATACTTTATTAATTATTACGCGTATTTAAATTCACGTGTATTATAATACCTAATACCAAAATCATTTAGTTAATATTTACATTTATACTCGTAGTAATTATGAAAACTACAAAAATGTCAAAAATTATATATCATCGTATTTTAATATTTGATTTGGTTCATCTAGGTATTTTATGATTGCATATATTATCTGAAAAATTTCAATAATAAAATTATACATTCTACATTTTTATATTATAATTATGTTGCATTTCACTATTAATTTTTAGTATACCAACATGATTTATTATAGTTGAAAATGAGGAGAACATTATATTATTATTATACTATTATCGTACTATACCGTCTATACCTAATAATAAACTTATTTCTAATAATAAATTCCTCGCTTTATTATTATGCGTCATTATGTTAAGAATTTGATAAATTTGTAAAGTTGTTTAATATTTAAATTGAATGTTTTACAAATATTAATTAATTGTTACTGATTAAAATTGCATAGAAAAAATTAATATTCATAAAAAAAAATTAATAAATAGATATTTAAAAACTATAATATAAGTATAAAAATTTAATACTCGTATAATACAAAGTCATGTGGAGAATAAATACCTAGACCACCCTATACTAATAAAGTAATAAACCATATTGATATACCGACTGATATCATGGCAAACAAATTATACGAATTGTATGTAAAGAAATCAAGTTTTTAAGTTTTACAAATTTATACGTTATTGTACGTAATTTTCCTAACAGATTATGTACATGTAACCTCCATCTTAAATTGTTATCTAAAATAATTCCTTAATATCGAATATGTGAAATTTCTTTAATAAATTTACACGTATGCATGTTGCAAATTTTACTATCAGTGCATTTATGTATTATTATTGGATTTAACTTAGTGTAGGCCTTATAAATAGAAAAGGCCATAAACATTGTTTTATCTTTATTTAACGTTAGATTTTTGTTATCAAGACACTTATAAACTTTATTTAAACCAATAGTAGCCTTAGAATGAACTCATATCCATGAGTTGTCAGTAAAAAGTAGACATGTATCATCAGCATATGTAACTACAGAACTATCCAAATTGAGATTAGATACCAAATTTAAATATAAAATAAACAAAATAGGCCCTAGCACACTACCTTGAAGTATTCCATATTCAATAGTTTTTTCTTTACTTATAAAACTATAGATCTTAACTCTTTGTTTTCTATTTTCAAGGTAACTATGAAACCATTTTAGGCTGAGATTATTGATTCCAAAATCAGGAAGCAGATGTAGTAGTATTTTATGATTTACTGTATCAAAAGCTTTAGCTAAATCCAACAATATTGCTATAACTTTTGTACCGTTATCTAATTCATCATATATAAACTGAGTCTTAATATAAAGAGCGTTCTCTGTACCTAATCCTGGTCTAAGGCCATATTGGTTTTTTGATAAAAGTTTGTTCCTTCTAAATAAATAATTAATCTTTCTTTAATAATTATAATTTTCTCAAAAATTTTAGAAAAATTTATTAACAAAGATATTGGGCTATAATTATTAATATTTTTAGAGTCCCCACCCTTCTAAAGAGGTTTAAATATTGTCTCTTTAAAGTAATCTGGAAAAATATTTTGTTGAATACTTAGGTTAAAAATATAAACAAGGGGATTAATTATGTATTCAATAATATATTTTAATAATTTAATCGTTACTCTATCAAAACCTGCTGCAGCGTCATCTTTAAAAATATTTACAATTTTAAGTAGGTACTTCAGATTTCTTAATTTCCTTTAAAAAACATATTATCAAAAGAAATACTATTATTTTTATTTAGTAATTTATTGTTGAATAAGTACTATTTATAGCTAGTTTTTTACCTATGTTAATAAAAAAAACCATTAAAAATATTAGACACTTTTTCTGGCTCTATATTTATATCATAAATAATATCGTTACTTATTAATTATTATAATTTCAATTGTATCATTATTTTTATTTTTACAGCATGTTATTTCGTTGATTAGTCGCCATGTTAATTTTGGATTATTAGAAACTCTTTTAAATTTATTTTCATAAAAATTTTCTTTTGCCAGTCTTACAATATTTGTGTATTTATTTCTATATTTTTTATAATGTAAGGCTAATTTAATATAATTTGGGTTTTTCTTTTACATTTTAATGAAAGAGCTTGCTTATGGCGTGTAGAACATAAAAGACCAGCGGTGACATCCATTCTTTTAAACGCTTTTTTTTAGAAATTAAAGTATATTTATTATCATTATTAATTATAATTTGGAAAACATAACAATAAATGATAATACCGCTCTTGAGCCTGCTGATCCACCTGATGCCCATCATCCTCCACTGACTTTATCTTTCTTCCATTCCTCCCCCATTTCACCGCCTAATTGTACCCATTCCTTTTTTTATTTTTCAAAAGCTGATTACCATTATATTATTGAAGTTTTTACCACCTTTAATTGGGGAAAAACTTTTGAGAACCTTGATGCGAACTGTGCCATGAGTGCTTTCTATGATGCTTTACACACCTCAATACTCCGTTCTTGTACGAAAATTACTCTTTATCCTTCTACGTTTCAAACTTGGTTTAGTTCTGAGATAAAAAAAAAACTAGTATTTCTGAAGCGCCATGCTCATGCCAAGTGTAAGTCGTCCCTTTCCTTAAATGATTATAGTTACTTCTCACTATATCGAGCACAATATAAATTTCTTTCTAAAAAATGCATTCGTGAGTTTATCGCCCGTTAGGAATCTCACCTCCACGCTTTTTCTGCAACTTTGTGCGTAAACACGTTCTTCCTCTTTTATTCCTGCGAGTATGCTCCACGAATGTATTATTAGCACTTACACCTTACAAACTGCTTATCTATTCTTTAGTTATATTTCTTCCGTTTATTCTCTTGTTTTCCTCGCTCAAACCCCATATTTCTTCTTTTTTGTCCCCCAGTTTTTTCTTCCATCTAACGTTCAGACGTCCGTTTTTGATGTACACAAATCTCTCATTTTCCTCCGTGGCAATAAATCTTTATGACCAGATGGAATTCAGGGTGATTTTTTGTTTAATCACGAGATATAATTGCTTGGACCCTCTCACTGCTCTTCAATAAATCCTTTGTAACTGGAAGTTTTCGCAATTCTAAAAATTGGATCTATTACTCCCATTCTTAATCTGATGATTCTTCTTATATTTCTAATTACCGTTCTATTACTATTCTTCCTCACCTATTTGAGACCATTGTCCTACATACTATACGTCCTTACCTTAATCATATGCTCCTACCTAAACAGAATGGCTTTCGACCGAACCGCTCTACCCTTACCTGCAATCTTGTTTTTACCTCCTACATCTTTGAATCTCTCCGTCTGCATAGCCAAGTGGATGTGATTTATACTGACTTTTCAAAGGCTTTTGTTCGCGTTGATAACTCGCTATTAATTAATTCACTTGATAACCTTGGTATTGGTGAGCCTCACCTTTCACGGTTTCATTCCTATCTACTTGGTCGATCTCAATTCGTTTCTGTATATGGTGTTTCTCTGATGTCTTCTCTCCTATATCTGGTGTCCATCAAGGCCCTGTTCTCTCGCTTCTTCTTTTTGCCTTGTTCGTTAATTCCTCCGATTCAGTTCTACGTCACGCCAAATTGCTCATTTTGGCTGATGATATAAAACTATACTATCGTATTGACTCATTGTCGGATTGTCTTTTTCTCCAAGCTGACCTTAATCGCTTTGTCATCTGAGGTGAATCTCTTGGCCTTTCTCTTAACATTCAGATATGTTCCTCAATGACTTTTACGCGTCTAACGGTTCCTTTTATTTTCCATTACTCTATTAAAGATATTCCTTTAAACTTTACTGGTAATGCTATCTACGACTTGGGTTTTACTATTACTCGCACTCTTTGTCCTATTGGGCATATTGAGGAAATATGTTGCAAGGCCCTAAATATACTTGGTTTTGTCTTTCGTTTCACCCAAGAATTTCTTATGTCCGCCCCTTTAAAGCTTTATATTGTGCTCTCGTCCGTCCCATAATTGAGTATGTATGCGTCCTTTGAGACCCATCAACTGCTTATGCCAATGTAATGTTTGAGCGTGTACAACGTAAGTGCCTCCGCTATGCCGCATTTAAATTAGGTATCCTTCATCCCCCTCACGATTTCTTTCCTATACATCGTTACCTAAATCTCTCTACACTCTCTGACTACAGGCATGCTCTGAATCTCTCTTTCTTTTTAGGTGTTCGTTCTGGTAAAATTGACTCTCCTGACTTACTATCACTCATAAATATTAAAGTTCCTGCTCGTAACACACAATCCCAGTTTCGTTTTCAAATTTTATTTTCTTCCACCAATTATCAACTCATCTCCCCAATAATTCGTTTAATGTTAATTGGTAATTCTGACCCCTATTTTACTATGCCATAGTCCAAGTTTCGGTTCTTTTGTTAATTTAGTCTATTAATTATGTAACTATACTATATTCTATTATGTTATAATATTTTAATTCTTATTATATAGATGAAATCTTATTCTTGGGCTTGTCCAATTTTTGTGTAAATAAATAAATGAATAAATATTAAGATATTGACTGTGAAGATTCGTTTTTCTTTTTACATATTATTCTTTTTATGACAATTTCAATTAATCAATTATACTGTATATATATATATTTGAATAATATAGAATAATCCAAGGAAATGTTTCTATCATAAATAACATAAGAGTGGGAATGACAACTATAATTTCGCTTTTATGATTATCATAATAACTTATAGAATATTAAAATATAACATTTTAAAAATTATATTTTTATTTAAAAAATAAAATATACCCACGTTTATCCCAAAGCTTGAGTAACTATAATATTAGAAGTATATTCTGATAACATTTGACGATGTTTAAATATTTCAATTTTAACGTTTATTGAAATATATGTATCTGCATCTAGTGGAATTTCGGGTTGTTCTATCGTAAAATCCAAGTGATTAATATACAACCAATCGTAAGTTTTACAATTTAATTCTGCATAAAAAAATACAATAGTTATGAAAACGTTAAAAATATTTTATTTAATAAGATGAGTAGGTAATCTATATATTACAATAGTAAATAGTCATAATTAGGAAATTACTCAGTTTCACAAAAAACTTTGAACTTTATTTCATAAGTTCATAGTTAAGTTAATGAAAATAAAAACATGACTAGTTAAGTTAAAATGTTAAAAATAAATTAACTTTTTAACTCGTTAATGTCTATCATTGCTACTGGTAATTCTACAAAATCAAAACACGTCTTAGAAACAAATTAAACATATTATATTCTATAAAATATAATAAACTACAACTGAATAATATAAAAGAAATTAAAATAACAAATGACAAAAATAATATATTATTTAATCTATTGGTTTGGAGTGATTAAAAAATTTGTTAATTTAAATTAATATAATAATATTAGGTTCGTGATTTAAATAATAACTATTATTCCTCATGAGACTATTCTGTAGAAGCATCATAACTTTCGAAAATAATTATCATGTAGATGTAGGCAACCGTAACTAATTACAATTTAAAGGTAAATATGTTGTTAACAATAAGTAATAACTGAACATTTGAGGTTTAGTATTCAAGATGACAACATTGATCTTGAAACTCGAAGTACGTATATATATAATAGAAGAAAATATTTTTTTGTAAAATAAAATGTTATTCTAATTCTTGCTAAAATTGAAATATATTTTATTATTTGCAGAAACAATATCTAAATTTTTAGTCGACTAAATATACGTATAATAGTAATATTTGTTATACTCGTAGTATATAAGTACTAAGTACATATTGAACCTAGCGTTTCAACCTATGTTGACAGATTTTTGTTCTGGTTCATTTATTTATTTATTTATTTATTTATTTATTTATTTATTTAAACGGGCAATGAGCAGTTAAAAATATAGACATTCGTCTAGGATTTATAATAATATTTTTTTATTACAGGGTAGTATTGATAAACTAAAATTTAAATGATAATTGATATTATATAATAAAAAGTTACGAATAGTAAAATAATCGCTAAGTAGATAGATTTAAGTTTAATAAAAGTTATGATCTAAAGCTAAACGAACGTGTCACCAAAATAATTCAATAAAAGAAAATACTCGTATTATATATGTTACGGGCAAATCCCGAAATTCGGTCACTTCGCGATGTGCCCGGGCAAATCGCGAAGTGACCGGTCAAATCGCGAAGTGACCGGTCAAATCGCGATTTGCCCAATTGGTTCTCGGGCAAATCCCTGTCCCGTATTAATCCCATTTTTTCTTTACTACTGTGACTAACTATATTAACAAACTATCTGAACTATCTATATTAATTATCTTATAGAGTAATCTTATATATTAATATTTTGTAATTGTAAAAATGATGTTCGTTTTCATACGATCATTTCTAAGTGTGTTTTAATTGGGGTTTTTACGTTTGAGATAGCATAATGGTGATATTTTATTTTTTATTACCTGCCTGTTATTTATTTTCTATTGTAATTGAATATACATTAATTTATTAGGAAATTTTCGGAATTTGCCCGAGATCCAATTGGGCAAATCGCGATTTGACCGGTCACTTCGCGATTTGCCCGGGCACATCGCGAAGTGACCGAGTTTCGGGATTTGCCCGTAACATATATATGCTGTGCATACTGCATGGTCCGGTCTATACCAGTCCGGTACAGACCAGACCGGACCACAGAGCGGTCTAGTCCAGTCCTAATATATTAAAATAATTAAAGAATTAGTTATGCCCGGTCCAGTAATTTTGGGAATTCATTTGATCTGGTCCAAGTTTACGAATATTATGTTTCAGCTTAATCCGGTATTGGTAATAAAAATTGTTGGTCTGGTCGGCGTCGGTCCGATAAAATTTATATTATGTTTATTATTGTGGAAATTGTGTAAAATGTTACATTTTGTTAAATTTCTCATTGATATCAATAGTTTGATTAAACATTACAAAATTAATAGAATAGAATGAATAACTAAATAGATATAAATAAAATAAACCAGTTGTAATAACAAAAATGTAAAAATACTCGTATATCACGGAGAGGTTCGCAATTCAATGAAAACTATATAACAAATGAAATATACTATATACCAGTATACGATATTTTATACCATTGGAAACACTAGGACCATTTGGTTTAGGGGAGGATATGAATATTTGTCAATTGTAAAAAAAATTTATTTTACAAATTAAAATTAATTACCTATATATTTTATTTGTTACAATAATATTTCCAGTTTTTTTTTTTTATTATTATTATTTTTTTTTTTTTTTGTGACCGTTTATCAATAATTTCCTCAAAATTAAAGTTATGTACACCATTTCGATTTATATTCATGTCATTTTCAACTAATTAGAATTAAATATTATTTAATATAAACTTAATTTTAAATATTTATATTAAATTATAAAATTGTTTATGATTTATACCTTATAATATTTTATATCAAAGAATTTATGAAGACCAATCATTTAAATTTAGAATTTGATTGTATAGAAAAAGTAGATAGTCTGTATTTATTTACCTAGTTGTTTATTACTGGAGGGTTAGGTTTTATCAAAATTATTTAACATTATAAAACTACAAACCTTCATAATTTGGTTCATTAGCATTATACTCTCCTAAAATATAAGATACATTTATTATTGTTATATTTTATAAACCAAAAAAAGAACAATATTGTAATATAATACTCGTATTATGTATATGAAAAAAATATGTCTGATAATTTAATGCAAATTTATATAATAAATAATTTATAATATTACACATCGATAATATATTAATATTTAGAAATATGTACCAATATTACTAAAATTACAAATTTCAATAATATATAAAAAATAAAAAATAAAATTATTATTTACCAAAAAGTTCAATAAACAAATAATATTTATCTGCAATCATAAATAAGAAATAAAAAAAAAAGCAAGGGAAAGGATACAGGTGTGGTAAAGATACAGATGTGCAATCATAATGTTTAACTATAATCATAATTTGAATGCAATAACAAACTATTGCAATCAAATAAACAATACTGAGCGAAGTTCAATCAGATACTGCCATTTTTATGTCATTTTTAGATTCTGAGCGAAGCGAAGAATGTACCTAATGGTTTTACAATGATGTGTGATTTTTTTTTTCTTTTTATGTATGAAAACAATTTTACGACCCAAAATAATGCTTCGATTTGCACGAATAGGGTATGTTTCCGGTAGCAAAGTGGATCTAGTTGGTACTTTATTTAGGTCATTTTTCGAATTTTTCAAAATTGACTATAAGCGGTAGAAAAACTTCGAAAAAATGACGAAAAAACGCCATTTTTCACGAAAAATTAAATTTTGACGAATTCAATTTCTATATTTCACGATAACACGGACAATTTTTAAGATAGAGACTTGAAAATTTTTTTGGGTGTTCACATAGCTATTATATATATGTGTAAAATTTTGGAACCGTTACGTTCATTTTTCTACAAAATATTGGACATTGAATATATCGTAAAATTCTCGTTTTTACGTATATAATGTTTGATAAAATTGGCAATTTTTGGTATTAGGATCTGAAAATTTTAGTGAAGTATATTTACATATTACTTAACATCATACTAAAATATTAGAAAAATCCCTAATTTCAATTTTTTTTTTATAGCTGTTTTAAGTTCATATTTTTAGTTCAAACGAAAATTATAATCTAACTGAACTTCGCTCAGAATCGTTTTTTCGAATGCAATGGTTTATCATTGCATTCAAATTCTAATTAAAATTGAACGCTATAATTCGCACACCTATATCCTGTGCGGCAGGAGTATAACATCATCTTTTTTTAAATTTTTTCTTGCAACTGTTTAATGTATACAGAGAAGAACTGATATTGCAGTGGAAGCGATATTTTTTATAATATTTTCTATTAACTAGAAATATCAAATTTAAACAGCTATAATAAAAATTGAAACTAGGGATTTTTATGTAAATTTTCAGAACTTGATGCCAAAAATTGCCAATTTTATCAAACATTAAACCAAAAGACGAGAATTTTACGAAATTTTCAACGTCCTATATTTTGTGGAAAAATTAACATAACGGTTCCAAAATTTTACCACATATATAATAAATATATATATATATTTATATATATATATATCTTATGTGAATACCCAATAAAATTTTTAAGTCTCAAATTTCAATATTGCCTGAGTTATCTAGAATATAAAGCTAATTATAGAGAATTGGAAAAAATCACCTAACAATATTATGTATATATCACCAAATGGTTCCTTAATTCTCATTATAGACCTTAGTCTTTGATCTGTGATCTATTTTCTGTGATATGGCCAATCCCAGGGAGTTGCTCAAAGAAATATTATAAGATTTACTATTATTATTACTATTATTATCATAAGATGGAAATTTCTGTTTATAGATGGTTGCTATTATTTTCAATTATATTATTATTTTGGTTTCTATTAGTAACAATAATATTTATATTATCACTATGGTTACTATTATAAACATATTAAGCTAATGAATCAAATTTTTCGAAGAAAAAATGTCTTTTTTCGTTATTCTTTCGTCTTTTTTTGGGTCTCGTTTTAAGAAATTCGAAAAATGACCTTTATATAGTACAAACAACATTCAATATTCAATCGAAAACATAAAACATACATAAAAAATGAGCTGATACTCCTACCGCACAGGATACAGGTGTGCGGATCACAGCATTTAATTTTACTTAGAATTTGAATGCAATGATAAACCATTGCATTCGAAAAAACGATTCTGAGCGAAGTTCAGTCAGATTATAATTTTCGTTTAAACTAAAAATATCAAATTAAAACAGCTATAAAAAAAAAATTGAGATTTGGGATTTTTCTAATATTTTAGTTTAATGTTAATTAATATGTAAGTATACTTCAGTAAAATTTCCAGACCCTAATACCAAAAATTGTCAATTTTATCAAACATTATATACGTAAAAACGAGAAATTTACAAAATATTCGAAGTCCTATATTTTGTAAAAAAATTTTAAAAACGGTTCTAAAATATTACTTCATATATATAATAGCTATGTGATCACCCAAAAAAATTTTCAAGTCTCTATCTTAAAAATTTCCCGAGTTATCGAAAAATATAGAAATTGAATTCGTCAAAATTTCATTTTTCGTGAAAAATGCCGTTTTTTCATCATTTTTTCGAAGTTTTTCTACCGCTTATAGTCAATTTTGAGAAATTCGAAAAATGACCTAAATAAAGTACCATCTACATCCACTTTTACATCTGAAACTCGCTATTCGTGAAAATCGAAGCGTTATTTCGGGTAGTAAAAGTGTTTATAGAATATTTATTTATACGTATGGATTCTAAGATTTTCGTTTTACGAAAAATATCAACTTAAAACAGCTATAAAAAAAAATGGTGACGTGGGATTTTTATAATATTTTACTATGATGTTAACTAATATGTAAGTATATTTCAGTCAAATTTTCAGACCATAATACTTAAAATTGACAATTTTATCAAACATTATATACGTAAAACCGTGAATTTTACGAAATATTCAAAGTCCTATATTTTGTAGAAAAATTAACATAACGGTTCCAAAATTTTACCATATATATATATATATTGTAGCTATGTGAACACCCAAAAAATTTTCATGTCTCTAACTTAAATATTGCCCGAGTTATCGTGAAATATAGAAATTGAATTCGTCAAAATTTCATTTTTCTACCGCTTACAGTCAATTTTGAGAAATTCGAAAAATGACCGAAAAATGTTATTTCGGGTAGTATTTTTGTACACAGACATAAAAAAAAAAAAAACAAAAAAAAATCACACATCATTGTAAAACCAATACATTTTTCGCTCCTCTCAGAATCTAAAATTGACACTTTTTCTTCGACGAATTTGACTCATCAATCATCATGATTATAATAATAATAGTGATGATATAAATATTATTGAACCTTATAGCAACCAATATAATAATATTATTGAAACTTATAGGAACCATCTATAAACAAAAATTTCCATCGTAATTCTCATAATATTTCTTTGACCACCTCCCGGAGGTTGGCCCATCTCAGATCATAAATCATAGATCAATTAACGAACCATTCGGTGATATATACATACCTTATATTGTTAGGTGATTTTTTCAAATAATCTAGAATTAGCTAGAGGGCAAAATGAAAAAAAAATGGTATCTTTCACGAAAACTGAAATTTTGACGAATTAGGGATCAATATTTCACCATAAATCAGACAATTTTTAATTTAGAGGCTTAAAATTTTACTAGGTATGCACATAAGTTACCTATATTAGTGGTAAAATTTTGGAACTATTACGTTAATTTTTCCACAAAATATAGGACGTTAAAAAATAGGACAAAAAAAAATAAAGACACACATCATTGTAAAACCGATTGTTGCTCCGCTCAGAATCTAAAGTAGTTATCTATTTTTATTACTATTCATTGTTTAATTGATAGATGTCTTGATATTTATGACTTTATGAGTCATGACTACACACTTAAACATCCAGTATTATTCCATGTTTGAAAATAAAATGAAGGGCTCAAATGATAGGTTCTACTAGTATAGTACTGAGGGTGAAAATACCAATATTTTGCTTAAGTAGCTGTTTGTGAATTAACAGTGGAAACATCATATTTGTATCTGGCTATTTGAGACACCACTGTATTCTATCGATCATTCTTCAAGTAATCTCTTTGATCGAATCACAATTTACCGTTTGTGAAGTACACTTTCGCATAATAATATTAGATATTTACTACATTAAGGGTACGCAAAATAATGATAGGGGAAACGATTTTGTTTAGAATTATTTATAGTCAGTAAAACTCATTCAAATTATTATTATGTTAACATAAAACGTTGAATCCGAAATTTTTGAAATAAAAAAGAACGATTAAAAAATGCACAAACACTATGTAAATTCGTACATGGATTACACCAGGTTACATTATTTAATATGATAGTATTTAGAATATTTTTGAAAGTTATTGTTTATATATAAATTATTCATTGGAAACCGTTTAATCGTTTCAACCATATTAAAATGTTCTGTTTAATGAAACGAAAATAGATCTTAATATTTTTAGGGACTTACAACACTTTGTTTCGAAAATGTATAAAACAACCTAATAGAGTGTATGAATTAAAGTATAAACCAAATCATTTACGTATTCGCCTACAGAAGGAATAGGGATAATAATATTATTGATCCATGATACTGTACATAAGTGAAAGAAGTGTCTATTTGTATAACTAAAATTTTTGCCATAATTACATACGCGTATTATTTTCTGATATCGTTACTGCATCTGGAATTAAAATATTGAATAAATGTAATAAATAGAATACTAAATATATATTTGTTTTTAACTCTTATAATAATTTAATTATCAAAATATATAAAAAAAAAGCTTTTAATTTATATGAATTGAATTTTAATTTAAATGAATATATAAGTAAGTATATACTTTCAATGCTTTGCCATGATTGCTGATCTAAAATTAATATAGAACGTATAAATTAAGTATTAAAATTTAATTTATTCCCATAAATATCATACAATATTAAGTAAAGATAGTACAATGTTATTTTAAAAAACTTTAAGAAAGTATTCAATTATTTATATTTTGTATTATTTATTTAAATACCTAATGAAATTTTAATATATAAAAATATTTTCTATTAATATAAATAATATATTTATTTGTATAATTATAAAAATTTAGATTACATAAAATAAAAAAAAATTATATCTAACTAAAAAAATAATATTAATTCATTATACTTAAATTATGTGGTAAATAAATTCGTATATCGTTATTTATAAAACTTTTTCATTTTTTTGTGGGTTTTTACTTGCCTTTAATTGGCTCTAAATTGTGCCTCAAACACACTGAACCCCCTGTAAGCCCTGAACCTGTAGGCATGCTATAAATGCCCAAAATAATGGATGATAAACTACCATTTGATTATTGAGACGACAAATAGCTGCTACAGCATGTTTGTTGGTACTATCACTTCTAATAAAAACCCTAGGCTTATCCAATAAGTCCACAAGTAAACACCCAAAAAAATAAACCTGCCTACATTAAAAATATACTATCTTTTCTACAAATTAAAATTACAATAGTATCTCATTTTCTAGTCTACAATAAAAAAGTTTTGATAAAAATTGAAATTTTATGTTCTGAGAGAAATGAAGAATGTGTTGGTTTTATAATTATGTGTTTTACATTCTGTGCAAATCGAATAATAATGGTTTTACTATTATGTGAGAAAATATTATTTATATTTTTTTATGTATATAAGCACTTTTATCCGAATTAGTGCTCTGACATTAACGAACTGCATATGTTTCCTATAGAAAGGTGGATTTTTTTTCAATTTAGAATTTCTCAAATATTGACCATTATGCCATAAGAAAAACTTCCAAAAAATGACAATAAAACGTCATTTTTCTCGAAAATTGAAATAACGATGAAATTTATTTAAATATATATGATAAAATTTTGGGATTAAATGTATGAAAAATAGAGTTTTAAATTTGAAATATTTCACATGAAATATTGAAAAATATTATTTTACGTTAAACACGTTAAGTGTGAATGTCGAAAAATCTTATTCAAAGAGTTTGAAAGTATTAAAGTCGTTACCGTCCGAAAATTCAATATTTTCATTCAATTTAAAATTAATTTGCATAATAGTATTTCATAAAAATAAATATTATACGAGTATAATATATTTATTTACATGCATTATCATAGATACTACAGTAGGTTTCACGAAACTAGTGACTCCGCAGTGGCGCTTCCGGTGGTGAAATTTCGGTGTTCCACGGTTTCTCAAATTTGCACACAATACGCGATAATTTGGAATAATCGTTATCGACAGTGATACGTTCACCAATCACCATGCGACTGTGTGTTTATCATAAAAAATGTTAGGCAGTGGTATATAAAATTGTTAAAAAAAAATCATTTCAACAGCGCTAGCTGTTCGATGGTTGATTGCCACGTCATTTTTAAATTACCGTGCTTTGTTAGTCACACGTTTAGGAAACCCTTACGAAAATCTGCCACCGGAAGCGCCACTGCGGAGTCGCTAGTTTCATGAAACCTACTGTAGGTATAATTATATTTATATATTACTGGAAACGGGCTCCACGAGGGGCCACACAGATTAATTTCTTACCATTGGCTAATGAAATAATAATGTCATATTATGGTGTATTTGTTTATTTTCTAATTTAATTTAATATTTTAGTATATTATCTTGTAGTGAATATTATTATTTCATTATTTCTTTACCCATGAAGGGAATCTTCCAATTCAAAATATTGTCCAAGTCAACGTATTTAGATAGGGTTTGTAAAATTCCGGGTAAATTATTATATTAATTAAATAATATAGATATATAAAATATATTCTATGATATATTAAACTATGGTGTTGTGGCGATTCTCGCTATTAATAACTTAATTCGTGCTCTGTAGAAAACGAAAATAATTTAATAATCATTGGCCATTGCTTATCAATTATTTAATGATTATTTTGTATATTGTATTTTATTTAGTAATAAGTATTTGTGTAAAATCTTAAAGTTAAAAATTGCCAATGAGTTTATTTTTATTTTTATTCGATTATACTGTTATCCTCAAATAATATAATTTATGATAGAAAAATATAATTGAGTTTCAATGTTATTAAAAAATTTATTAATTGTTTTATTTATAAATTATAATAAGTTATAATTAACATGCTGTTAATTATTAAAAAAAAGTTTTTATTTATATTCAATTTGTATATATGTATCCTGAATATGATTTATATCAAAATGAAATAAAGAAAAAAATATATTTCATACAAATGAAATATATCACGAAATATTTCAAAATAATAAATTTCATGAAATTCTAATTTTAAAACCCTAGTGAAAAATATATTGAAGCATCATTTTATATAGTATATTGTGTTAGTGTAATATTAAAAAATTCACAATCCTCAATTTTTTATAAGTTTTAATGTTGAAATTTTAGTAGTTATTTATAATAATACCAAGATTTATCTTATTATTTCTCATATTTTACAATAGTGTTAAATTATACGAACACACAATTTGTTTATTAACACACAATTTTAAATTTATTTGAAAAATGTAATGAAGCTCAAATACATATTGGTTAAATCAATATATATAATCATATGCTTCAAAGTATTGTGATTATTTCAATTAAAATTTTTTTTTCTATATAAATTTTAAATTTATGCAGCTGATACTGCTGTGGATGGAATACAGGTCTAAAGAATATGGTATTAAATTTTGCTTAAAGTTTGAATGCAATCCTTTTTAGATCTGTACTTATATCTTACACAGCACTATCAGATTTTCTTTTTTTACTTTAAAGTTTAAACCGCTAAAGAAAAAAATTGTCAATGTAATATTCAAAATTATTTGGAAGTAAGTTAAATAATATGAATATGAGCTTCAATAAATTTTTTTTGTCTTTTTATTAATCAAATTTGTAAAAGTATTGGTAAATGATAAGAAGAAGAATTATATGTTATATGGATTTTTGAATTTTCGATTACACTAAGCTATAAAAATTTTTTTAGGTAAAATTCAATGTTCTATATTTTATAGAAAAATAATCGTATCGGTTCAAAAATTTCATCATATATATAGTATCTATATGAATACCAAAGAATATTTTCGAGTCCCTATGTTTAACGTTGAATATAATATTAATAAATATAATATAATATAATATAATATATATTATAATATTAATAATAATATTTAAATCGAATTCGTCAAAATTTTAGTTTTTGTGCAAAATGCCGTTTTTTTTATCATATTTTGATCATTTTTCCTATGGCATAGGGAATACGTTTATATATATAAAGATAAGGAAAAATAAACTATCTTACTATTTAACATTTTAAAGTGAGGAGCGATCATAATTAGCTAAGACCATATAACGGCAGAGTGTTTATAAAAGTTTTGTTAGGTAACAGAAAAAGGAATAATTTGACGAGTATTACGAGAAGAAACATTAATTCATTTTTGAAAGAAATGTTGTGGAATTAATTTTATCATTTAATAGATAATTTGTTTAAAAAATCTATATTAGCGTAAATCTGCATTCATCTAATGAATCACTTTTTAGATTTTTCAAAACGGAAGTGTAATCATAAGGGAGACATTCAATATTTAGTTTATAAATTACAAAATTTAAAAAATTCCTTTAGATTATCTCAAGATGTCTATATAAGTTTGCAATATGATGATCCCATAAAGCACAACCGTATTCTAATATAGGCCTAACAAAGTAACAAATATATAGTACAAAACCTTCAGCGACATCGATAACTTAAAATAATTCGCTATATGCTTAATGTATCCTAAAGTCTTTATTACTTTGCAACAAATGTGTTCGATAAGTTATTTAGGTGTAAATAAAGGATTAAGAATAAAACCTAAATCATAAAATGAATTTTTCAAAGTAGAAATGGTAGTATTAATTTTAATTATAAGATCTGGAAAAATTAAAGATTTTTGTAGGTAAAAAAAATTATCGAATGTCAATGCACTTAGAAACGTTATAAAGAAAATAGATTAAAGGAAAGACCAAGATTATTCGTCCAATACACAAGTATGTTGGACACATTGAAGAAAATGACAATCAGTTAGAGAATTTATTTGAAAGAATAATTTCATATTATCAGCAAATACTAATAGACGTAAATGGCGTATAATTTGTATTGCACTATTTACTCATAAAGAAAAAAGTAAAGGACAGGGATGGCCACCATGTGGGGAACTTGATATAACTTTAAATATAACACAATTAACACCATGGATTATAAACCATTTCCGTTTATTACTTAGAATTGAACTACACCAAAATAGAACTAAGATAAGTAATAACATATATATTATTCAAACAACAGATAAATCCGTATAATAATTATTGGCATAATGGTTTTTATGAAGATGATCAAAATTTTCAAAATTAATTTTCTGATAAAATATTTATATTTATATAATATATATATATATATTGAAGCCTTCAATATAAACCCCCCTCCAAATGAAATAAAAAAATAAAATATATATTTATAATATAAATATAAATTGTTGAAACCACGCCACAATATTGCAATCTTAAAATTTAATGCAATTTCGAACGATTATAATTCATAGTAAAACGAAAATATACCATAACGAATATTTTTTTATAATCGAATATTCACATAATATACGTGTATACCTATTTATATAATATTATTTGAATATTAATACATTATATGAGATAAACTCATTGTTAAATGGGATATACCCAATATACAGTATTCGTAAATATTTGTACTTATATTTTGTAAATAATATTTTTTTATAATAATAATTATAATCAGGGCTCGTGAGTCCAAGTCCTAAAAACTGCCCAAATAAGTATGCACTTAAGCACTAAACGATAGAAAAATATGCATTGAAATATGCCTTCAAAAGTTCAGAAATGTGCATTTATATGCACTAAAAATCTGTTGCACCACATTAAAGCATTTTACATTCGCAACTTTTACTTCCCAAACCTTACAAAATATATTTTCGCCAAATTCATTCAATAATTGTATTAGTTTTAGGCCAAAGACAGTTTTTCTTTTGGCATGATAGATAATTTCAAAATGAAGTTATGAAATATATATATATATAATTTATAAAAAATAACTATATAAGATTTATCGAAATATTGTTAAACAGAACAAACGTTCGCACTCTTATGTTACAATAACGACTGTAATAGTCGAGAATAAACCACTGTAAAAGTATCAAAATAAGACTATTTCATTTTCATATAATATGTTTTACACTAATTGCTTATTTCAAGCTACGTATACATTCGTCATTCGTATACGTATGTTATGCTCTATACTTTTTATTTTTAATAATTGTATGTTGCAAAAACGCTCATAATATATTTTATATTGTGAAAAAATATAAATTTTGCATTATATGATCAAATTTTGGTAAAAATACTCTAAATATGCAATAATATGCAAAATAAAACTTATTTTAATAAATATTAATTTTTTAGATTTTTTAATTTTTATTTAGATTAATTAGAAGCCTTTGAGATGTGGTGCTACAGGAAAATGCTCAAAATACCATGGACTGAGAAGGTAACGAATAAAGAAGTACTAGACAAAATAAAGGAACAACGACAAATATGGAAAAGTATTCAATCAAGAAGAGGCAAGATGATAGGACACATTTTAAGGCATGAGAGTTTATTAAAGAAAATAATTGAAGGAGATGTTGAAGGACACATTGCAAGAGGAAGACCAAGAACAGAATACATGACACAGATAATGCAGGATACGAACAAGGGAAGTTATAAAGACCTGAAGGAATTGTGCTACGATAGAGAAGCATGGAGAGCTGCAACAAACAAATCTACGGATTTATAACAAAAAAAAAAAGTAATTTATATTATATGCGCCCCCTCCTTGGAAAATTTCTGGATCCGCCCCTGATTGAAGGTGTTAATTAATATTATACTGATTAAATACTAACCGATATTTCCGTTATTATCGATATTATTATACTCTGCAAATCATAAAAAAAAAAAGAATGTATTAAAGATTTATTTATTTTTTTATTTATATAATTATGTATATATAAAAATAAAATACTTTATATTATATTTTTGTGTGTTTGTGTAATTTAATCTATATAAGTTCTTAATTCTCTCTTTAATAATTACATTACGTGGATAAGTCAAAAATATATAACAAAATAAAACATTTTTATATACTAGTAAAATTTATATACTAGTATTAGTGATACAATTAGTAATAAAACAAAATTATTGAAAAATACGGCTGTGGAGTAATTTAAAATATAAAAATAAAAAATAAAATATATGCAATAGATTGAGGAAAAAAATGTAGGTTGGATGAATAATTAATAAATCACCTTGTCATAAAATAAATAAATATAATATTTAAATTAATATTAATTATATTAAAACAATTGTTTACCTGCAATAAACTGTATAAAATAATCTCGGAAATCGATATCAAGATAATCATTTATTTTCAATAAATATTCTGAAATTAATGTTTACGGTATACTTTAATATGTAATCCATATTAGTTGGTTAATATAACAAGACATTAATATTATTATGGGTAAATATTTTATTAAAATTATAAAATATTTTTGATATTCGATTGGAAAATTGAACCATGTATTAAGTATGATGTATATACATTATTTAAAAAAAATTTACTACATTAATATCTATAAATGTAATATAAGATAACAAATATTATAATTTTTAGATAAATAAATTTATGGTTTGGTAAATTAATATATAAAGGCGGATTCACACTTCAACGTTTAGCGTTTAAGCGTTAACCAATCAGAGACAAGAAAAAACAAATTCATAAAAATATAACTTGATTATAAAACGCTATATATTATGAATTTAAAAATTAAAATAATTCAACTTTTAAAGATAACAATGAGCGATTAGTATCTAAGACCATGGCGTTTACTATAACATTTATGTCATTTATGATAACATGATAACCAAAATTTTGAAATTGGAAAACGCTGGATATTTTCAGATTATACACGCTAAACGCTAAACGCTGAAGTGTGAATCCGCCTTAAGAGTTATTTGTCTATGATTATAAAATATTTGTATAAATACAAAATCAGGAATAATAAAGATAATAATAATTGTAATATTTATAACATGAATAAAAACTAAATAATTTTCTAACATAATTTTGTATTATTATAAATCACAATATAATAATATAATAAAAAAAATTATAAAAATCTAAAAATTACCACCATATAATCCGTAATATTGAAGAAATAAAGAATATGTACGTATGAATAAAAACTCTTCATATATCAATGACAGATAATGTGATGGATTGTTTTCAGTGATAAGGTTTATCATATCGCCTATAATACAATTATATCTGTATTTAAACTTTAGTAGATAATGAATATGTGAAAATATTAATAAAATAACGTAATAATTATTTTAGGTTTGAAATAAAATATAAGGTAATTATAAATAAAAAAAATACTAACATTCTGAGCAAGAAATTCAATTATTTTTTTTATTAATTATATAAATTTATATATATTTAAAGAAATCATATCGATAATATCAGAAATTTAATTAATAAAGTACCTATTTTACAATATTTTCTTAGTATTATTAACATCAATTAGTTCTAATTATATCTTAATATTATGTTTCTTATAATATATAATAAGTGTCATTACCATTAATTTTTTTAATAGTTTCCATAAAATCTCTATATATACATAATAAATATTTATAATGCTCTATCAACATTTGATTGGGTAGAGCTTGAAAGGTATCTAGAATTTTAAAATGTAAATCATAATATTTATAATATATTAAGAATAGAATTAATGTGATATATTCATATAATATTATATAGTTACCAATAACTCAAATATAGTATGCATTAGAAATTAGAACAATATTTCTAATTTAGAAAATAGATACTTATTTTATTTATTATTTATTTCTTTCACAATATTAGAACGTTAAATGTATAAGTAGGTATATGAATTTAATTTCTAAATTCAAAAAGAAAAAAAAAATAATAATAATAGTTTATCATTGCATTTAATTCTAATTAAAATTAAACACTATTTTTTGTACACCTATATCCCTGCGGTTGAAGTATCCCTTCCCTTCCCTTGTTTTTATTGTTGTTTCTCTATGGTAATTATTGTACTTTTAAAGTAAGATTTATTTTGATTTATTTGTTTTAACATAAATAATACGTATATAAATGTATATTCGATGGAGAATTCTTTCAATATATCCAGTGTTAATTATAATAAATTATTGATTATTTGTTATAAGTATCGACTAAACTAATTTAATTGATAATTTGACTAAACTAATTTACGCGTAGCATATTTTAATAAAAGTTTAAGTTTAAATAGTAAATGGTACCTACCTAATTCATTGATATTGTAATTTTTTTCAATGTTAATATAATACAAGTTATAATATTGACGCCCTAAAAATAAATTTTTTCCAGCGCCTTCTAAAAGTTGGAGTATGAGCCTGTTTTTAATATAACATATTCATTTATTATTTATAAATTGGATGAATTTGCAATTAATAACTAAACTGATGTTTGCATGCAACATATGCTACCCATTACAGAAACATAGTATACACTATAATTACATTGGTAGTTAAAATTATCAAAATTTAAATCCAATATATAAATTATAAATATATTATAATTACTTGGTGAATTGATAATATTAGATGACATTAAGTAGTATTGCAAGTAATCTTTAAAATAGCGTTCCTCATATCCATTTGAATTCTTTAAATAATAACGAAAGTCATCTGCTTCTTGATTATTTGTATAAACTAATAAAAACATTAAAATAGTAGTATTATTCACGTATAGTCAGAAAACAATGATTATTATTTTTTGCACATAGTACATATAATTGAAAATTTTACTGTTGAATGATGATATTTACTTAATTTAAACATGTTTTATTTGAATTTATATACATTTCTATTTAATATATTACATGTACTGCTATCTATCGTTATCATATATTTGATTTTAATGATGATTTTATATTATATTCAACTGCTTAAAATTATTTTGATGCTATTCGATGGCTATTAATTCTCCTAATTTTTATGGTATTTTTCAAATATTATTGAAATAAGCTAAGCAATATGTAATAATTATTTTATTAACTTAGCAAACAGTAGGTAAATATTATTATTAGCAATTTTAGCAAACATTATTGAAAAAAATTGTGGTTTCCAGGAAATATTCAAATTACGCGGTAATTTCGTCAAAAATTATCGAAATAACTAACAAACTATAAGCTCTATTTATAGTCCATATAAAAATAATTTATAAGATATTTTCTGATTTGTAGTCAAATTTGTTAGAATTACATTTCCATTAATTATCCAATATTTTGTTATTTTAGATATCGAGCACATCAAAAAATTTATTGGTTTTACATATATTTATGCCTTTTTCTATATTTTTATGTCTGTAGACACTTTTACTACCCGAAAAAAGAAATTAATATTTTTCTGGTAGCAAAGTAGATGTAGTTAGTATTTAAATTGAGGTTATTTCTCAAATTTCTCAAAATTAACACTTCTCGATTAGAAATACTAACAAAAAATGATAATAATACAGCATTTAATACGAAAACTGAATCCTTGATGAAATCACTTTCAATATTTCATGATAAATCGATCAATATTGAGCATAGATACTTATAAATTTTGCCAAATATATACATAGGTACAATATATATATGTGATAAAATTTTGAAACTATTACGTTAATTATTTAAGAAAATATAGAACTTTTAATTCAAATTTTAGATTTATAATATTTGATAATAAACGACAATTTTTTAAAGTTAAGAAATTTAATTTAAGTACCTAGAGTCACATATTACTCAAACCAAAATTTACTTATCAAAATATAAAAAAATTCTCAATTATTCTCAATTTACTTTATAACTATAATGTTTATATTCTTAGTATAATAGAATATCTGATTAAATATATAAGGATTCCTATTATTATTTCTCTATATTTTTAAAGTAATTATTTATAAAAATGACATAAAATCTTGAAAATATTGGAAAATTTTATTGAAACTCAAATAATAGATTATTTAAATCACTTAATTCAAACATGTTATAAATGTTTAAAGTTTAAAGTATAAAAAGGAGAGCTGATACTAATGTGAAACATACTAATGTGGATACAGGTCTAAAGAGGAAAGTGTTGATTTTTGATTAAATTTGAATGCAATGATAAATTATTACATTCACAAAACAATTCTCAGCAAAGTACTATCAGATTTGGGTCTTAGGTTACCTACTCATTTAGGAGTTTTATGGCCATTTATATTGAACGTAGACACTGGTATAAATGAATCAACATCGGCAAAATTGTTTTCTCGAATATTTCCATTCAAATTTTAATCAAAATTCAATACTATCTTTTTTACACATTATACCTGTATACCTGCTATCAGCTCTTTTTTGAAGTAATTCTTCTCCATAATTTCAATTTTAAGAAATTGGTATAATTACTTTTATTAATTACCATCAAAATGTAATTTTTCCCATATACATGGTCATCGGAGTATCGGACCACTATCACTCGTATAAATAATATCTACAAACAATCTAAATAAAGAGACACTTTCCACTTCAAACATAATCCATTCCTCTTTTTACTTATAATCCATAATATTATCTAAATTATACAAACACGTAGAGAAAATTATTCTTCAATTTTAACTATTATTATTTTTATTTATCACAATATGTATTTTTTGATAGGTACTATAAAAGTGTATTTCTCTATATCTATATTTTTTGAATTGTATAATTTAGAATACTGATGGGAATTAATTAATTAATTTAATTCGCTGGGGGTCATATTTTTCTCAATTAATACATTAAGTCACTATTTTTTATATCAGCCAGTTACGAGTTTTCTCCTATACATTTACTACAGTATCTAACTTCTTCCAATTCTTTAAACCATTTTGCACTTATGCTAGAGTTCAATAAAGGAATAATTGGATAAGAGGACACAGTTTTTCTCGTTATACTAATATGTTATGTTTTATAATTATATATATATATATATATATATATTTACTTGTATTAACTAAATAATCACATATTTGATCTATATTTTCTTTATAATATATTGCTAGAATAATTAAAAATATATAAATATGTTAAATAATTAATAATTTCTTTTATTTAAGTTTTTTATTAATTTAAATGTATAAAAGAGTTACATATTTTATTATAAGATATATATTATACTATGTGGGGTGAAAAAAGTAAATATTTAAAATATAAAATATAGTACTGAAATTTATACTAATCTAGTACTTAAATATTATTATCCATAATGCTTAAAATATATTTACCATAAGAATTTCAATATCCGATTTAAGGATTATAATTTAAATTTAAAATATAAAGTAATTTGAAATATGAATTTTGTATTACAAAGTTTTCATGAATGTATAATAATGAAAATTTCCATCGTAAATCTTATAAAATTTCTTTGAGTACCTCCCTAGGGTTGGCTATATCACAGATAATAGATCATAGATCAAAGACTCAGGTCTATAATGGGAATTAATAAACTATTTGGTGATATATACATAATATTGTTAGGTATTTTTTTCCAAATCTATAGAATTAGCTAGAGGGCAAAATGAAAAAAAATGACGAAAAAATGGTATCTTTCACGAAAACTGAAATTTCGAGGAATTCGGTTTCAATATTTTACGATAACTCAGACAATTTTGAAGTTAGAGACTTAAAAATGTTATTTGGTATTCACATAACTACATAAGTTATATATATATTTGATAAAATTCTGGAACTCTTACGTTAATTTTTCCACAAATTTTTTTTTTTTTTTATTTTAAGAAAAAATATACAATCTATATCTTATGACATAATGAGTATATAGGGTAAGAGTAGTTATAACATGTATAACATGATAAACGTGAGAAAAAGAAGCCACCCAATGATGACACTTTAATAATGATTGTTTATTATTTAACAATTAGATAAATTATAAATATTAGATATATTTAAGTGCTCAAAGAAGTATTATGATATTTAGGATGGAAATTTTTGTTTATAGATGGTTGCTATAAGTTTCAATATTATTATTAATTTGGTTGCTATTATTTTCAATAATAATTATATTATCACTATTGTTACTAATTTACTATTACAATCAACAATTATTATATACAAATTTAGCTGATAAATCAAATTAGTCGAAGGAAAGATGTCGTTTTTTCGTTTTTTTTTTTTTGTGTCGCATGGGGTCAATTTTGAGAAATTCGAAAAATGACTTTTATAAAGTACAAATTACATCCAATTTGCAATCGAAAACATAAAACTTTCGTGAAAATCGGAGCATTATTTCATGTAGTAAATGCGTCTTCAGTCATAAAAACAAGAACGAACAAGACACACATCATTGTAGAACCAATACATTCTTCGCTCCGCTCAGAATCTAAAATTTAAAAAAATGTCGCCAGATAGTAATTGCACCTATTTACAAATAACATTACTATAATAATATATTAGAAACAATGTAACTTTCTAGTCTAAATATTATTATTATTATTTTATAATACATTATTATACATAAAAATATTACCATGGTTAACGATAACACCAACGCTATCTTCAAAATTATCAATAATAGAAGCTTTGTTTATAAGTATTTGAACTATATCAACAATATTTTCCGTTGCAATAGTTTTATTAGAATGGATTTCTAATAAAAAAAAAATTAATAAGCATAATATATTATTATATTTACAAGAACTATAATTATTATAATATAAGTAATTTACATTATTATATATTTATATATAATTTATTTATTATTTATATTTGTCCAATAAACAGTTTATTATCATGTACCTATTGTACTTGTATGTTTATTTATCAAATTCATGGATTTTAGTAAAATGTATTTACATATTATTCAGTATAGTAATATTAACCATTTTCTCTTTATAATATTTTTTATTATTTATATTGATAAATATTAAAATTTTACTTGTAATGTATCTAGTTACCTATTCCTAATATACTCGAATATTCTTTATTCTAAAAATCTTTACAATAAATATAAAATTATAACTTTTGTTATATGTTTACAATTTTACATAGATGTATATATATTACACATATTTTATGCAAATGAAGAACCTTCTCAATTATTTTGTAATCTATATATAGATATAGGGCTGTTTAATAACATTAATCCCAACATTATTTTCTTTAATACCTAATGAATATTTTTTCTATTTGAAAACATTTATTTGTATTTTAAATTACAAAATTCCTATATTTTTCAATTCTTATGATTATTTTGTGTTGCTAAATCTATTTATTCTATTGCGATCCAAACTTCATATATATATATATATATTTTACGGGCAAATTAGTAAATAGGGTATTGGGCACAATCACAATGCCCAATTTTCGTGGTCAATATAGAAATAAATATACATTGACCAAACATTGTGTACATTGACCAAATCATAATCGAATATATGTAATTTTTTAATAAATAAATTATATTTATATATAATAAGTACTGCTGTTATGACACTTTAATGTACAAAATCTTCCTACTTGTTTACAACTACATATTTTTGTTTTGCATTGTGTCTTACACTTATAAAAATTGTATGTATGGATTATTTTAATAATTCCCTTAACTTAAAGATAAATGATTCATTGATACTATAACACTTCCATAAAATTAAGTATGTCAATTTGTTAAAAATTGCTTTGTATTTAAGATATAATCTCCAATTTAACATTGATTCTACAATAATCATTAACAGGTAAGTTAATGAAGCAACATCGTTGAAACTCCGTGTATTTTTTTTCTGGGTGTAAAACGATGTATCCTTGACCTAAGTTTAACAATTTTCATGCTGCTTCTCTCAAAGAAATATTTATCTGTGGTACTTGGTCAGCCTGGATGAAAATCTCCTTACATATTGTAAATTGATTTCTACAGTATAAATAGTTTAGTTTGCCCTCTGTGGTTCCAATTTCATATAAATTATCATTTACTGCAGTAAACAAAATCAATTAAACTTGATTTATATAAAATAAAACATAATAATATAATTAATAAAAATAATTACTTCATAGTATTATTCCCAAAATGCACCTTAAATCACATCTAGCTCGATCAACATTTGGTATTTTTATTTTAATATTTTCTCCATTTTTTTCTTCACAAAAGCGATGTTCGGAAATTTCAATCATTTTTATTAGCTTATACTTTTAAACATTTATTACCGTCTGATCTATTTAAAGAAATGGATATTATTCTTAATTTTACTTGATTTTCTTTATCTTTCTTTTTCGATTTTTCTTTATTATTTTTACCGTTTGTCTCAATAATTTTTGTGTCACCTAATATTTTCTCTAAGTCTTCTTCTGATTTTAACGTAGATATTACATCTATTGGAATCTGTATAGATTTTAGCAGGTAAACCAAAAATAGCTTCGTATGGAGAACGTTTTATACCCTGATGTAAACTTCGATTTTTCGCAAATTGAACAAACTTTAAACCTTCGCTCCATTTTCTAGTGTGGTTATCGGCTAACCAAGTTACAAGTATATTTTGTATACTGTCTGATTTGCCCTTTCTACTAATCCTTGACTCTGAGAGTGTCTAGGTTTACCATGTACAATCTTAAGTTCTTCCCACATACTACATAACTCAGTTATATTTTTATTTACGAATTCTTTGCCGTTATCACTTTGCAAAATTGATGGTGCTCCAAATGTTGTAAAAATATCGAGTAACGCGTGGGCTTCTTCTTCAGTTCATTTATGGGCCAATGGTTTTAGATTACAAACTTTGTTAGATGGTCATGATAAACCATAATGAACTTATAGTTACCATCAGGTTGAGCTTGCATATCTATCAAATCAACCTGACATCGAGAATTCATTTCAGATGAAAGTATATAGTATCTGCTTAATAACTAAAAGATATTGAAATAATTGTTTATTGTAAACGTAATACTTATTTGAATTACCTTAAAATACTGGAACTATTAATTTTTCGGTTTCTGATACCTATGTACTTTTGAGGCGATTAAGGGGTAAAGACCATAGATACGGTATAATAAAAAAATATTAAAAACTATGCATTATTAAGGTAAATGATGTTGTACTGGACTCACTTAATAAATCAAAATATTTAATTCTAATTAATTTCATGACTTATCACATTGTATAAAACAAATAATAATTTATTTCCCAAAACTAAAGAACATTACAATTTACCTTCAATTATTTTATATGCTAAAAATAAGCTCTCCTCTATAGAAGAAACCTTCATTACTGTAATATTTTTTTAAATTAAATTAATATCAAACAATAAAATAAAATAAATTCAATAATATAATAATTTTTTAATAAAATCCAGATTATAAAATGAATACACTTTTTAAATTCGTATATTTATTTCAACAATTATGTTTAAATTCTCTGCTTTCATTATTCAGAAAAAAATTAAGATTTCAGAATTTTTTAATAATTTGGTATCATGTTAAGTAAATTGAGCGTTGTCAGTATACGTCAGTAAAATTTTCAGATACTAGAACCAAAAAATTGCAATTTTGTCTTATACTAAATAAATAAAACCAAGAATTTTTTAGAAATATTCAAAGTTCTACACATTGTAGACAAATAAACATAAGAGTTTATTATAAATTTATATTATAAATATATATATATAAATTTTATTACTTATATAAAGTGCCTATGTGAATAACCCAAAAATCAAGCATCTAAGTTATAAATTTCTTGAGTTATCGTTAAATGTTGAAATCAAATTCATCAAAATTTCAGTTTTGTAAATAATACCGTTTTTCATCATATTTTGGTGGTTTTTCTTAATGCATAGGGTTAATTTTGAGAAATTCAAAAAATGATCTAAATAAAGTGCCAACTACATCCACTTTAAAACTGGAAAAATTTTCTATTTGCGAAAATAGACCATTATTTTAGGTAGAAAATTGTATTCAGATATAAAAAACGTAAATATTATTTTAGAAATATAAATATTTCGAAACGTTCAAAATCAAAAAGTGTATAAATTTTATGACCTGGGTTTCAATATAAATTAAAATTGAAATAAGCTCGTTTAAAAAAAAAAAAAGCAATACTGTTATGGAAAGGATACAGGTGTAAAGACGATAGTGTTGAATTTTTTGAATTTTGATTAAAATTTGAATGAAATTATAAATCACTACATTCATGAAAACGATTTTGAGCGAAATTCATCAAATAATATACTCGTATATACCGATTACAATTTTTACATTTATCAGCATTTATCAGTACAATATTAATAATTTATCATAAAACCCTAAATGAGTCACCTAAATACCCAAATCTGACAGTACTTCTCTCAGAATCGTTCTTCGATTAAAAAGATTTGTTATTGCATTCAAATTTTAATTAAAATTCAACACTATCCACTTTACACGTCTTTACACCTGTATCCCTTACCTAGCTTTTTAATAAAGCTATAAAAAAAAAAAAATGGTAAACGTAATAATTCATAATTAATTGGAACTAAGTGAAGTGAAATTGATTTAAGCTTTAATAAAATTTTCAAAATTCTATTTTCCTTCATTGTAAAATATTGAAATGTAATAAGAAAAATCCATATAAATACTTTAAATATTGATTTTACTGAAATTTTAACTTTAAACAACTATTAAATAAAAATTGACAAATGAGAATTGTAATTTTCCTAATATTTTGGAAATAACTTAATATTATGAATACCTAATAAAATTTTCAATTCTCTAACTTCAAAATTGTTTGAGTTATCATGAAATATTGAAATCGAATTTGTTGTTTGCAAAAGTCCTAAATAAAGTACTAACTACATCAACTTCTCAAACGGAATCATATGCTATTTGTGAAAATCGGAGTGTTATTTGGTGTAGTAAAAGTGTTTTTAGACATAAAAAGAAAAATTGTAAAACCAATACATTTTTTGCTTCGCTCAAAATCTAAAATATAACCTATTATGTTTTTAAAAATTAATAATAAATTTAAATATTTCTTTCTGATAAAATATCATTAGCATTATCGTAATCTTATAATATTGTAATTCAAATAATAACGATAAAAATTATTTACCATCCATAAATTTATATATTTGAGATATTGTTATTAAGAAATCATCTGCCTCATCTAAATTATAAGTATCAAAAACCATTGGCTATAATAATAATAATAATAATAATAATAATAATAATAATAATAATAATAATAATAATAATGGTGTAAGATATTTACAGTAAAAATAATATTATTCTATTATGATAAGTAATTATTAATTTTCAATTTTTGAAAACAATGATAAATCATTATTTTTGATAAAAACATACTAATTGAAGGTTAATTTATTTCAAATAATGATTAAAAATTAGAATATATTTTTAATAGTAAAAAACTAAATAGGTAATTATTTTAATGTAAGTAATAAAGTAGCAGATTCGAAATTATATTACATATTATGTAAACTATACTATAGGATTATACCAAAATAGGTTAGGTACTCGTAATTAAACAGTTCGTGAATATTAAATGATAATAAATTATTGTATATAATATTTTACATCCCTACTCGTAAGTATAGATTTCTTTTCTTCGTAAGTTTCCGGTACAGCTAACATATTTTTTATATTTTGTAACTTCATTACGAAACAAGCATCAACATAGTGCTCTAGAAAAAGAAAATGATTATTTATATGTTTTTATTTTATCAATAATAATATTAATATAAAAATTATATTTATTTTCAAATTAATGTTATTAAAAATAAATGCAATAATTAAAAAATTTACAATTTTGAGTGATAATTCTAAGTTCTTATAATTGAAAATTATAATTGAAAATTACGATCATTATGAATTTGACATGCATTTATATAGTCCATTATAATCAACAATTATTTAGCTGATGAATCAAATTCGTCGAAGGAAAATGTCGTTTTTTCTATCTAATGGGGTAAATTTTGAGAAATTCGAAAAAATATCTAAATTAAATACAAACTACATCCAATTCGGAGCATTTTTTCAGATTTTAAAAGTGTCTTCAGACATAAAAAAAAAAAAATACAAAATAAAAAAAAGCAAGGGAATGTGAGCAATCATAGTGTTTAATTTTAATTATAATTTTAATGCAATGGCAAACCATTTCATTCGAAATAACCATTCTGAGGGAAGTTCAATCATATAATGACGTTTTTTCATCATTTCTTTCATAACATTTATGAATAACTAAAGATATCAAATTTAAACAGCTATAAAAATAATTCAGACTAGGGATTTCTATGTTAATAAAAATGATGCTAAAATTGCCAATTTTTTAAACATTATATACTTAAAGACAAGAATTTTACGAAATATTCATCGTCCTATATTTTGTGGAAAAATTAACGTAACAGGTCCAGAATTTTATCAAATATTTATATAACTTATGTAGTTATATGAATACCCAATCAAATTTTTAAGTCTCTAACTTCAAAATTGCCCAAATTAAAGAAAAAAGGCGATCTAATTCTCCTGCCGTAGCGATATAGGTGTGCAAATCATAGAATTTAATTTTAATTAGAATTTAAATGCAATGATAAACCATTTCATTCGAAAAAACGATTCTGAGCGAAGTTCAGTCAGATAATGTCGGTAGGTATTGATTAATACATTGCCCTTTTTTCGTCATTTTTTAATCGTTTTTTCTAACGCATAGGGTAAATTTTGAGAAATTCGAAAAATAACCTAAATAAATTACCATGAACATCTAATTTCTTACCGGAAATAATTGCTATTCGTGAAAATCGAACCATTATTTCAGGTAGTAAAAGTGTCTTCAGACATAAAGACAAAAAAAATAAAAAAAACAATTTTACACAGCTATAAATAATGATTGAGACTATGGATTTTTCTAATATTTTGTTATGATGACTTCAGAAAAAAAACGGCGGTGTCCCATCCGCTATCGATGCCTGTTACATGTCCTTAACAACTAGTGAGCTTTCGGAAATATTACGCACACTCAGCCACACGTCTCCCATAGACCCATAGGTTTTGTGAATGCCATTTTTTCGTAATTTTTTTTCATAATACGAGTATTTAATGTTTTCGTTGAAATAAAAATATCAACTTTAAAGGCCATAAATAAAATTGAGACTAGGGATTTTTCTAATATTTTGAATTAATGTTAAGTAATATATAAATATATTTTGTAAAATTTTCAGACTTTAATGCCAAAAATTGTCAATTTTATCAAACATTATATACAAAAAAACAAGAATTTTACGAAATATTCAAAAGTCACTAATTTCTAAATAACTTCAAAAGTTATCGTGAAATATAGAAATCGAATTTGTCATTTTTCGTGAAAAATGCTGTTTTTTCATCGTTTTTTCTACTGAAAAATTCAAAAAATGACCAAAATAAAGTACCAACTACATCCACTTTCCTACCGACAACATACGCTATTTGTGATAATCGGAGCATTATTTCGGGTAGTGAAAGTGTCTTCATACTTGAAAAAAAAAGACACACATCATTGTAAAACTAATATATTCTTCACTCCGCTTAGAATCTAAAATAATAATGTTATCTTCATGGTAATAATACTAATAATATATTATTGATAAATAGTTAAGTATATAGTACATTATAATACGAGTATAAATAAATTTAGCAAATTATAATTTAAATAACATTGTATAGCTTTTCATTTTTATACGCAATATTGAGTATATAAAATAAAATTAATAGTGATTATACATAATATATTATATTGTTTACATTTTTTTTATAACTTAATAAAAAGTTATTTTTATTTTGATAAAATAACTAAGACATTAAAATATTTCATACAGTGGCGCACAAACTCTACATGAAAGATGTAATAATAAAAATTTTTAAGACCTATCCATCACCACCTAAATTTCAGCATTTTTAATACAAAATATAAGATTTTTCACAAAAAACACTGAAAAACTTTCACCAAATTCTAGCTTTTGAGCGAAACGAAAAGTGTATCGGTTTTACAATGCTGTGTGTCTTTTTTTATATTTTTATTTAAAATATTCTTAAAATTTCTAAAAAATTGAGTCAATTCGATAGGAAAAATTACCAAAATATATCGAAAATAAGGCATTTTTCACGAAAACTGAAATTTTGATGAAATCAATTTCAATAGTTTCTGATAACTCAGGCAATATTGTACTTAAAGACTTGAAAATTATATTGGGTATACAAATAAGTAGTAGGTACTATATACATACGCGATTAAATTTTTGAAACTTTAAATTAATTTTTCTACCAAATTATACTTTATACAATAATATTTTATTTAGTCATAAATCTAAAACTTTTTTTATGCATACGAATATATAAAAATTGATTTGATTTATTTAAAATAATATTGTGTTTTGTCCGTATGAATACTATTTTCATATTCATCACTACGGTTACAAACAAATTTCGTATTTAAATGGAAGAAAAATCGTGTAATACACTTGTACATCCGATGGCGTAGTTGGAAAAAATACGTTTCCTCTAAATTAACTCACCGACGCGAAATCCTTCGAAGCCAATTGCAGTAAAAGGAGATTAGTGTCACTAAAGAGTTAGAGTAGAGCACCATATTTTTTTTTTACAGATTTTCATAAATAAATATTTACTAAATAATGAGTATTTAGGCTGTTAAAAGAGAAATTAATCGATTTTATTTTACAGGTAAATAAAAGATGCGTATAGTGCGTGGTTCAATACCCATTAGATGACATATTTTTTTCAACTTTTTTATAATATTTTTTTTGTCAATTTATTTTTTAATTATCATTTTAAATTCTGAGTAAAGCGAAGAATGTATTGGTTTTACAATGATGTGTGATTTTTTTTTGTTTTTTTTTTTTTTTTATTCTGAAGACATTTTTACTACCGGAAACATACCCTATTCGTGATAATCGGAGCATTATTTCGGGTAGTAAAAATGTCTTCAGAATAAAAAAAAAAAAAACAATTTATAAATTTATCAAAATTTACCCTAAGCGGTAGAAAAAACTTCGAAAAAATGACGAAAAAGCGGCATTTTTCACGAAAAATGAAATTTTGACAAATTCAATTTCTGTATTTCACGATAACTCAGGCAATTTTTAAGATAGGGACCTGAAAATTTTTTTGGGTGTTCACATAGCTATTATACATATGTGGTAAAATTTTGGAACCGTTATGTTAATTTTTCTACAAAATATAGGACTTTGAATATTTCGTAAAATTCACGTTTTTACGTATATAATGTTTGATAAAATTGTTAATTTTGGGTATTTTGGTCTGAAAATTTTACTCAAGTATACTTACATATTACTTAACATCATACTAAAATATTATAAAAATCCATTGTCAAAATTTTTTTTTATAGCCGTTTTAAGTTGATATTTTTAGGAAAACGAAAATCTTAGAATCCATACATATAAATAAATATTCTGAAAACACTTTTACTACCCGAAATAACGCTTCGATTTTCACGAATAGCGAGTTTCAGATGTAAAAGTGGATGTAGATGGTACTTTATTTAGGTCATTTTTCGAATTTCTCAAAATTTACTATAAGCGGTAGAAAAAACTTCGAAAAAATGACGAAAGACCGGCATTTTTCACGAAAAATGAAATTTTGACGAATTCAATTTCTACATTTCACGATAACTCAGGCAATTTTTTAGATAGAGACCTGAAATTTTTTTTGAAGGTACACATAGCTATTATATATATGTGGTAAAATTTTGGAACCGTTTTTTA
>JAIUCT010000032.1:1611987-1637312 GCA_021307375.1 Tetraneura akinire
TAAAAAACGGTTCCAAAATTTTACCACATATATATAATAGCTATGTGAACCTTCAAAAAAAATTTCAGGTCTCTATCTAAAAAATTGCCTGAATTATCGTGAAATGTAGAAATTGAATTCGTCAAAATTTCATTTTTCGTGAAAAATGCCGTTTTTTCGTCATTTTTTCGAAGTTTTTTCTACCGCTTATAGTAAATTTTGAGAAATTCAAAAAATGACCTAAATAAAGTACCAACTAGATCCACTTTGCTACCGGAAACATACCCTATTCGTGATAATCGGAGCATTATTTCGGGTAGTAAAAATGTCTTCAGAATAAAAAAAAAAAAAAAAAAAAAAAACAAAAAAAAATCACACATCATTGTAAAACCAATACATTCTTCGCTTCGCTCAGAATCTAAAATCCATATAAATAATTTAAATACTGATTTTACTGAATTTACGATTTTAAACACCTATAAAAAAATCAAGCGTTGGGATATTTCTAATATTTTTATGTGATGTAGAGTAATTTGTAAGTAAACTTTAGTAAAATTTTCAGACCTAAATGCCCAAAATTGCCAATTTTATCAAACGTTATATAGGTACATAAAAACGAGGATTTTACGAAATATTCAATGTCCGATTTTTAAAAGAAAAATTCAACAAAAAGTTCAAAAATTTTACTATATATAATATATATATATTACCTATGTCAACACCCAAAAAAATTTTCAAGTCTTTATCTTAAAAATTGTCTGAGTTACTGTGAAATATTGAAATCGAATTTGTTGAAATTTCAGTTTTCGTGAAAAATGCCGTTTTTTCGTCCTTTTTTCTACTGCTATGGATCAATTAAAGGGAAATTCGAAAAATGACCTGAATAAAGTACCAACTACATCCACTTTCTTATCGGACACATATGATATTCGTGAAAATCGGAGCATTATTTCGAGTAATAAAAATGTCTATAGCTTAAATACAAGAAAAAAAATCACACCTCATTGTAAATTGATTCGCTTTGCTTAGAATCGTTTTTACGAATGCAATGGTTTATCATTGCATTCAAATACTAATTAAAATTAAACACTAAGGTTTGCACACCTGTATCCTATGCAAGTATTAGTATGTTTATCGTATTATATAAATAACTACCAACCTTCAATATTTGGTTCCTCAATATTTAAATCTAAAATTATGAAATAAATATAAATATATAATACTTATTAACAAAAAAAATAAATATTAATATTAAATAAATAGAAAGTTAAGGTACAAATTAAAAAAGTTAAATTTCTTCCAAATTACGAGTCGAATCGACTATTAATAGATTGGTTTGTTATTAGATTGTGAGTGAAGAGAAGAATGTATTGGTTTACAATTAAAGGTAAATATGTCTTTTTTGTGTTTTTGTTTTTGTTTTGTTTTATTTTATACCCTAATAATATAAATTAAATACAAATTTTCATGTTGAAAAAAAAAATTAAATTTTATTTATTAAAAATATAAAAATAATTGAAAACTTTACACAACATTTAATTTTTAAATGAATTAAATGTGACTCACATATTATTCAATGTTTTAGGTTTATATGAATACTCATAACGACAATTTATCTAAAGTATTTTCACATGTCTTTTAATTTATATTGAGGTTTTTTTTAGGATACGCGACGAAATGATGAAATAAATATTTACATGAGGTTAATAGAATAATATTAATAAATGAATATAATTAATATATAGTATTTGATTGATATGGAACATTTTTAAATAGCTTTTTTTCGATGCATAATACTATGATTATTTCACTAATTAGAGCAGTATCAATGACGGGATGAAGATATTATATACTCGCAAAAAAATATTAGATAATTGTCACTGACCTGGACGGCACTGACATGAGAACTGATGATATTAATATCAATCGTTTGACTTTCCTTTTTATCTCTAGAGCATTTCCATTATATGCGTCTAGACACAGCATTTCCTTATCACAGTACTCCATAAGTCCATTATCAATTTGTATAAATTTATATAAATTGTCAAATTTTGTCAACAAAGAAGATAAATTACTTGTAAAATATAATATTATCTGCGATTATAACGTTTGATTTTGATAGTTATGAAATTTTATGTAATGGATAAATTCAATTATAATTACCAACTTCATAATTAAAAATTCAATCAATAATAATTATATATATTATATATATAAAATATATATGTTACAAACAAAGTCCGAATTTGTACACTTCGCGATTTGTACAAACGATTTTTGTACATTTCCCGAAGTGTTCATATTTGTTGTACAAGTAGATACTTTGAACAAATCACTTTATACCTTGTACATTTTGCAAATTGTTCAAGAATTTTTTTATTAATAGTTATTCCAAAAACAAATAAGCACAAAAAAAAAATTAGTTTACATAGTATATATTATTTTAAATGAAATAGCAGAGGTATAAATGTATAATATACTATTATACATCAATAAATAGTTAAAATAATAATATAGTTATAGTAAAAAAGATAAAAATAATTGTAAAATACAAATGTATTAAATAAAAGATTAGTTAAAATAGTTAAATAGTCTGATATTTCATTTAAAATAATATATATTATGTAAACTAATTTTTTTTTTTTGTACTTACTACTTAGGTATTTGTTTTTAGAATACCTATTATAATATTAGTATTAATATTATTAATATTAGTTATTTTGAAGTATCTACTTTATACAACAAAAATAATATACACTTCGTAATTTTTACAATTCATGTACAATTTGCAAAATGTACAACGTGCTTTGTACAAAGTATCTACTTTGTACAACAAAATAACAAATATGTACCCTTCGGGAAATGTATAAATATCGTTGTACAAATTCGGACTTTGTATGTAACATAAAAATATATAATTATAGATATTGATATTGAAGAATAATTCATATTATTGTACCTATATTATTAAAGATACAAATTATGATAAAATATAATTAAAAATAATATTTACAATAAGTATCCAAAAATATGTATTGTTTATCTGAAATCATATTATTAATATATTTAATAACATAATATAATTAGTGAGTAACTACTAACTAGTAACTATACTTATTAATATAATAAACAAAATGTAATTTAAACAATTTTACAATAACCGATTCAACTACGAGTAGGTATTTATACGAAACCTGGTAACCAATGTCGATGATGAGATGACAACTTGTTATGGCAGGATATAATAATATATTTATGTATTTATACATGTAAACTAAAAGTATATTAAATTATTAAATTTACGCGTGAAATGATATATCTAACTGAAAATGTGATTCGTGAAGAATAAAATCTCGTGTACTATCTCCTATTTTTTTAATAAATTTATTGTTGGGTACATATTATTTAATAAAAAAAAAACACATAATATTCTAAATACACTCATTTACATTATACAAATAATATATATAATATATTAATAATATATATAAAAATTTATACATATACCTAACTAATAGTTTTCGAGAGAAACAATCAGTGGCGTACGCAGGGGGGGGATGATGGGGATATATCCCCCCCATTGGCCTTTATTTTTATACTTAAAACATGACTTTAAATTACAGTTCATTAACATAATGTGTGTTTTTCACTTATCTGTTGAAAACAAAATTTATCCATGGAATATGGAAATATCTGCTGTGATGATAACTGATAAATGATACCAAAGACATTCACCAGTGGGCAGTGGTTATATTCTAACCATAGATTATATATGGTTTTTGTATTCTGTGTTTATAGTGATAACAAATAATATCGTTATTTATGATAATTCTTATAATAATTTCTAATTAAATCATTTAATTTAATGTTTTAACTTTTAAATAATAAGTTGAGTTATCAAATTCTTATTAGTTATTATTTAATATGGTTAAACGTAGCGGTTCCATCTTATAATTTTTTTATGACATGGTTTATGACATCCCCCCCCTTACAAAATTCTTGCGCACGCCACTGGAAACAATATTTATGTTATATCGTACATAATTATAATTTAATTATTAAAAATATTTTTACAAGTATTTGCTTTCATTACATACATGAACTTGTATTGTTTGACATTGCATCTAGAATATCATAATATAATTTTATTATTCCTTAAATAAAATAATACAACTTTTATGCATTTACCTATTATTATTATTATTATTATTATTATTATTATTATTATTATTATTATCATCAACATTATTATTACATACTGATAATAATTAAATATCAACGTATAATTTAAATAAATAGGAAAATATATTATAGTACCTACCAAAAATTGTTTGATATAATTCTGAAAGTGAATGATATAAATTAGATTATAAAATTTGATTAATATCTTATATAAAATACAATAAAAATAAAAATAAAAGGGAGGGATACTACTTCCGCAGAGATACGGGTGTGCAAATCATAGTGTTACCTGTCACTAATAACCTGTCACTTGATAACCGTGCACGTGTACACGGCTATTGTGTGCCGCATTTTAATTACGGTGTATACATCGTCGGCAATGATCGGAAATGATCGGCAATAGACTTTGTAAAGCTCACCACGTGAAACAATGACAAGTGGAAGGGGAAAAATCAGCTACGCGTTGCGTTAGCCGTCATTCGCTATGCGCAGAACCCGTGTCTTCTCTTTTGGAACAGAGTATAATCATTTCGGAGTATAGATATTTCAGCTGCTAATACTCGAATTACAAAAAAAACATCATTTTTATAACTAATATCATTAATTTAATTTTATTAATTATTATTAATTTTTGTTATGTACTACATGATATTAATATTGTACATTATTTATAGAAAAATCAAAATTATAAATATATTTATTTTCACATATATTCCAATTTAAAAATTACATGGAGAAAGTTACTAATGAAAAGTTTCTACCACATTTAAGGATAAATAATATATAAATAATCATAAGCATAACATTAATGCCATGTTCAAAGTAAATCGAAATATGATACGAATGAATTTACTAGATATTTATATTAAACATAATCGTTTAATATACTCGTTACCGGTAATTTTTTTTTTTACCGAGTTTGTAACGTCTCAAATTAAACGTTTTTACAAGATTAATATTCATAAATATAACATACAAGTATATAAAACTATTAAGTGTTCAATAAGCTAACAACTGACAGTGCAAGCAGATGGAAAACGTTAAGCCCGGCAGACACAGTAGCGAATTTTGTTTAGCCGCTGGATTTGTTTCGGGTAGCTGTAATGGCAAACAATACGGTTATAGCCTATAGTGAATTAAAATAACATCACTGCGGGCTTTATTGCATGAAGGTATGTTGTATTTTGATGATAGAAAATGTGCTATTTATCGTGATTGTCAAAAGATTCTTTTAGAACGTAGAATTTTTTAGAATTTCCACTCTATCGTCTTGAACAGACTGGGATAAAGTACATTGATATTTTATATATCTAATTAGTACTTATTATTAATAAAAACTTTTTATCAATTTCGCATAATATACTAATATATAATATTACAATAACATGTTTAATTATAATTTCAATTGGTATTACTTTAAAATATTGTAATAAATAAAATAAACTAAAAACCTAGATTTTACGAGTATTTTTGTTTTCTTATTTTTATTTATTTACATTTATTTATTTTATTCATAATAACGGACTGAGTTCATATCTTAAAGTATAAAACAATTACAGCAGTTGATATAATGGAGGATAAAATTTAAAAATTTAAATATAATATAAAAAGAGAGGAGAGAAATAAGGAGGAAGAATAGGAGGAATAAGAGGAGAGAATTATACAGCACATAATATCATTGAAAGATTGAAATAAAAAAATAAAAAATTATCATATAAAAAGGAGAATAGGAAATAAGAAATTTTTTTTTTTTAAATGAGGAAATCTATACTATCCTTTACAGAGTTTCGTTGGGTTAACAACATATTTATGGGGAGGAATGAATATACTTTAGTGAAGAATTTGAAATGTAAAATAATTTTTGATTTCTAACATTATGGATGTTAATATTGAAACTAATTTGGCTTAACATAAAAGGGTCATCAATCCTATAGTTTAGAATTTTAATTAAAAATTAAACATAATATATATATTTCTTCTTTCTAGAAGAAGATTAAGGTTTAATAATTTTAAAATAATTTCGTAACCATAATGAGATGGTCTTAAAATATTACACTTAAAACAGGTGAAACGGAGGAACTTATTTTTCACAGATTCTATTTGATTTATAAAACTGATATTTTGAGTGTCCCAAATTAATGAAGTATAAAAGAATGCTAAGTGAGATCTTTTGAGAGAGGTGTATAAACATTTATATATTATATTATATTATTATATATTTATTAATTTAATGGTGAAAGTTCATTAAATTTTGAACAACTACGCATTGTATAAATCCTTACATGGAGAGGGCTTTATTTTTTGTAGATATTATATGGTCAGTAAATAGGAGTTTGGAATCAAAGGAGATACCAAGATCCTTAGCCAGGGAACAGCGGAGTAAAACATGATTGTATAATTTATAATTAAACGTAAAATATTGGTTGTTTTATTTTAATAAAATAGTTTAACACTTATTTAAATTTAAGAACATTTTATTGAGGTTACAATAATTATTAAAACTGATTAAATAGATAAAGATTTGATGTTTCGAAAAATGTTGCTATCAACAGTGAGTAGTAATATATTTAAGTAATTAATGGAAAGAACAATATCATTAATAAACAGATTAAATAAAAGTGGAGAAAGTTCGTCACCTTGAGGAATTCCAGAAGTGACTAATATAGTATTAGATAGGATTAAGTAGTTTTTATTTTAACTAGTTGAATTCGTTGAGATAAAAAGGAGTTGATACATGATAGAAGATGATCTGCAAAGCCAATTTTATTGAGTTTGAGAGTTAGTAGATTATGATAAATTCTATTGAAAGCTTTCTCAAAATCAGTATAAACAACATCAGTTTGTTAACCTCTTGAAAAAGACTCTAGAATGAATTGTTTTATGGAAATTAAATTAGTTAGTACGGATTTATTATTGCGAAAATCTAGTTGTTGTGTAGTAAGAATATTTTTAAAGAAGTTTGGGAATAATTAATAATAGAAGTAATTGAAATAGGACGGTAATTATCTTTTTTGAAAATGGGTATAATATGACTGGTTTTCCATTTTAATGGAAAATGGCCTTGGTTTAAAGATGAAGTAAAAAGTTCATAAATAATAGGAGTAAGAATAAATCTACAATTATATAAAAATAACGAGGATAAATCATCAGAGCAGTAGTAGATTTTGAATTTTAAATGTCCAATTCATGATAAACATCCATAAAATGAATCACACAATTATTAATAGCATCGAAATATTCAAAAACAGGAAAGGGATCTGTGCTGAAGAAATTTGATTTTTTATATACCGAAGAAAAATAAGTACTAAACAAATTAACTATGTTTCGGCCATTCAGCTGTTTCTCCATTATGTTCTTATAATAAGATAAAGGAGCGACGTTAGCGAAACGTTCTAACACTGTGGCTGTAAGCCAGTAAAAGGCAGTAGGTCGAAGAATAATAAGAATTTTGATACAATATTTCTCGCATTGACTGTGTTGTGAACCCACAAAAATAATTAATTTTTGTTACCATAATTTAACGTTTAAAATTCGTAAACACTTATTAAATACATTTTAACTTATGTATTTCTTTTATATAATGTATTTCATCTTGGGATATTTAAGATGCACAATAGTTTAATAATAATATATTTATATTTTATTTATTGTATAAATTATAAGTTGTTAATACAATCATATATGTATATATATATGTCACAGGCAAAGTATACAATTTGGGCATTTTATACATTGTCCGGACATTTTATACAATGCCCTTCGTATATTGGGCAATATAGAAAACGGATGAGATTATTTAAGCAATATTGATAATTATCGGTGTGTATTGTATAATCCCGGACTTTATATGACCGTAATATATAGGTAAATATCCAAAGGTCTCGCGAAGCGAGGTTTTAGGTCACACGAAACCACTGCCTATCCGCACCAATATCCGTTCTATGGGGTAGGTATTAGGTAGGTATGCTTTAGTCCCTTGGGGCGTAGCCCCATCCTCACAAAAGTGACGCAAAGCGGCGCTTGAGGAAGTGAGCGAAGCCGGTAGGCGTTTCCACTTGGAAAGAACTATGCAATTTTTTTTTGTATCTGATTATATTTTTTAATAATATATATACGTCATGTCATTATTCATTAAATCATTTCATCCGTTTTCTATATTGCCCGAAATACGAAGGGCATTGTATAAAATGTCCGGCCAATGTATAAAATGCCCAAATTGTATACTTTGCCCGTAACATATATATAGACGTAAAAGTTACAATTACCGTTAAAATATTATATTACAATTCAAAATTTGGGTTACATACACATATGCAAAATAAAAATAAAAAAGACAATAATTGTACATCATTTAAAAGATACTATAATATAATATATGTTATGATGAGATATAAAATAAAATGGTCTTACTTTCTGTTACATAATTAATAAAATAATAAATAATAATAAAAATATAATTTTATAAAAATAATACATTTAAAATAAAAAATACATAATGTAACAATTAACACTTATATCTAAAATTGATGTTTGTCGTTTTTATGTTAAAATAATTTGGTAAAATTCGAAAAGTAAAATGTATGTCGTCAATTTGTCGTAATGATTCAACTGTTCAATATTATTTAAATATAAACTTGAAAGGAAAAAAGTAGTTGTATCCAATAGTTGAATACATTTGAAAATTGAAATACATTCCGTTATCAACTATCATTAAAAGATACATTTTATCCGTATATTTTATTTTGATTGTACATTCTGACATTTAGTTTTCTAACATTGGTATTACTGAATGTTCTGTCAGAAACTATTTTCTTATCATTTTTCGACCTACTACCCTGTACCCGCTGTATGCGAGTAACTATGAAAGTAAGAATAACTATTGTTCTTAATATAGCTCATAAATCTAATTTTATTAAATTTATTTATAATCAATCTTTATTATTCGTAATTATTTAAAAGAGATATAATATAAATATACAATATTAACCTTATTTACAATAAATAATAAAAATAAATGTTATATATTTATAAAATAAGGGTAGAGAGGAATTCCATGTTTCCTCTTATTACTACATAACTAAAATTTAAAAATTACCAAAAGTAAAATTTACCTAAATTTCACATCTTTGGTATATTAATACCAAAAATATCCATTAGGTTAGGTTAAAATATTTATTTGCATTTTGTGATCACATGAAAAAATTATAAAATAATATTTCATAGAAAATATTTAAAAGTTTATACTTTTTGTCATAGTAGGTACTTTAACAATATACGAGTACAATATATTGACTAAATAAAAATACTAACTGATTTTTTCGTTATTGTCAGTGTCTTTGTATTCTGTAAAATTACATAAATGAAATATTTAATAAAGACATATTTATCTAATGATTCTAGGTCACTTTATACCTACGGTAAGGTAAAAATGAAGTAATTACGTACCTACTACATTAAATATACGCGTATATATTATGTTATAACAGTTTGTACGGTCTTAAAGTTTTATAATAATAATAACAATAATATATTTTAAATAATAATAGTAATTATGTTATTATTAAATTATTTATTATTTACCGGCTATATTAATACCTATTTTACCGTTACACATGTTACATATTTCCAACGTAGCTTATTAGTATTTTTTGTGATATTATACATAAAAATTAGAAATCCATCTTCTACTAGTTTTAATTTCAATTTAGTATAGGTGATACTTTCCATCGTTAAGTTATCATCTATATGAATTTGATTTTTACGATAAACACTGACATAATATTTAAAAAAGATGAGCTGATACTCCTGCCGCACAGGATACAGGTGTGCGAATTATAGCGTTTAATTTTAATTAGAATTTGAATGCAATGATAAACCATTGCATTCGAAAAAACGATTCTGAGCGAAGTTCAGTCAGATTATAATTTTCATTTGAACTAAAAATATCAAACTAAAACAGCTATAAAAAATAATATAAAAAAAAATTGAGATTAGGGATTTTTATAATATTTTAGTATGATGTTAAGTAATATGTAAGTATACTTCAGTAAAATTTTCCGACCTTTATACCAGTTTTACCTACCAAAAAATTATATACGTAAAAACGAGAATTTTAAGAAATATTTAATGTCCATTATTTTGTAAAAAAATGAACGTAACGGTTCAAAAATTTTACCACATATATTTAATAGCTATGTGAACACCCAAAAAAACTATCTTAAAAATTGCCGGAGTTATTGAGAAATATAGAAATTGAATTGGTCAAAATTTAATTTTTCGTGAAAAATGCCGTTTTTTCGTCATTTTTTCGAAGTTTTTTCTACCGCTTATAGTCAATTTTGAGAAATTCGAAAAATGACCTAAACAAAGTACCATCTACATCCACTTTTACATCTGAAACTCGCTATTCGTGAAAATCGAAGCGTTATTTCGGGTAGTAAAAGAGTTTTCAGAATATTTATTTATACGTATGGATTATAAGATTTTCGTTTTACTAAAAATATCAACTTCAAACAGATATAAAAGAAAATTGAGATTTGGGATTTTTATAATATTTTGGTATAATGTTAAGTAATATGTAAGTATAATTCAATAAAATGTTCAGACCTAAATACCTAAAATTGACAATTTTATCATACGTATTTATTATATACGTAAAAACGAGAATTTTACGTAATATTCAATGTCCAATATTTTGTAGAAAAATTATCGTAACGGTTCCAAAATTTTATCACTTATATATAATACCTATGTGAATAATCAAAAAAATTTTTAAGTCTCTAACTTAAAAATTGCCTGAGTTTTCGTGAAATATAGAAATTGAATTCGTAGAAATTTCATTTTTCGCAAAAAATGCCGTTTTTTCGTTATTTTTTCGCCATTTTTTCTACCGCATAAGGTCAATTTTGAGAAATTCGAAATTGACCTAAATATAGTACCAACTAGATCCACTTTGCTACCGGAAACATACCCTTTTCGTGATAATCGGAGCATTATTTCGGGTAGTAAAAATGTCTTCAGAATAATAAAAAAAAAAAAAAAACAAAAAAAAAATCACCATCATTGTAAAACCAATACATTCTTCGCTTCGCTCAGAGTCTAAAATATATTCGTTAAATTGTGATATTTAACTTTATATATTTCCAATCATTATATATAAGTATATAATTTATATCTATAATATATATAATATATATTAATATATAATATATATAATATATATATTAATATATATATATATTATTAGTACTTGTACTTGTGTACATATTATTTATTATAAAACTTTATGACCGTACAAATCTTGAGATATTGAAATCAAATTCGTCGAAATTTCAGTTTTTGTAATAAATGCCGTTTTTTCGTCATTTTTTCTTCGTTTTTTCTATCGCATAAGGTCAATTTTGAGAAATTTGAAAAATGACCTAAATAAGTATCAACTGCAATTTTCTTCTGGAAACCTATATTCGTATAATATTCGTAAATATTGGAACATTATTTCTGGTCAAAAGAGTGTCTCATACATAAAAATAAGCAAAATCCGTATAAATACTTTAAATATTGATTTGATTGAAAATTATAAAAAAAAAATTCTTGGGATTTTTCTAATATTTTGATATCATTTTAAGTAATATGTCAGTGTATACTTCAGTAAAATTTTCAGATCATAAACCCAAAACTGCCAATTTTATCAAACATTATATACACATAAAAACGAGAATTTTACGAAATATTCAAAGTCTTATATTTTGTAGAAGAATTAACAAATTGATTCCAAAATTTTACGACATACATATATAACACTCAATAAAATTTTCAAGTCATCAAAATTGCCTGAGTTATCGTGAAATATTGAAATCGAATTCGTCGAAATTTCAGTTTCCTTGAAAAATGCCGTTTTTTCGTCCTTTTTCGTCGTTTTTTCTACCGCTTATTATCAATTTGGAGAAATTCGTAAAATGGCCCAAGTAAAATACCAACTATACATCCACTTTCCAACCGGAAACATATGCTATTCGTGAAAATTGGATCATTATTTCGGGTAGTAATAGTGTCTTCAGAATAAAAAAAACAAACAACACTTCATTGTAAAACCAATACATTCTTAACTTTAAAAATGGACCAAAACGAAAAATTTCTCAAGATTGAACCTAGCGGTAAAAAAAACGACGACAAAATGAAAAAAAACGGCATTTTTAACGAAACCTGAAATTTCGATGATTTCTATTGTAATATTTCACGATAACTTGGGTAAGTTAGAGACTTTAGAAAATTCTATTGGAAATTAACATGGGGATTATATATAATGTGGTAAACCGTTTCGTTAATTTTTCTACAAAATATAGGACTTTAAATATTTCGTAAAATTTTCGTTTTTATGTAAGTATATAATGTTTGAAAAATTGGTAATTTTGGGCATTTAGATCTGAAAATTTTACTGAAGTATACTTACATATTACTTAATAACATACCAAAATTTATAAATAATTCCTAGTCTCAATTTTTTTTTATAGTTGTTTAGAGTTGATATAATAATATCATATTATAATCATAAAATATTTATAAATTAAAAAATTTAATCGAAAATATTATGAAAAAATGACGAAAAAACGGCGTTATCTGACAGAACTTCGCTCAGAATCGTTTTTTCAAGTGCAAAGGTTTATCGTTGCATTCAAATTCTAATCAAAATAAAATACTATGATTTGCACACCTAAATCCCTGCGGCAGAAGATCAGCTCTTCTTTTTTAATTTTCTGTTCGTAATTTATACAGGTCTGGTCTACTATTCACCAATTATTAAACTAAATGGTGATTTATATTTTCAAAAATCATGACATCGGGCTATATAGTTTTCATGTAAATGTACAAAATATATATATATTAGAAATACGCATAAAAATAATGAGTTTTAAAATTAAATGAATGTAATTTATTTACCTTTAATAAATTGTGTAAAATAATTTCGAAAAGCAATATCAAAATAAAATTTTGTGTTCAATAATGATGGTTCTGAAATTATCAAAAATCAATTTTACTTCAAAAGTGTTAATTAATCAATCATATACATAAAAATTAGGAATAAATTTTTTATGTATGTAATTTCATTACCACTAGTTAAATCAATATGAAATTTAAGAAATTCAGCATGTTTATGTATAAACAAAAATTCTTTATAAATCAATTTCAAATAAATCATTAGATTGTCGTTTGTAAGAAAATTTGTTGAATTACCTGTAATATAATAAAATACCTTTTATTAAATAAATAATATTTGAAAATGGTACTTTATAAAATATAATTACAATTTTACCAGGTTTTAAAAAAAATACAGAATAAAATATAAAATATAATTTTTTAAATGATTTTCTTAATCATTTTATTTTTACTTAAATAAAATATTATTACTACGTACATAAAATAATAAATATATGAGACATAATTCATTTATGTACTATAAATTACAAATTTCCCACAATATTTTAGTTATTGCTGAATATATTGTCAAACAGACAATGATTGTTTTATATACAAGAATAAAACAATAATATATAAGAAAATATCAGTAATATTATTAGAAATTTATTCATAATAAATTTATATGGTATAAATAAGAATTAATTCTAAACAAAAAAATATATAATACAATTACTATAATAACGATTATTATTTTGTAAAAAATAATATTCTTTTAATCCTTACTATCTATGTCTTTAATAGTTTCCATAAAATCTTTATATATGCATAATAAATTTTTATAATATTCTATTAAGAAATCTCTGGATTCAATATTTTTCCAGTTTTCTAGAATAATAAATAAAAAAATATATTATTTGTAGTATGCAATTATAATAGAGTTATAATATATTATATTTATATACTTTATATTGTAATATTATATTATTATATAATTAAATATTAAATATATATATATATAATTTGCAGTATAACATATAATACATTTGCATATAATATATACGAGTATATAAATGCATTTATACAATATATGTCAACCAGTGTTAAGATCTATCTAGATAAATAAATTAGCATTCATCTAGCATTTCATCAATTCAATTGTTCTCTTAGATTTATCTTTTTCTAAATAAAAAAAACAATAGTTATTTTATCTTAATACTGATGATACCTAACTAAACTAATATTTACTTAATAAATAAACTATTAACTATATATATATATTATATCTGATATAATTTAATATTTTAAATTTTTATTTTTTATTGTTTAAAATTATAATACAATGGATTTTTAGATTCTGAGCGTAGCATCGTATCATCGTTTTACAATGATGTGTGTATTTTTTTTTGTTTTATTTTTTTTTTTTTTTAAGTATGAAGACAATTTAACTACCCGAAATAATGCTCCGATTATAACGAATAGCATATGTTTCCGGTAGCAAATTAGATGTAGTTGGTACATTATTTAGGTCATTTTTCGATTTTCTCAAAATTGACCCTAAACGGTAAAAAAAACGACCAAAAAATGACGAAAAAAAGGCATTTTTCAAATTTCGACGAATTCGATTTCAATATTTCACGATAATTCGGGCAATTTTAAAGTTAGAGACTTGAATTTTTTTTGGATATTTACATGGCTACTATATATATGTGTTAAAGTTTTGGAACCGTTACGTTCATTTTTCTACAAAATATAGGACTTTGAATATTTCGTAAAATTCTCGTTTTTTTGTATATAATGTTTGATAAAATTAGCAATATTTGGTATTAAGGTCTGAAAATTTTACTGAAGTATATTTATATATTACTTAATATTAATTAAAAATATTAGAAAAATCCATATTCTCAATTTTTTTTTATAGCCGTTTAAAATTGATATTTTTAGTTTAAACGAAAATATTATGAAAAAAATGACGAAAAAACGGCATTCACAAAAACATGGCTCTATGGGAGACGCGTGTGGTGTAGTCGGCGAAATATTCCCGAACGCTATCTCGGTGTTGAACACCGTAGCTAGGCATCGACAACGGATCGGTCACCGCCTTTTTTTTTCGTTTTTTTCTTTTTATGTCTGAATCATCATATCAAAATACGAGGATTAGAAAAATCCATGGTCTCAATTTTTTTTTATAGCTGTTTAAAATTGATATTTTTATTTTTTTGTTTTTATGACTAAAGACACTACCCGAAATAATGGTCCGATTTCCACGAATAGCATATGTTTCCGGTAGGAAAGTTGATGTTCTTGGTACTTTATGAAGGTCATTTTTCGAATTCTCAAAATTGATCCTATGCGTTAGAAAAAACGATGAAAAAATGACGAAAAAACCGCAATATATTAATCAATACCTACATTATCTGAACTTCGCTCAGAATCGTTTTTTCAAATGCAATGGTTTAACATTGCATTTAAATTATAATTATAATTAAATACTATGATATGCACACCTATATACCTGCGACAGGAGTATCAGATCGTCTTTTTTAGTTTATACATTTATTATATTTACTTTTAAATCCGGTAATATTAGATGTCATTCTATATTGATTTAAAACCAAATTAAAATTTTTATCAAAACAATCTGTTGAATTATTACGTATATGCTGTTGAAATTGTTGTACTTCATTTGTTTCTGTAAAAACTAATTAAAAGTTAAATAAAAAAATATTACAAGAAGTTTAAATTTTAAGTTAACGTAAGTTCATTTTATATTTTGTTTTAACAACAATGGTATCTTTTTTTAGACTGAAGACACTTTCTCGTAAACCTATTTAAAATATACCAATTACCATGAAAGCATATTGCGAGTACTACGTTCCGTTATAGTATAAAGATTATTCGCCGGCTTCTAGAAAAAGATGCTAAGCCTAAGCAACACTGTATATAAATATAGTATATAATACGAGATAACTTACAATTATATTTTTCAATTGCACTAACGTATTAATATTATTAGTACAATGAGAAATATATTATTGTAAGAATAATATGTTTTTCATGACACTTAAAAGGCATAATTTTATAGGTATATAGTAAATTTATTTGCATTCACTGTAATTATATACGAGTATTAGATGTATACGTACAAATATGCTGCTGGTTAAATATTTTTACGTAGGTATGTAATTTTTTTTTCAATTTTATTTAAAATATCAGGCTTTGTGTATATTATAATTATTTTTTATTGTAATTTAAACGATAATATATTGCACCTAATCAAATTCTTTTTAATTGCACCTGTATAATAACATTCAATACTTTTTTAAATTTCCAGGCCATAAAAACCAAAATTTCAAATTTTAGAAATCATTATTAATAACATTTGTGACTTTTAGGAAATTTTCAAATTTCGGTATTTTCTTGAAAACTAAACAAAAAACTACCAAACATTATTACATATATGAAATATCTATTTTAATGCCAATAAAGTATTCAAATTCCTATAAACTGTTTCAATCAGTAAATAATTTTTAGTAAATTTTTGTCAAAATTACATTTACCGTTGACGCTTTTTGTTATTTTTTGTAATTTATTATTCCTTTCACATAAGTACCTAATCTCAATTTATAAAATTCACATAATTGAATTCTACATACATCTAGAGAATTTTATATTTACCATTTGTTCGATATGACGGGTGTCTTAATTTTAAAATTACATAGAGACATAGAGTTATTAGCAATAACAGCTTTCGCGCGAAAGAAATACAGTCCACTATTCCATTCTTAGATCTAAGATTCCACTAGTCTCGAGTCAGTCGCTTATCAAACCCGGATAAGTACGTAGCGTTCTTAGGCCGATCTATGTACTATGTAATATAGTTTATCGAAAAATTGTATTAGTGTGTGTAGTGTCGCGTACTTCAAAATTCGTAACGTCGAAGAGATAAGTGCCAAAGGTCGATAAAAGCGTGTTAAATTTGTCCTCCTTTGTTCGAAGGTAACCAACTCGAAATATTATAATTTCGATCTATTCCCTAATTTAGTAATTATTACTTAATAAAAAAAAATATCTTATTATATTGTTTATTCGTTATTTTAGCAAAACAAATATTATTACTCATATTGTTATTAGATTAAGTATGGTTTATACGTTGTTACTATTTTATTGTTTTTTTTTATTTTTAGCATTAATTTCAAAGCATAAGAATTATATTATATAGCTAATTGAATGACAATAATTGTTACGTTCTTGAAACATTATTTGATTTTATTTGTTTGTTGTTGTTTCTATTTATATAATTAAAAAACAAAGAAGAATTAATTTAAATTTGTAAAATGTTTCAAAGTTGGCGGCATTTTCAATATCACGGGTGTATTAACTTTTAAATTGCATAGAGTTAATAGCAATAACAGCTGTCGCGCGAAAGAAATACAGTCTACTATTTCACTAGTCTCGAGTCAGTCGCTTACAGTAGCTACCTTTGCTCGTAAGTCGTAAGCACGGGATATTGTCGTATTGAACCGCCCTTCTAGGTTTTTTTGTATTCATTAAAATAATTAATATATCATATCGTAATATTGAAATTAAAACTAGTGCTTTTTTCCTGCCTTCGGGTTATATCATAACCCATAAAACTTTATCGTTCGTAACACCATTATTATTTAATATTTATCATAATATGTACCTATTTCATATTTGATACTTTAAGAGTGTATTTCCAAACATTTACATTTTAGATTCTGAGCGAAGCGAAGAATGTATTGGTTTTACAATGATGTGTGATTTTTTTTTTGTTTTTTTTTTTTAAGTATGAAAACAATTTAACTACCCGAAATAATGCTCCGATTATCACGAATAGCATATGTTTCCGGTAGCAAATTGGATGTAGTTGGTACTTTATTTAGGTCATTTTTTCAATTTCTCAAAATTGAAGCTATGCGGTAGAAAAAACGGCGAAAAAATGACGAAAAAATGGCATTTTTTACGAAAAATGAAATTTTGACGAATTCAATTTCTATATTTCACGATAACTCGGGCAATTTTTAAGTTAGAGACTTGAAAATTTTTTTGGGTGTTCACATAGCTATTATATATATGTGGTAAAATTTTGGAACCGTTTTTAAATTTTTTTACTAAATATAGGACTTCGAATATTTCGTAAATTTCTCGTTTTTACGTATATAATGTTTGATAAAATTAGCAAGTTTTGGTATTATGGTCTGAAAATTTTACTGAAGTATACTTACATATTACTTAACATCATACTAAAATATTGGAAAAATCCCTAATCTCAATTTTTTTTTATAGCTGTTTTAAGTTGATATTTTTAGTTCAAACGAAAATTATAATCTGACTGAACTTCGCTCAGAATCGTTTTTTCGAATGCAATGGTTTATCATTGCATTCAAATTCTAAGTAAAATTAAATGCTATTATTCGCACACCTGTATCCTGTGCGGCAAGGGTATCAGCTCTTTTTTATTTTTTTGAGTACCTAGTATAATTAATCATACTGTCGGTAATTAATATTTATATTTACAAGTTTTCTCCTACACATTTATTATAATAATTAACCTCATTCAATTCCTCTTAAACAATTATACTGTATTTCAATAAAGAAATATTAGGATAATATAGGAATCAAATTTTCACATTATTATTCTATAATTTTTTTTTTTATAATTATATAGGTATATAATATATATATATTTAATTTATATATTTACCTGTATTAACTAAATAATCACATATTTCATTTACCTTTTGTTCAGAACCGTGATGATCTATAATAATTTATATATTTAAATATTATAAAGAATTATTAATTTAAATTATTATTAATTACAAGTATATTCAAAAATATAATTAATCTAACGATATGAAACACTTCATTTATCATAAGATATTAACATAATAATATTATAATATAAATGGTAGCCATTCCTACGACTCGCGAGCCGTATGTGGCTCTCATCGTAGGCTCATGCGGCTCGTGACTTATTTCTATAAGACTCAACAATTTTTTACTTATTTAAAAAAAATTATATTTATTAAATAAATAGAATATGAACGATAAGTCGATAATACTAATGCCTCGACTAATGCATATATAATAATAATAAAATTATAAAATTAAGGATTTTTGTTTTATTATTTAGATAAATGTAATTTATTAGTTTGAATTTCTTTATAAGGCTTTTGAGTCCGGAGTTATCCCATTACTAAAACATTTTATTACTACCATCATATTTAATCTATAAAAAATCAAATTAATGAGACATTTGTATATAATATTAAAATTCCCCTATAAAAATATTTATAAATTAAGAAAAAAATTTTTCGTCTCAAATGCGTTGCAATTTTTTGATCTATCTCGTAAATCACTATTTGTTGGCCATCCTTGTTATATGTAATATGACACGTTATTACAAAAATATCAGATGTTTAAAATTATATTACCGAAACGTACACCAATTAAATATATATGCACTATAATTAGTGTAATTATTATTATTAAGATAATAAGTACCTAACCGATGTTTTTTTAAAAAAATTATTGCTACTAACAAATAACTTTACTATAATAATATATTAGAAACAGTGTAAATTTCGAATCTAGATATTATTGATTATAATAGTAAATTATTATAAATAAAAATATTACATTCATAAATTATATCACCAACTCTTCTTTCAAACATTTCCACTCTAGAAGCTTCTATTAAAAGATTTTGAAATAATATGTAATCATCCGATGTTGCATTATCATCATTATCATTGAAGCCTAATAAAAAATATATATAATATATTATAATAATTACAAGAATTATTATAGTTATATACCAAGAATATAATTATTGTATATCAGTGGCGTATTAAAATTATGTCATGAGTGGGATATGTAACATAGAATATTAAACTGACCTAAAAAGGGATATAGTTAGGTAAAAACAATTTTATTTTTTTTAAATATCACTATAATATAATAAATATAATATCACTCATATAGCCCCCTCTATATACGCCATTGTAGTATATTTATAATGTATAAACATGTTTAATATATTATTATTTATATTTTTTATTTTCCCATTTTTCTTGTTCTAGTTGTAAAATATATTTACATAGGGATTAATTCAGTGCCATAGCCAGAAATTTATTTTTTTTTTTTGGAGGGGGGGGGGTTTGATGACTTATATTCAATAATGAAAACAAATTAAGTTTTCACTGTGATTCTGATAATAGAATTCATATTGTATTATATAATATACATATTTTTAAATTGAGTCATAATCAATCATTAATACATAAATCGATGTAACGATTTCAAAATCTTACTACAAATATAAAATATCCATTTTTTGTAAACTGACATTTCAGGGGGGAGAAGGTCTCAATTCCGGAATTTCCCTTTTATAGCAGAACTGGACAATATACAATATAAAATTAATCATTGTTTATCAATATACTAAATCATGACCCAAAAAATATTTTAAACGTATTTACAGGAAAAATTCTATATTAAATATAGAACTACCTATATATATATATATATATATATAATGAATATATATATACCTATATATATATATATAATGATGTAATGAAATTTTGAAACTGTATTATCTAAAATTCTTGTTTTTATCTATATAATATTTAAAATTGACAACTTGGAGTTTAAAATATAACTGATTAATACTCAATAATCATATATTAATTAGCATATTATCAAAATATAGGAAATAGCCCATGCTTCAATATTTTTTTTTATAGCTATTTAAAGTATATGAATTATGAATACAAAAGCCCATAAAACCCATAAAATGAGTCACCTCTATATACTCAAATCTAATGTTACTTTTCACTAAATTATTATACTATTATTTATCATTAAATTCGAATTTTAATCAAAATTCAACACTATCCTATACTCTGTTCCAAAAGAGAAGACACGAAGCGGTGACCCGTTTTCGTTCGGCGGCGCGCATTCCCCACCTACTCCGATAAATGCACGTATGCTCACCAACGACCTCTGACACCCAGCTGCATCGTTAAAAACCATTATACGGCGCGCTTGGATTGTTGACATCTATGACACTTGGCGAATATATGTATAACCTGTCACCTGATAACCGTGCAAGTGTACACGGCTATTGTGTGCCGCATTTTAATTACGGTGTATACATCGTCGGCAATGATCGGAAATGATCGGCCGTCATACGCTATGCGCAAAACCCATGTCTTCTCTTTTGGAACAGAGTATATATACAAATGTATTCATTTAAATATTCTTTAAGTTCTTTTGAGTATTCTATAAAATCGTATCATTCACGATATACAATCTCAAATTAAATGATATTTTATTTTTTTTTTTTTTTACGATTTAACATTTTGTAATAATTATTAGGTATGCAAAATGTGTGTATTTATTACGGATCTAATTTCAACACATTGATATCTACACAGTACATATATCCATTTTATAATTCAAAAAATATATATTTCTATGTATTTAATTTTACATTATTTATTTATTACCTATATACTCGTAGTATTTGGGAATCTACAAAACAATTTCGGAAACACATCGAAACATTGCTTATCCCATTAAAAAAAATAAACCCCCATTAATAATAATTATTAATGACTTATAATCAAAATAAGACGTAAACTGTATCTTATGAAGTTAATCAATGTTAGACATACGTTTATAGTGCTGCGACACTATATATACATAATATATACGTATCATATAATTATTCCGTAAACAAATAATAATACACACATTTGCATTTACATATTATCATACTTAAAATTATCGTGTATTTTTGAGATAAAATAGAAAGAAACCATTGACCGGAAAATTGCAGTATTAGATGCAGGGCCGTATTTAGGGGGGTACAACGGGTACAATTGTACCGGGCGGCAAATTTTTAGGGGCGGCCAATTTTTAGAGGCGGCTATAGTATATAAATACTCCAACATATCTCCTAAAATACGCCGATTTTGGAAACAGTAGTATATGAATAATCGTACATTTTTTTAGAAAATTATTATTCATATACGAACGCCGTTCTGTTTTAAGAATATGCCCATGGGGCAGGGGCGTCCCTGGCCCACATTTTAGGGAGGGGCGATTTTGAAATAAGACTTTTTATTGAAAAAATTCATGTTTATTTTTATTAATAAATTGCATAACATATATCTAAAGTAAAATTTTTTTTAAAAAAAACACTATTTAAAATTACTACAAATAAGAAATAATATTTAAAAAAATGAAAATACAACACATACTAATTGTTTAAACATCACTTGCATTTTATCTTTATATTATCGTAATATGTAAATCACATTATATCTCAAATTTGTAATAAATATAAAATATGCACGAGACGACACTACGAAAGATATAGATGCACATGCAATGAACATTTACATAGTAGATATAAATAATTTGGTATTTCACTATTTCAGCTGATATACCCGTACAGTCGTACTATAAAAAATTAATGTATGTATTCATAAAGAAATATTATTAAAAATAATAATATTAAGAACAATTTCATGTATTAATAATTATATGAATATCATTAAAAAAATCCAGGGGGTGGCAATCGCCTCGTCCCCCCCTAAAATACACCCTTGCCATGGGGGGGGGGTGAACAATTTAATTTGTACCGGGCGCCAAAATCTTAAATACGGCCCTGATTAGATGTCCTTCACAGACCTGTTGTTAGACCCGGAGAAACCACCACTTCGTAACCGCCGCAACTCAAACAACCATGAGAGCCATCGCCAATAATTGATGGACTTATTTCTGAAAATAAAACAGCCAGTATATGTGGAACGGGAAAACTGCCTAGACCAGTAGGTATTGATATCATTAACAAAATTATTATGAATAAACGACACTAATTAGTAATTACGTTGAACCCGAAATTATTATCGTTGAATAATATTCTGAGGAATATGTTTGATTGTATTAATTAAATTATTAATTTCATAACAGAAGAGTTTATTTAATTTAGAAAAATAATAATAAATTGCTCTATACTCTGTTCCAAAAGAGAAGACACGGGTTCAGCGCATAGCAAATGACGGCCGATCATTTCCGATCATTGCCGACGACGTATACACCGTAATTAAAATGCGGCACACAATATCCGTGTACACTTGCACGGTTATCAAGTGACAGATTATACGTATATTCGCCAAGTGTCATAGATGACAACAATTTAAGTGCGCCGTATAATGGTTTTTAACGATGTAGCTGGGTGTCAGAGGTCGCTGGTGAGCGGTGAGCATACGTGCATTTATCGGAGTAGGTGGGGAATGCGCGCCGCCGAACGAAAACTGGTCACCGCTTCGTGTCTTCTCTTTTGGAACAGAGTACCTTAGGTAACATCATACATGTAAATATAGAAATATTCTATTTATTTTATTTTTTTTCTATTGTATTTCGAATGTAAATGTACATTGAAGAAATCCTGGCAAGGTCGCCATCTGCGATTTGTTGATTGTATCCAACGAGTCCAGTGGTCAACCATACGCGTTGTAGGTCGCCAACCACATGCCGAGAACGTTTGAATGTTCGGAGCATTGTGGATTTACCTTAATAATTTAATTGATTTTGATAGGTACTCAGGGAAAATTCAATAAAAAAAATAGCATGTCATTATATTTATTTTGACTAATTAGTTAGATTTTATTATATTATTAAATTGAAATTATTTATTATATTTTAATTGAAAATATTAGAAAAAAAAAATTATTGCCAAGAAAGCCTGAGGCACAAAACTCGGACAGAAAATAATACAAAAACACAAAACAAAAAAAAAAAATACATCTACACTTAATATAGTATATAGCCAGGGTAAAATCGTTATTCGTATATACTTATATATATTATTTTTACATTACCCATATTGATGTTGTATTATAATTATTATATGGTATTTTATATATTGATATACCACCATCATCACTCGCCCGTCGGCGGACCCGATAGTCAGGAGAGAACTTTTCTTAAGTTTCTACTCCATGTTGGGCATGATCACACATTTTTTAAAATAAAATTATAATTCTATTGTTTGCCATTGTAACAGTTGCATTTATACCCGAGTCGTCATTTTATGTCGCCTCAGCATTATTTACGTGTTAGGCCAGACACCGGTGAGCTGAGTGCGATATATAGCGAACTAGTCGAGTTTCCATAGCCGAACCGAACTAGTCGAGTTTCCGAGCTGAACCGAACAAGTCGAGTTTCAATAGCCGAACCGAACTAGTCGAGTTTCGATAGCCGTACCGTCAAAGTCGAGTTTCAATAAACATACCGATACCGTCTTGATTATTTATTTATTTATATTAATTTATTCATCTCAACTATAGAAGCTCGCACTCCGCTACACCTGTGATCTACAATAAACTACCCTCCAAGATCAGGGTTACTCAGGTGATAGTGTATTTGTATTTATTATATTTGTTTTCGTTATAGTAATATATTAAGTTTATGTTCGTTGCTAAATTACGTGTTAGATATTGAACGCAGGTCATAAGTTTCTAGGACCTGTATAATATAAATAAGAAACCTTTGTTTTATATCGGTCTAACGACCCGGTTCAAAAGGCCGGTTAGTGTAGTAGGAAGTAGCCAGCCGACTGCTCCTTAACTGGATAGGATTTGATAGGAAACATTGAACGACACCCTGTACTGTAAGGTACGTGGCGTGTAACGTTACACCATATAATAATTACTCAAGCACCAGTAATACACTGAATTCTAATTGTATGATCCTACCTCTCCCCTGGTGGCAATGGCAACCTAACCATTATAATTAATCCAATTAATAACAATTTATAATTGGCCCGGCGGGTGACAAGTGGTGGTTATAGTAATCCGGTCAACGATTTCATAACTTGTTACGTTACAAATTCTAAAAAATTTCCTGAATTATCATATCTAAAAGAAATTATTTATTTCGCAAGGACTATAATATAACATGTGGCGCCAAAAAGGAAAAATGTCAAAGACGTTAGATATACTTTTGGCAATTAACCCTAAAAATAATATTTAATAAGTTTTTGTTTTTAGAAAATGTTTTAAGAAAGTTTTAGTTTTTGTTGTTACGTTTTTCTTTGTACGTTTTTTAAAAAAACACACACGTGCACTGTTGATTGTAAAAACTTGTAAATTCGTTTGTGTCTATACGTTAATGGAATATTTTTATACTATATGATTTTTTCTATCTTA
>JAIUCT010000032.1:1657097-1680291 GCA_021307375.1 Tetraneura akinire
AACCATTGTATTCGAAAAAACGATTCTGAGAGAAGTTCAGTCAGATAATGTGGATATTGATTAATATATTGCCGTTTTTTCGTCATTTTTTCATCGTTTTTTCTAACGCATAGGACCAATTTTGAAAAATTCGAAAATGACCTAGATAAAGTACCAAGAACATCCACTTTCCTACCGGAAACATATGATATTCGTGAAAATTGGACCATTATTTCGGGTAGTACAAGTGTCTTCAGTCATAAAAACAATAAAATATAAATATCAATTTTAAACAGTTATAAAAAAAAAATATTACCATGGATTTTTTTAATATTTTAATATGATGATTCAGACATAGAAAGAAAAAAAACGAAAAAAAAAAAAACGGCGGTCACCCATCCGCTGTCGATGCCTGGCTACGTTGCTCAACACCGAGATAGCGTTCGAGAATATTTCGCCGACTACACCACACGCGTCTCCCATAGAGCTACGTTTTTGTGAATACCATTTTTTCATAATATTTTCGCTAAAACTAAAAATATCAACTTTAAACAGCTATAATAAAAAATTGAGACTAGGGATTTTTCTAATATTTTGAATTAATGTTAAGTAATATATGAATATACTTCAGTAAAATTTTTAGACCTTAATACCAAATATTGCTAATTTTATCAAACATTATATACAAAAAAACGAGAATTTACGAAATATTTAAAGTCCTATATTTTGTAGAAAAATGAACGTAACGGTTCCTAAATGATATCACATATACATAGTACCCATATGAACTCCCACAAAAAATTTCAAGTCTCTAACTTCAAAATTTCCCTAGTTATCATGAAATATTGAAATCGAATTCTTCGAAATTTGAAAAATGCCGTTTTTTCGTCATTTTTTGGTCGTTTTTTTCTACCGCATAGGGTCAATTTTGAGAAAATCGAAAAATGACCTAAATAAAGTACCAACAACATCCACTTTGCTACCGGAAACATGTGCTATTCAAGATAATCGGAGCATTATTTCGGGTAGTAAAAGTGTCTTCATACTTAAAAAAAAAAAAACAAAAAAAAAAAAAAAAGACACACATCATTGTAAAACCAATACATTCTTTGCTGCGCTCAGAATCTAATATAATTAAAGTTTACCTATAATGTATTACTTCAGATCTAAATAATTAAATTAAATATACCTTCGTATAAATTACATGGGTATGAATATCTTTATTGTAATTTTAATAATAAATTTTAAACAGTGAGATTAAAGACATAACAAGAATTCTAATATTCTGGTTTCAGGTTTTGAGCGAAACGAAAAATATATTGGTTATAAAATAGCATGTGTCTACTTTTTTAGATTCTGAGTGAAGCGAAGAATATATTGGTTTTACAATGATTTGTGTCTTTTTTTTTTGTGTTTTTTTTTTTATTCTGTAGACACTTTTACTATTCAAAATAATGCTCCGATTATCACGAATGGCATATGTTTCCAGTAGGAAAGTGGATGTAGTTGGTACTTTATTTAAGTCATTTTTCGAATTTCTCAAAATTCACCGTAAGCAGTAGAAAAACTTCAAAAAATGACGAAAAATGAAATTTTGACGAAATCAATTTCTATATTTCACGATAACTCATGCAATTTTTAAGATAGAGACATTTTTTGGGTGTTCACATAGCTACTATATATATATGTGGTAAAATTTTGGAACCGTTTGGTTAATTTTTCTGCAAAATATAGGACATTGAATATTTCGTAAAATTCACGTTTTTACGTATATAATATTTGATAAAATTGGTAATTTTTGGTATTAAGATCAGAAAATTTTTTCTGAAGTATATTTAATTATGACTTAACTATATATAAAAATATTAGAATACTCTCTTATCTCAATTTTTTTTTATAGTTATTTTAAGGTGATATTTTTAGTTCAAACGAAATTTATAATCTGACTGAACTTCGCTCAGAATCGTTTTTTTGAATGCAATGGTTTATCATTGCATTCAAATTCTAATTAAAATTAAACGCTATGATTCGCACACCTGTATCCTATGCGACAGGAGTATCAGCTATTTTTTTTATTTTTATGTCTAAAGAAACTTTTACTAGCCAAAAAAATGCACTTATTTTTACGAAAGGCTTATGTTTCCGATTGGTAAGTGAATGTAGTTGGTACTTTATTTAGGTTATTTTTCAAATTTCTCAAAACTTACCCTATGCGATAGAAAAAATTACCCAAAAATGATGAAAAACTGAAATTTCGAAGAATTCGATATCAATATTTCAGGATAACTCAGGCAATTTTAAACTTCGAGACTTGAATATTTGATTAAATGTTCGCATAAGTACTATATAATATTTATGTAGTGTAATTTTAGAACCATTACATTAATTTTTCTACAAAATATAGAACTTTGAAATATAACATTCTCGTTTCTATGTATATAATGTTTGCTAAAATTTACATTTTTGGGTTTTAAAGTCTGAAAATTTTACTAAGGAATAATCACATATTACTTAACATGATACCAAAATATTCTAATTATCCCAAGGTTCAATTTTTTATACCTGTTTTAAGTTGATATTCTTAGTGTAATCGAAAATCTATGAATCCAAGTAAGTATTATTTTTATTATTTCTCAATATTTTTACAATAATGATTAATAAAAATAACAAAAATCTTAAAAAGTTGTGAATATTTTAAATAAAATAATTACATAATGATTTACGTAGTTCCGAAATATTAGAAAAATTGCAATTATCAATATTTTCATAAAGGTTTAAAGTTAAATTTCAATAAAATCGATATTTAAATTTTTTACATAAATTCTTCTTATTATATTACAATATACTCGTATAACCTATGTAATAATAATGCATTTAATACAGTGAGAGTTTAAGTCGTAACATGAATCTTCATGATAGGGTTATTTTAAATTAATGGAATATCAAAGCATAACATTTTCTTCGTTTATTTTTTTTTTTTATATAAATAAAAATTATTTGTAAAAAATATACATACATTTAATACACAGTTCCATGAATTATATTTTTTGTAATATATTCTAATATCAATTGAGGATGCTTATAACTATTAATTTTCTTTTGCAATTGACCTAAATTTTCTGTTACATTTGTTAAATTAGGTGTTTCTAATTTTAACGTAGGATTATCAATATATATCCAATTGATAGGTTGACAATTTAACTCTGTAAATAGAAACAAATAAAATATTATTAATAATACATATAATAATTATTTTAGATTCTGAGTGGAGCGAAAAATATATTGGTTTTACAATGATGTGTGTGTTATTTTTTCTGAAGACATTTTTATTACTCGAAATAATGCTCCGATTTTCAGCACAAATATTTTGTTTTCGATTGCAAATTGGATGTAGTTTGTATTTTATTTCGGTCATTTTTCGAATTTCTCAAAATTTACCCGATGCGACAGAAAAAATGACGAAAAAATGACACTTTTCCTTTGACGAATTTGATTCATCAGCTAAATGTTTGTTGATTATAATAGTAACCATATTGATAATATAAATCTTATTGAAACTAATAAAAATTAAAATAATAATATTACTGAAACTAATAGCAACCATCTATAAACAAAAATTTCCATCATAAAAATCATAATACTTGTTTGAGCACCTCCCGGGTATTGCCCTATCAGTCATCACATATCATAGATCATAGATGACAGATCAAAAAATCATTGATCACAGATCAAATATCATAGATCAAAGACTAAGGTCTATAATGTGAATTAACGAACCATTCGTTGATTTATACATAATAGTGTTATGTTATTTTTTCTAATTATCTACATACTACATTGTTTACACCGTTACACAATAGTTTAAATGATACGTTGTAAAAAAAAACCTAATGTCATAGACGTGATATCAATCAAAACTATATAGAAAAGGTTTAAATTTTATAAGTTAAGGGGATTGAAAGCGGTATATATTTTAATCGATTTAGACTTAATTGCCTGACAACAATTTAAGTACTTCCCGTGGTTCGATTTTAAAAATTTAAAAATATTTGACTACATTAGGAAGTTTACTTTGCATCGGTCGGAGCATGTTATACATATTTTAAATATTTATTTAATTATTAATAATAGAAAATTGAGAAATTTATACAATTTTCTACCGTTTTATTTTCGTAATTAATTTGATAAATTAAAAAAAGTGCTCCGACCGATGCATAATAAACTTGTTTAAAAATAAAAATATGTATTCATTTTTAAAATCGAACCACAGGAAGTACCTAAATTTTTGTCAGGCGTATAGCTCTAATTTACGTAAATAATTTAGTTAAGAAATTTTGATTAGAGTTTTGTTGACATGTGCATGCGCGTGCGTACTATTTACCGACGTCGCCCGCATAGGTATTTTCGGTATACTATACAATCTTTGACGACGCATCTACTCACACTATGATCATATCCGTTTCACACAAACACACTGCGTAACGAGAAAAATTGTAATATTGCCTATACACTATTCCTTAATAAATAGCCGCTTCCAATCCCCTTAACTGAAATCATGAGGCAAAAAGGTCATAAAGAATTCGCATTAATGTTATCAAATTTAGCTAATTGGCAAAACGATAATAAATCGGCATTTTTCACGATAACTGAAATTTCGATGAATTCTATTTCAATATTTGAAGATAACTAAAGCAATTATGAAGTTAGAGACTTGAAATTTTTATTTGGTAATCACATAGGTACTATATATATGTGGTAAAAATTTTGGAACAGTAACGTTAATTTTTTTTACAAAATATAGGAGGTACATTGAATATATCGTAAAATTCTCGTTTTTATGTATATAATGTTTGATAAAATTGGCAATTATAGTCATTAAGGTTTGAACATTTTACTGAAGTATACTGACATATTACTTAACATGATAACCAAATATTAGAAAAATCTTAAGACTCAATTTTTTTATTTTTGTTTAAAGTTGAAATTTTAGTAAAATCAATATTTAAAGTATTTATATGGGATTTTCTTATTTTTATGTATAAAGACACTTCTTCGACCAGAAATAATGCTCCGATATTTACGAATAGATAAGTTTCCAGTAGAAAATATGATGTAGGTGATACTTAATTTAGGTCCTTTTTTGAATTTCACAAAATTGACCCTAAGTGGTAGAAAGAACTACAAAAAAAATCCAAAACGGCATTTTTCACAAAAACTGATATTTTGATGAATTCTATTTCAATATATCACCATAACTCGGGCAATTTTGAAGTTAGAAATTTGAAAATTTTATTGGGTGTTCATTTATGTACTAGGTATATTTGTACTAATATTTGTAATTCGTCGAAATTTCAGTTATCGTGAAAAATGCCGTTTTATTAACTAACCTAACCTAACCTGCAGGAGCCTAAATCATTAATAAAGTCCACCATCAAAAACTTCTTGTCCATATTCGAGCCACAAAAGTAATAATTTAAAAATATTATTCTGGAATTCCAATGGTATTAAGATTAACCATAAATTATATGAACTACGTTACGCTACCCCTACCTTGCACTCTTACACAAAATTGGCATAATACTATTCAATGAGACTCGACTATTTCCCTCATCCAGACTTCACATACCAAATTACTTTACTTACCGGAACGACATACCTCTAGCCCGCGCACGGTGGTACGATCGTCCTAATCCACCGACGTATTGTCCACCAACAAATTACCCTCAACACGACTCTCCAAACCTCATCCGTCCTTATCAAAGTAAATGATCACGAAGTACTTGTATTAGTGGTATACAAACTGCCCAGTGCAATACTTAATAGTTAATACTTACAAGTTACAGCAAACGATTTAGACCTACTTACTTAGAGAGCTGAATAGCAAATATTGGCAGGTGATTTTAACTCCAACTACCCACTATAGTTCAGCCACTCTACTTACTCTTGGTCTTCTACCAACAGTATCAACACTGCCGACCAGGTCCTATTTGACCACGTCCAACAATCCGACTATGTCATCACCGCTCCAACATCCCCGACTCACTTCCCTACAAACCCAAATCACAGACCTGATGTACTCGATATCGCTCTAGTACGATTACCCTACCTGACGGAAATCGAAAACTCATTTTGGAGATATATGGGCGTTTACATTGATCGTAGAAATTGTATGAATGTAACCATTTTAATTAAAAAATGTATAATCTGAAGAACTTCCATTAAAAAATGTTTTCACAAATTCAATGATTTATCTTGGTACTCAAATTTAATTCAAAATTCAACACTATCCTCTTTAAACCCATATTCCTTCCACAGTGTAATCAGCTTTTCTCTTTATATATCCAAATTTAAAATCTAAAATATTCAGAAACACCATATAATATTGATGTCTAAGAATTATCGTGATCAAAGTTTTAATTTCAACAATTTATAAATACCAATCGTAATTCTTATAGTCTACTGATTGGTATTTGTATATTTATCGTAATATATAAATAACTACCAACCTTCAAAATTTGGTTCTTTAATATGTAATTCTAAAAGTATAAAATAAATATAAATATTTAATAGTTATTAACAAAATAATTAAATATTAATATTAAAAAGATAGAAAGTTAAGGTACAAATTAAAAAAGTTAAATTTCTTCCAAATTATGCATCGAATCGACTACCAATAGATTTGTTTATTATTAGATTGTGAGCAAAGAGAAGAATGTATTGGTTTACAATTAGGTAATGTGTCTTTTTTGTGCTTTTGTTTTTGTTTTTTTTTTATTTTATATCCTAACATATAAATTAAATACAAATTTTCATGTTGAAAAAAAAAAAAATTTTATTTATTAAAAATATAAAAAGAATTGACAACTTTACACAATGTTTAATTTTTTAAATGAATTTAATGCCACTCATATTATTCAATGTTTTAGGTGTATAATATTAATGCTCGTATCGACAATTTATCTGAAGTATTTTCACATGTCTTTTAATTTATATTGAGGTTTTTATTAGGATACGCGATGAAATGATGAAATAGGTAAATATTTACATGAGGTTAATAGAATATAGGAATACCTTCGGAGGATTTACACAAATTGCATATTTAAAATTCTCAATAAGAAATATGAGTAATATACTCGTATACTTAGTTATTATAAGGTATTTGACTACAATATCATCATGTAATACAAAGATTCCGAATAATAATAATTGATATTAATGTTGAACAATTAGGGAATTATTAATTGTATTTATGTATATGTGTTTGATTGATATGGAACATTCATAAATAGCTTTTTTTGCGAAGTAAATTACTATGATTATTTTACTGATTTGAGCAGTACTTGACGGGATGAAGATATTATATACTCGCGAAAAAAAAATTAGACAATAGTCACTGACCTGGACGGTACTGACATGAGAACTGATAATATAAATCGTTTTACTTTCCTTTTTATCTCTATAATATTTCCATTATATGCGTTTAGAGACAGCATTTCCTTATTACAGTACTCCATTAGCCCATTATACATAAGTATAAATTTATATAAATTATTGTCAAATTTTGTCAACCACAAAGATAAATTACTCATATAAGTATAATATTATCTGCGATTATAACGTTTGATGGTTATTGGTTATGAAATTTTATCTAATGGATAAATTCAATTATAATCACCAACTTCATAATTAAAAATTCAATCAATAATAATTATATATATTAAATATATATATATATGTTACATATAAAGTCCGAATTTGTACACTTCGCAATTTGTACAACAATTTTTGTACATTTCCCGAAGTGTACATATTTGTTGTACAAAGTAGATACTTCAAAATAACTTATATATTTATTTTTATTTATAATAGGTATTTCAAAAACAAATAAGCACAAAAAAAAAAAATTAGTTTATATGTAAAATAATAATATATGGTATATTAATAATAGTATAAAATTATTATTTTAAATGAAATATCAGAGGTATAAATATATAATATACTATTATACATCAATTAATAGTTAAAATAATTAATATAGTTATGGTAAAAAAGATAATAACAATTGTAAAATACAAATGTATTAAATAAAAGTATAGTTAAAAAAGTTAAATAGTCTGATATTTAATTTAAAATACCTAATATATACTAAGTAAACTATTTTTTTTTTTTTTTTTTTTTGTACTTAGGTATTTATTTTTGGAATACCTATTATAATATATTAGTTATTTTAAAGTTTCTACTTTATACAACAAAAATAATATACACTTCGCAATTTGTACAACAATTCTTGTACAATTTGCAAAATGTACAACGTGATTTGTACAAAGCAGTGGCGGATTTACGGGGGTCCATGGAGTCTGGACCCTCCCTAGACAACGATATAATGTTATATAATATTTAAAATATACTGAAATAATATATTAAAATATAATTATTATTATAAATTTTTGTGTACACAGACGGAACGTATCCTAGCACCTAAACCCGTATGTGTGTTAAGCCGGGTTTACATCAGAATCCGAACGCGAACGAACGAACGGTACATCAATTCGCACCGAACGCTTAGATGTAAACGGTCCAGGGAGGACAGAATGCCGTTCGTTCGTGTTCGTTAGCGTTCGAAGGTGGAGCGGTAATATCAAAGAAATTCGAATTCAATTTGAACAGCATTCGGCCCCTCATATACATCCATTAATGTTCGGACAAACATTCATCAAATAATAGTGTATAATTTTACAATTATTATTTAATTGTATTAATGGATTTTCGGACGAAGAATGTTTGAAGCTGATTAATTTATATAAATTATGTCCAATATTAACAAAACCTTAATATAAAATTGGAAAGAAAAAACTTGATTATTGGTGAGAAATATCACTCAAAATGGGGATAGATGTAAATGCAGCAAAACAAATTACCGAATCAATAAAAAAATGTAATTAAAATCGACGCAAACATACATGTACACTCAATGTCTCAACACATTAAACTAACTAAATGAATTTGAAAACCTGGGAGCGAAGGCTAAAATGGTATTTGGAACGAACACGAACTATCGTTGTACAAATCGCGAAGTGTACAAATTCGGACTCTGTATGTAACATATATATATATATATATATATACGGGTATACGGTATATATATTATATATAATTATAGATATTGATATTGAAGAATACCTAATTCATATTATTGTACATTTGTACCTATATTATTAAAGATACAAATTATGATAAAATATAATTAAAAATAATTATTTACGATGACGATAGGTATCCAAAAATATATATCGTTTATCTGAAATCATATTAATTATATATTTAATAACATAATATAGTGAGTAACTTACTAACTATACTAATTAATATAATAAACAAAATGTAATTTATACAATTTTACAATAATCAATTCAATTATTTATACGAAACGCCGACCTGGTAACCAATGTCGATGATGAGATGACAACTTGTTATGGCAGGATATATAATATATTTATGTATTTATACATGTAAACTAAAAGTATATTAAATTATTAAATTTACGCGTAGAATGATGTATCCAACTTACTGCAAATGTGATTCGCACAAGATCATCCGATTTTACAAGACCCATCTTATGATAAAGATAAACCGTACACACGTTATTTATTTATTTATTTATTTATACGGACGGGCGATGCCCATTAACAATAAACTAAAAAGATGGTCGTTAACATACAAAATTTAACTTAAATAGCTAGTGGTTTACATGCATTATAATTACATAGGTATTATAAATATATTAAATTATTATTAATTATAATTATTGACATTAATAACATCAATTAAATAAACTTATTTTAAATATATACAATACACCTAATCATAGATACTTACAAACTATTTATTACATTATTTAAATATACATTGAACATATCAATAGTTGTACACGAAAATAAATCGACATGAAATATATTAACTAATTCCATAGCTCTAATCATAGGAGAATTACGAGCATATTTAGTAGACTGGAATGGTACATAAAAAGTATTTAGTTGTCTTGTAATACGATTTGAAACCAGAAAACTTAAGCATGAAAGTAGTTCCGGACAATAAACTTGTCCATTAACTAGTTTAAAGATAAAACAAATATCTGACCTTTTTCTTCATGTTTCCAACGTTTCTATATTTAAAAGAGATAATAGTGGCTGGTAAGAGGAGTAAGGTTGACGCTGAATGCCGCAGTTGAAAGACAAAAATCTCAAGAAACGATTTTGTAACGAATCAATTGTTTGTATCGGACCTACTCTACTAGGTGACCAAACTATGGAGTTATAGTCCAAAATTGACCGGACAAAAGAACAATAAAGAGCTTTCAAAGCGTGTGGATTATTAAAACTTTTATATATCAGACCATTTCAACCACGCAACTATCGTAACGTGTATAATGACACTGGACAATCAGTCTGATTTATCAGACAGGACCGTCGAAATTTGTCAACGTAATAATTTACGTTTTTCCTGCAGACCATAGCTTGATTTAATGTGATGGGCAAGGTCCAAACATTTATACAAGATTTTCCATTACAGATCCTAAGTGAATACAGCGTACCGCATTAATATTTATAAAAATAAAATAAAATATTAATAAATAGGGACACTGAAAATTACTTAATCTTAACTAAATTTCCATAAATAGTTTTATAAGAAGATAATATTAATCTTTGGATAAGTCGTATATCGGTTAAAATCAATTGAAATAACGGTCATAATATAATCTATAAGTTTACTTGGTTAGTATATGAACATTACAATATTTATGTTTTTAATATTAAAAATAAATTGTTAAAATGTCATTAGTTAAGCATCGCATTAATTCTACATAGGATCCGTAAAGGTTTATAAAAATGCTTAGAGGTTTTTCCTCCACCCACCGTGACGAATTATCGAGAAATTCCCTGAAGATTGACACTCACAGCGGCAGAGCACGTCAATGTCGAGGTTGACTGAAAATACTTAGAAATATCTAATTGCGATCATTGCAGAACGTCGCAACAGACACACGTGTCCTCGATACGCTTTAACATGCCGAAAATTCATGTACGCCACATATTAACGGTATCACGTCCGTACAGTGATGGAATTTGGTATATTAATATTTCTTTTCATGTATAAAATGTATGAAGAAATTAAATAACGAGTAATGTAACATGCATATACATTAAAAATTAAACCAAATGTATAATATGCTTACATGAATCTCATTTGTCGCAAGAAGGCCATTAATTCTACTCCAAAAATGTTTCAATACGTATAATAAGATACGAATCCATGCATCATTAAAAAATCTTTATGTTAGCGTTAATGTACGTAATAATAATATTTTCATATTCTATAATATAATAATTAGTTATTCTATAAATTATTTAAATAAGCCCGAAAATATCCATATTATATAAAATCCACTAAATCATCTGATGCGAAATTATTAATTTTGCTGTAGTAAATATTAAAAAGCCGAACTGGATACTGCTGTGGAAGGGATACAAGTTAAGAAAGGATAATGGTGATGTTATAGTATTATGTTGTAATTTGATTAAGATTTAAATAAGAGATGATAAATCATTACGTTCGAAACAACGATTCTGAGAGAAGTTCAATCAGATAAAATAGGTATTAAATTGATTAAAATTTTCACAAATTTACCAAAATGTCATATTAGTCAATTATTATTCTAATCATTTCTCAATATTTTTACAAAATTATATGATAAAGAACAAAAAAAAAAATTTTGTAAAATGTTTTTGAAGCATCAGGATAAATACTAATCTAATGTACCTACTTCCAAAATATTAAAAAAATCAACAATATTAATTTTTGTTTTATAGATGTTTAATATTGTAACTTTAGTAAAATCGATATACCTATTTATAGTACCAATAGAATATTTATATTTATATATAAATTATATTAATTATATTTATATATATATTTATATTATTATTATTACTTCTCAATATTTTTACAATAATATTTAATAAAAGGAACAACAAATTTAAAAAAAAAATTGAAAATTTGATTGAAGTTGAATTTTATATTGCTTAATTGAGTTCCAAATTATTGTGTAAAATACAATTACAATTTTTATTTTTAACTGATAAAATTGTAGAAATAACATACTATGTTATACTATGGAAGGGATACAAGTGTACGAAGCATAGCGATTAATTTTGATTAAATTTAAAATATAATGCTATGTCATCGAATTCGAAAAAAAATATTTTAAAAGAAGTTCTGACGAGGTAGGTGATGAACGCTAGGGAAACTCATTTAGGGTTTTTAAAAGGTTTAATATTAAAGTTAGAGACTTAAAAATTGTAATGGATCTTTATATTATGTACCTTATATAAAATGATACATCTTTGGAAAACTTACGTTGAATCTATTTAAGTAAATCAGTATATAAAGGTTATACATTTTTAATAAAAATGTAAAAAAATTGGCTGAACTACTCTTAGAATCGTATTTTCGAATTCGATGATTTATCATATTGCATTCAAATTTAAACAAAATTATTCAACACTGCACCTTACTGTATCTATTCCACATCAGTATCTGCTCAACTAGCCTTTATACAGTTATTTTTAATCGTAATTTATAAATTATTGATGATGTATTATAATATATTTCTTGTAAACAAATTTAATACATACGTATTTTTATACATTAACTGTTTTGCCGTATTTATTTTATATAATATATAGTTATTATACAGAATTACAGAATAAATACCTAGTTAAAGATTTTATTTTTACAATAATTCTATAGTTTAACAGAAATTTCTCATTATTTTATAAAATATCTAGTTATTCCATATATTATCAAAATTGTATACATTTAACACCAATCAAAAACTAATAGGTTTTGAGAGAAACGATATTTTTGTTATATCTTATATAATTATAATTGAATTATAAAAAATATGCTTTCATTACATACATAAAATTCCATCGTTTGATATTGTATCTAGAATAATCATAATATAATTTTATTATTTCTTAAATACAATTATACAATTTTTATGCATTTACCTGTTATTATTATTACATAGTGATAATTAAATATCAACGTATTATTTTAATAAATAGAAAAGTAAATTATAGTACCTACCAATAATTTTTTGATATGATACTGGATCTGAATGATATAAATTAGATAATAAAGTTTGATTAATATCTAATATAAACATACAAGAGAATTTTGATAGATCAAAGTAAAAAAAGTTAGGGAGGGATACTCCTGCCGCAGGATATAGGTGTGCTAATCATAGTGTTTAATTTTAATTAGAATTTAAATGCAATGATAAATCATTGCATTCAAAAAAACGATTCTGAGCAAAGTTCAAATAATGTAGGTACCTACTGATAAATGTTTGACATTTTTCATTAAATATTTAAAACGCAAAATTTTATCACATATATAAGGACCATATAGGTAGACATATAGTACATAAATGAACACTATAAAATTTTCAAGTTTCTAAGTTCAATATAAATGCTCATAAATCCCTTGTCACTTAAATGCTCTAATCACCTAAATTTTTGCCAATTTTATTTAATATTATTGTATAATATTGAAATATAATAAGTTTAATCCATATATGTATATAGTTTAAATATTAATTTTACTGAAATTTCAACAATAAAAAAAAAGATGAGCTGATACTCCTGCCGCACAGGATACAGGTGTGCGAATCATAGCGTTTAATTTTACTTAGATTTTGAATGCAATGATAAACCATTGCATTCAAAAAAACGATTCTGAGCGAAGTTCAGTTAGATTATAATTTTCGTTTGAACTAAAAATATCAACTTAAAACAGCTATAAAAAAAATTGAGATTAGGTATTTTTCTAATATTTTAGTATGATGTTAAGTAATATGTAAGTATACTTCAGTAAAATTTTCAAACTCTAATACCAAAAATTGCTAATTTTATCAAACATTATATACGTAAAAACGAGAAATTTACGAACCCTATTCGTGAAAATCGGAGCATTCTTTAGGATAGTATTTTTGTACACAGACATAAAAAAAAAAAAAAAAAATCACACATCATTATAATAAAAACAATAAATTCTTTGCTTCGCTCAGAATCTAAAACTATAAAAAAAATTGAGTTTTGAGATTGAGATATTGAAATTCATTTTTAAGGTACATACACTACATACACGTTAAACATTTTTTGATGAAATATATATTATTATATTAATATATTTCATCAATAAATGCTTAACGCGTATGTAGTGTATGTATCTTTAAAATGTATTTCAATATCTCAATCTCAAGGCTCAATTTTTTTTATATTATTTCGTATTTCTCGACCCTAAGTGGATTAAGTGCGGTGGGCGGAGTCACACACTTTTTACGAATCATATGCATATTAAATGAGGAGCACTAAATCAACATAGGGTTAGTAATTATATGTTATTCATTTAATAATTTAATATAATACACATATAATACCTATTCCATAATATGTTGTTTATTTTTTACATAATTATATTTATTTAATAATATTTCTTTCCGAATGTGTTGCTGTATTTTAATTTAAAATAATAAAACGAAATAACAATATCTCGTAGAATTCAAGCGGGTCATTCATTAGTCAATGAAACAAAACTAAACAAATCAACTATGTTTTTGCCATTATCAGCTGTTTTTCCATTATATTCTAAATTCTAATAATAACATAAATGAGCGACGTTAGCGAAACGTGCTAATACTTAGGCTGTAGCGAGTAACTATAAAAGTAAGAGTAACTATTGTTTTTAATATAACTCATAAATCTAATTTTATTAAATTTACAAATTATTTTATTATTAATCTTTATTATTCATGTTTATTTAAAAGAGATATAATATAAATATACAATAATAACCTTATTTACAATATATAATAAAAATCAACGTTATATATTTATAAAACAAGGACAGAGAGGAGTTTCCAGGTTTCCTCTTATTACAACATACCACTAAAAATATCAAAATTTACCAAATTTACCGAATTTACGGTAAATTACTAAAAGTAAAATTTACCTAAATTTCACATCTCTGATATATTAATATCAAAAATATCCATTAGGTTGGGTTTAAATATTTATTTGCATTTTATGAACACATTAAAAAAATAGTAAAATAATATTCCAAAAAAATATTGAAATGTTTATAATTTTTATCATAGTAGGTACTTTAACTAAATAAAAATACTAACTGATTTTTCCTTCAATGTCAGTGTCATTGTACTCTGTAAAATTATATAAATAAATATTTAATAAAGACATATTTTTTTTTTTTTATTAGCTTCTAGTAAAACTATTACAGCTCAACATTTATATAGACAATAAAACAATAACATGACATAACTAAAATATAACAAAAATACAAAGAACCAAAACAGCAATTATCATAATATTAATTAAACGGCAAAACCAGTCTCCAAAATGAAATTAATAATTTTACATATGATTATTTCAGACTTGGAGTTGAGGATGGAGGAAAGAATAAGGGGAACATTGAAGGATTTTAGGGAATTAAACAAAACAACGCGTTCCGCGTGCAGAGAAGGACAATCAAAGAGAAGGTGAGGGAGATCACAAACACTTTCGTTAGAATGTAGGGTACAAAGTGGGGAGTCGTTAAGTCCTAATTTGTACGCGTGGGCAGGTAGTAATGTGTGACCAGAACGTAGGCGATTGAATTGTATGATACTTGACCTTGGTAAATTGAGGTTGTTAAACCATGTTTTGTTAGGTACATTTGGTACGATGTTTTTGTATCTGGTGGCAAACTCAGCTGGGAGATTTGACCAGTATGTGGACCAGAGATTATATATATGGCGCCGTAAAATTGGGATGAAATCGGTACGAGGAAGTTGGGCAAGAGCGGGACATATTAAATTAGACGTAGATTTCGCCAAGTTGTCGGCAAATTCGTTCCCATGTATACCGATATGGCTTGGAACCCAAAGAAATTGGATGGTATAATTAGCTTGATGAAGTTTGAGGATGATAGATTTAATGATAAGGACTAGAGGAGACAGGTGAGAATCAAAAGGATTAGATATTAGTGATTGTAGACAAGACATAGAATCAGAAGCAATTAGATATTTATTAGAGGCAAGATTAGAAATAAGAGATAAAGCTTCAATGATTGCATAACACTCTGCAGTGAAAGATGAAGAAGAAGGAGGTAGGTTGTTAGTGAAAGAGATATGTAGTTCAGGAATATAAAAAGAATAGCCGGCAGAAAAAGGTGAAACTGAGCCATCAGTATACACCACAATAAAATGATTAAAATTCGACTTAAGAAACTCAAAAAAGATTTTATTGACTATAGGGTAAGACATTTTTTTTAGATCCAGAGAAGATAAAAGTGAGAATTGGTTTTCTAGTCTAACAAGAGGGAAGAATAGAAGAGATTCAAATGATTGTTCGTAAAGGGGTAGTTTGGATGATTTACAAATATATTGATGAAAATTAGACAAAGCACTAGCTGAGGATGATAAAATAGGCATGGACTTAGATACATAACGCCAAGAAAGAAATAAAGAATAAAACAAATCAAAAATAAAATGATTAGAATAAGCTAGAGATTTAAGAAGGAATTTGCCAGCCAACCATTGACATCTAATATTAAAAGGTGCACAGTTAGCTTCGACCTCAATGACAGGACATGGAGTGGATTTAACAAATCCCATAATGTTCCTCAAACAGGAAATTTGAAGTTTGTTTATTATTTTCCAATTCGAAAAAGAAGCAGAGCCGAAAAAGAAACAACCATAATCAATTTTGGATCTAATGAGTGAGCGGTAAATTGTTAAAAGGCAAGAGGGATGAGAACCCCACCAGGTATTGGACACTGTTCTGAGGAAGTTGGACCATCGAGAAATAGTAGCTGAGAGTGACGATATGTATGGTTTCCAATGTAGTTTTTCATCAAGTATGATGCCCAAATAAGTAACATTGGGAACAAAGGAAATAGATTTGTTATCGTATTGGACGTTAGGAGGATCTGTATATCTACGTCGAGTGAAAATAACGGAATTGCATTTCTCCGGAGCAACTTCAAAAGATACCCTATCTAAAATGATTTTTAGATCTTTAAGAGCAGAATTAAGATGTTCAACAGCAATATTAAGAGATTTATTGGAAGTGAAAATAACCATATCATCAGCATAAATGAGGCAATTGTGTCCGAGTGACGTTAGATACTTTTCAACAATACTCATATATATGTTGAACAGTAATGGACTAAGACAGCTGCCCTGCGGCAGACCTGTGAATGTAGAACGAATATTATAAGAGCCAAAAGAAGAGGAGAAGACAAGATTTCTGTGATTAAAAAGAGAGAGTAGTATGTTGCAGAATTTAGGAGGAGCATGTAAAGAAAGGAGATGAGATATAAGAGTGGAGATATTAACGGAGTCAAATGCGCCACGGATATCAACAAATGTAGCAACAAAAAATTGTTTGTTGTTAAAAGAATGATAAATATTACCTATGAACGTTGCGAGGCATTCTGTCGTTCCCAAACCTTTCCTAAAGGCAAATATATTTGCCGATAGAAGAGAGTTAGATTCAAGCCACCAATCAAGCCTTGATTTAAGCATGTGTTCAAAAATTTTACACAGTGAAGAAGATATCGCTATTGGTCTGAAGGAAGTATTAGAGTTTTGTTTAGGGATAGGAATGATTTTATAAGAGTTCCACGACGAGGGAATTTGTTGATTATTAAATATGTTGTTCATTATAGAGAGGAGGGAATCCAAAGCGTTTTTAGGAAGGTGCTTGAGCATAAGAGGGGAAATATTATCCAGACCAGACGCTATTGACTTACGAGAAGAAATAGCTATCTGTAGTTCTGACAATTTAAAATTATCAGTAAGAACATGATAGTGACAAGCAGAGAGAGCATAACAAGGGAAAATTTCAGATTTGCTTGGGACATAACATGGCGTAATTTTAGAGCAAAAACTCTCGAACCAATCATCGTTATCAGGACGCAAGGAAGGAGTAACACAGTTTTTAAAACGTCGAGCAATGGACCAGAGGTGTTGCAAGGTATAGGATGGTTTTAGAGTTGAGCAAAAACGCTTCCAACTATTTCTTTTTTCATTTTTTAAAGTACGGGTTGTGAGGGCACATGCATTACTATATGAGAGAAAATCAGACATAGAGCCTGTGCGACGAAAAATCTTAAAAAGAGAGGAACGATTTTTAACAGAGTTAGTACAAGTAGAGTTCCACCATGGTGGAGCGGGAGGGAAAAACCTTTTATTTGGTCTAATGCTGGGAATTGTTGATTTAGCTGCATTATCAATAATATTTGTGAAAGCTGTATAGGACATTAATGAGTTTGGATCGTATGGTAAGGAGGAAATGGAATTTTGGATGTGAAGAGAAAATGAAGCCCAATCAGTTTTATTAAAATTAAAGTGAATAGGTATATTTTGGATAGAGTCCGGATTGGAGATTGTGTGATTAGAGTGTGTGAGATTAGAAAAGTTGGCTTTTATAGTAATTGGAAAATGATCACTACCGTGAGCCTCACTTAGAGTACTCCATGATAACTTCCAAACAAGATTGGGAGAGCAAAAAGATAAATCGATGGCTGAATCCGTAGAGTTTAGGCGAGCCACATGAGTAGGACTACCGTCGTTTAAAAGGCATAAGCCTAATGAGTTTATAGTATCGTATATCAGGTTACCTCTACGGGAAGCTAGAGTGGAACCCCAGGCGGGATGAAAGGCATTGAAGTCACCGCAAAATAAAGAGTTTTGTGTGACTAAATTAAAGAGGGCCAGCCAGAGATCTGTGGGAATATTAGTACTGCTGGGAATATAGCAAGACCATACCTTAAGTGGAATTGAGAATTCGGTTTTCGAGATTTCGATACCAATAAGGTCGATTTTAAAACTTATAAGTCTATTTCTAGTTATGATATCAATCGGTATAAGTTTGGATTTGAAAGAATTATGTATAGCTATGGCGACGCCACCATAACCATCTGGCCGATCACATCTAAATGTTCTAAAATGAGGTATTTTAATGGAGCGTGATGGAAGAAGCCATGTCTCTGAAAGAATGGCTATGGAATATTTTTGGCTGGCGAGTAAATACTGCAGAGATGGAAGACGAGCTGCAAGGCTTCTTACATTCCACTGCAATATATTGAAATTAGAAATGGAGTCAATCTTATTTTTGTGTGTGGGTAGCATAATTATTTACTATTTATTTGTGTACTAGTTATTGAGATAATAGGTGTGATAATTAAACAAGAAAATTAGGAATAGGTATAGCTAGGAGGGAAGATAATGAAGATTCGATTAGTTTCTGAAGGGAGGAGGGAGAAGACGGAGAAAATAAAGAAGGAGAATTAATAAGAGATTCGGATAGTTTGAGAGATAGGGTATGTACCCAAGAGAAATCATTTTGGGGATTTTCTTGCGAGTGTGATTGGTTAAAGGTTGATTTATTGAAATAACCCCCATTAGGAGGGGAATAAGATTGCACAACTGGTAAAGTAAAATTTCCTTTAAAATGAGTAGAACTATGTTTATGTTTATTTTTTTTAGAGTTGAAAAAATGATGATTATCAATGAGGCTGGGAAAATGGTCGTTGTTAAAAGGAGGGTTAATATCTATAATTTTAGAAGTTGGAGGCTGGTTGTTTACAATGTCAGAATATTTAAAAGCTGAGGTATAACAGTTATTTTTCTTAAAATCTAAGGCGTCTTTATAAGAAATATTTTCTGCAGCCATAATTTTTTTAATATTTTTTTGAGCTGACCATTCCTGACAACTGCGATCAGTGGCGACGTGAGAACATTTGCAGAAGAGACAAATCGGATCTGTGGTGTGGACAGTCGGGCAATCGGTGATAGAATGTTTAGAACCGCCGCAGTGGCTACACCTGGATTCGCTGCGACAGAATTTTTGAGTGTGTCCATAACGTAAACAGCGATTACATTGTACGGGAGAGCGAATACTGGGATTGACGTCGAAGATCATATTATAGATCGAAATTTGCTGAGGTAGTTTTGGGGACAAGAACTTAAGTTCAACGATGCGTGTAGGTACGATATTGCCATCTTTTTTGACAGATATGCGTTTAAAGCTTATGACAGGAAAAGGTGATTGAACTCCATCTCGAAAGTCATCCTCGGAGACGAATGAATCAAGTTTTATTATTCCAAACGAGTAAATAAGATTCGAAGGGATACTAGCCGTAAAGCCATGTTCAAATAAAAAATCGGAGGTCAAGCAGAGATTAGCGTTCGAGATAGAATCAAAGCAAATTTTAATTTTTTTTGAACCGGCAGATTTGATATTAGTTATACCGGTGAATTTGGTAGAGAAAAATTTGGCTGCCTTGATAGGATGCCAATTACCCAAGTTTTTGATAACATCGATGCATTCAACAAGTATAATGATGGGGCCAATATAATTGGAAGAGAAGGTTTGTTGTATACGTTGAGACGACATATTAATATCATTGGCAATATCGGTGGTATTCATAGGAGCGGTCATTAGTGTAGAGTTATCGTCAGGTATGGAACTCGATGCAGGCTCATTAAAGTTATCAGTAGATAAACCGCCGTTAATGACCAAGACAGCCGACGGGTTATAATTCATAGAAACAGAGTTATTATAATCAAAGGCCGAATGAGATGTATTTAAAATCGGAGTTTTCTCAATAATTTGTTGAAAATCGGGGGACACGGGTAATGCTTGATTGGAATTTGACTTACGTGCATTTTTTTTTGAAGTGACGAGGGTAAAGCTAGAATCCGAGGAACGATTCGTAGTCCGAGAAGATTTAATTTTATTAGGAGCAGGTGATTTACCCGCGCGCGAGTCGCCGCCCGAAGACGACGACATAAGCCGATAATTAGGTTACACAATCAACGATAAAATAAGTTATATTTATATCTACAATATAAGTGAACGGAAAAACACAACTGGACACTACAACAATAGAAACGCGAACGAGCAACGCACTTACTATCGCACAACCGTCGCCGACTGTGGTTTGCACCAGATTGAAAAAGACATATTTAACTAATGGTTCTAGGTTACTTTGTACTTACGGTAGGGTAAAAATATAGATTATATATATATATATATATATATATATATATATATATGTTATAACAGTTTGTACGGTCTTACAGTTTTATAATAATAATATAATTTTTTAAATAATAATAGTAATTATTATATTAATAAATTATAAATTATTTACTGGTTATATTAATACCTATTTTACCATTACACATGTTAATTAAATATTTCCAACGTAGCTTATTAGAATATTTTTGTAATATTATATATAGAATTCCATCTCCTACTATTTTTAGTTTCAATTTAGTATAGGTGATTCTTGCCATCGTTCAGTTATAATCTTTTTGAATTTGATTTTTACGATAAACACTGACATAATTAAAAAATATATTTTATCGTTTAATTTTGATATTTAACTTTTGTTTATTTCCAAATTTTATATAGATGTATAATTATATAATTTTATAATATAACTTAAATTTTATTTTGGTAATTTATACAGGCCTGGTCTACTATTCACCAATTATTAAACTAAACGGTCTTACATATAATATTATATTGAAATAATTATAATAATTTTTAGAATATCTAGTAGAAATAATTCAGTCTGTTCACATTAATATAGTTAAAAATTATGATTTATATTTTCAGAAATCATGTCATTGGGATATATAATTTTCATATAAATGTACAATATATAATATATTTTAGAAATACGCATAAAAACAATGAGTTTTAAAATTAAATTAATATAATTTATTTACCTTCAATAAATTGTGTAAAATAAATTCGAAAAGCAATATCAAAATAAAATTTTATGTTCAATAATGATCCTGAAATTATCAAAAATCAATTTTACTTCAAAAGTGTTAATAAATCAATTATATACAATTATTGAGGAATAAATTTCATATGTATGTGATTTCATTACCATCAGTAAAATTAATATGAGTTTTAAGTAATTCAGCATATTCATGTATAAACAAAAATTCCTCATATATCAATTTCAAATAAATCATTAGATTGTCATTTGTAAGAAAATTTGTAGGATTACCTGTAACAATTAAATACCTTTCATTAAATGAACAATATTTGAAAATGGTTCTTAATAAAATAATATTACAATTATATCAGCTTTTAAATAAAATACAGAATGAAATATAAAATATAATTTATAAAATTATTTTCCTAATCATTTTATTTTCTACTTATATTAAATATTATTACAACGTACAGAAAATAATAATTATTTTATTTTATTTTTATTTTATTTTATTATTATACGCCAAACGGCAATTAACATGATGACATTAGAAATAAAAATTAATATTAATACATAATATATATGGAAAACAAGAATAAAAACAAATCAAACAGATGAGGATTATTTACATTGAGACAATTTTGGTATAATCAGATACACTGGTTAAATTAAAAATGAAGGAAAGGGGAATTATTAGCGATGTGCATAAGACGGATTAATGGAGAGTTAGATTGGTAATTTGAACGTGTAAACGGAATGTAGAAATTGGTGTAAGAGCGATTGGAGCGAGTTGGTACTTTAAAATTGATGAGGGAAAGTAAAGATGGACAATCGATATGGCCAGAAAGAATATTAAAAAAGTAATTAAGGTTAGCCTGAAGTCGACGGTCAGATAGGCTGCGAAGGGAAAGCACTTCTTGGACAGGAGAGTAATCATGGGGTGGACATTGAATTTGAAGGGCAAAAGCAGCCTGACGCAGGAATTTTCTTTGAACTATTTCAAGCATGATTTTATGTGATGTTATAAATGGGTCCCAAATTACTGAGCCATATTCAACAATTGGACGAACTAGGGCATAGTAGAGAGCTTTGAGGGAGGAAGAGAGATGAAATTCACGGGAAATACGAAAGATAAAACCAAGAAGTTTAAACGATCTACAGCATATTTTCTCAATATGCATACCAGGACAAAGCGTACGGGTTAGAGTGATTCCAAGATCAAGTACAGAGTCACCGGCAGATTTGAAAGGAGAGTCATGAATGTTGTATATATGATTAATTGTTGTGCGAATACGAGAAAACGCCATAACAGAACACTTAGAGATGTTCAAGTCAAGGCCAAGGGCCTCTC
>JAIUCT010000032.1:1710291-1727378 GCA_021307375.1 Tetraneura akinire
ATTAACCATTATAATTGTAAAAGTATTAAGATATATTAAAAAAAAAACTTATATTTATTCTAAGATTTTCGATTATATTATAAATATCCACTATAAACAGTTATAAACAAAAATTGAGATTTGATATATCATGTCATGTTAATTAATATGTGAATATACCTACTCAATTATCTAATTACCAATTCATACCAATTTTATCAAACATTTAAACATTATATAAAAACGATAATTTAAGTAAAAATTTTAAAAGTTTAAAATTAAAGCTAAAAAAGCAAAGGAAGGAATACAGGTGTGGAAGGGATACAGGTGTGCAATCATAATGTTTAATTTTCATTAGAATTTGAATGCAAGAATAAACTATTGCATTCGAAAAACGATTCTGAGCTAAGTTACATCAATTAGATAATGCCGTTTCTTCGACATTTTCTCATATTTTCGATTAAGTTAATAATATCAACTTTTAAAAGCTATAAAAATAAATTGAGACTTGGGATATACTAATATTTTTTCATCATATTAAGTAATGTATAAGCATACTTCAGTAAAATTTTGAGACCTTGATGCCAAAAAAAGCCAATTTTATCAAACATTACGAATATAAACGTAATATATTTCTATAACAAAAACAAATAGTATATAGTATATTTGTATATATTATATTTATAATTATAATATATACAAATATACTATCATTTGATAGGTGGTAGTTTATTGTTGATCACAGGTGTAGCGGATTGCGGGCATCTAGTTGAGTTGACAAGAATAAATATACCTAACTAAATACTTAAATGAAATAATAATTATTTTATATTTTAGATGTTAAAACTCGACTAGATGTTTAAGCTATTGAAACTCGACTAGATGTTTCAGCTATTGAAACTCGACAAGATGTTTCAGCTATTGAAACTCGACTGGGTGTTTCAGCCATTTTGACTCGACTAATCATATATCGCACTCAGCTCACCCTTGTCTCGTCTAACACGTAAATAATGCTGAGGTGACATATAAATGCAACCGTTACAACTACCCCACTCGTGCCTCAGATTTACTTTAAATAATTAAAATTTGGGAAGAGAAAATATATTTATCGCTGAAAACAAATGTGTGTCAGTAACAAAAGATTGTTGTGATTAATATTTGGTTATTTTCAAGGCTTGGAACTTTATGCGCTAAAAAATAATAAAATATACCTTAAAAAACATCAAAATATGCGGTGTACTATGTAGTAAGAAATTAGAAAATATGCAAAACTGAAATTTATTGAACCTAAATTTTACATACAAAATTTAAAAATTTAAGTTAGGTACATGAGAATAAAAATTACCTACGGTAAATGGTAATTCAATTTATATTTTATATCATGGTACAAAATATTTATATTATAGTGTTAAAATTTTATAAAAATAAATTTAGGCCGTTGACGAGTTCTCAGTACTACTGAGATTAAATATACTATATATATACACATTACACGTACACTATAATCTACTGAGATTATTGTCCAGTAAATTGCGAGCCGTAGCAATACAATAATAACCGTTGATGAATTAATTTATTTTGTGAAAATCAAACGATATATAATTTAGAATTTTTGTTGTCATATACAAGTATCTAATATATTTTGTTAAACTATAAATTTCTAAAAAAAAATCGTTAAATCCATGAAATATGCATATAAATCTTCTTAAGTCAAAAATATACGAATTCCTACAAAAAATAACAAAATATGCATAATTATGCAACAGAAATTTTTATATTTAAAATGTACATAATATGAATCGAATTTGTATCGAATCAGAATTACAATATGCACTTTCTAGACATATATAAAATGCCTTGGTTATTTTCCAAATATTACCAAAATCGGTCTATTCGGTATTTCGCGAAATTTTGACAAAGACACCGTTAAGTTATGCAATTTAACTAAACTTGATTTATACGATCAATGATTAAGTAGTGATAATAATTGAAATACTCGTAATTATTCATCAAAACCAAAAAATATGAAATAGAAATCCTACTTAAATATAGCGAAGTACATTGTACAAATTAAAAACACACAGAGTCGAAGGTGATTCAAAAATAAAGAGACATGAATAATACAATAGTAGTATACACTAGATGACCTTATCTATTTTTAATTTAGACAACATATTAATTTTTCTATAATTTAACTACCATTATATAAAATAAAAAAGTAATAATGATTTGCTATAATAATATACTTTATTAATTACGTACATTATAATTAACCTGTTGGCTGTATTATAGTGAATAGGTACAAAAATATTTTCATATTTAAATTATTTATAGTAATTATTATAATAACTATACAAATTTTATAAATAATATTTAATTAATAATTGCAATTGTTGATGTGCTTCATCTACTATAGACTTTATGATTGCCTATTACGGAGTGTCTGAAAAAAATCAATAACAAATATACATACCACATTTCTATATTACTATAATGTTATATTTAACTATTAACTTTTAATATACCTACTAAAATACATATAAAAATTGAAAATATAAATATAAATTTTTTAGACGTAAACTGATATTTAGTTGGTACTTAATATTTTATCTATTATTAATTATCATAAAACAATAAATCAAAATTATTATCAAATATAATTAAAGTTTATCTATAATTATATAATATATTACTTCAGATGAAATTAATTAAATTAAATATATGTACGTATAAGTTACATGGGTATGAATATCTTTTGTAATTTTAATAATAAATTTAAAACAGTGAAAGTAAAGGCATAACTAGAATCTTAATATTCTGGTTTCAGATTTTGAGCGGAGCGAAAAATATATTGGTTATAAAATGGCATGTGTCTATTTTTTTTTTTTTTTATGTCTAAATATAATGTTTAATAAGAATAACAAAAATCTTAAAAAGTTTTGAAAATTTTAAATAAAATAATTTCATAATGATTAACGTAGTTCCGAAATATTAGAAAAATCTCAATTATCAATATTTTTATAAAGGTTTAAAGTTAAAATTTTAATATACCTAATCGATATTTAAAGTTTTTACATATATTCTTATTATTTTTCATTGTTTTACAATAATGTTAAAAATAATATTATTATGGGTTCTATGGGCATTCATATTGAACGTAGATGTAAAAATTTTAATCAATAGGTACATACGAGTATATCATCTGATGAACTTCACTCAAAATCTTATTTCCGAATGTAATCATTTATTATTGCATTCAAATTGTAATCAAAATTAAACACTATTATCTCTAGACATGTACCCCATCCACACTAGGTTAGCTCTCCTTTTTTATTTATTTACATATTATTATTCTACTTGCTGACTATATTAAATATAACCATGTAATTTATTAAATAAATATAAAAGAAAATATACCTACCATTTATCATTGCATTCAAATTGTAATCAAAATTCAATACTAGCCTCTCTTTATACCTGTATTCCTTTCACACCAGAATCCCTTCCCTTGCTTTTTTAAATATAGAATATTAAAGTTTATTCGATCGTTAAATTGTTTCTATAAATTAATTTATATATAAAAAATATACATACCTACTTTTATTACACGATTCCATCAATTATAACTTTTGCAATATATTCTGATATAATTTGACGATTCCTAAAGCTATTAATTTTCATTCGTAGTGAACTTAAATTTTTTGTTTCTTCTGTTAAATTGGGTGTAATTAATTCTAATGTATCGTGATTAATATAGAACCAATTGAAAGTTTTACAACTTAACTCTGTATGTAGAAACAAAAAAAAAAGTTATCTATATACGTATAAACATTTTTTTTTTTTTTTTATTAATTAATTAGAAATTTGACTTGTTTATTTATTCATTTATACGGACGATGTCCAATTTACAATATACCTACTTAAGTTATATTGATAACATTAATAATATAATAATATTTGACTATTAACACATTTTAAAATAATCTAATACAAGTAGTGGAAATAAAATGAGGAAGAACATAATAAAAAATGTTTTAACAATTTCATAGATATAAAACCAGAAGTGGGAAATAAAGTGGGGTTATGTTAAACATAATATTTTTAAGGATAATAAATTAAAATTATAATGTTCATTTATTAAATTATTACTTGAATATTGACATAAATGTATTAAAAACATGATTGTTCCCACAAAACATCAAACTATTTAAAGGGTCAATTAACATTTAACTCTAAGGGAAATGTGGAATGTATAACTAGTTATTATTGCTTATGTTATAAGTATTAATTTTAAAATTTATTTGGTTAAGTGAAAATTAATTGTCATTCTCGTTATTTATTTATTTAAAAACAAAGTTACTATAACAAGTATTTCTGTGTGTTTTTAGAGATTCTAAGTTTAAAATATTTAAAATATTTTCATATCTAAAGTGGGAGGTTCTTGTTACATTCGATTTAAAGTATATGAATCGAAGCACTTCGTTATGTATTTTTTCAAGTTGACCACTATGACAAATTTTGTCAAACTAGAGGACATACTCAACAGTTGAGCGGATGAGAGAAAATGATTGAAAATAATTGACTGGTATTTGTATATTTAGCATAATAAATAAAAAACTACAAACCTTCAAAATTTGGTTCCTCAATATGAAATTCTAAAAGTATAAAATAAATATAATACTTCTTAACAAAATAATTAAATTTTAATTTTTAAAAAGAAAGAAAGTAAGGCACAAGTTAAAAATGTTAAATTTTTTTCCAAATTACACTCGAATCGACTATCAATAGATTGGTTTATTATTCGATTCTGAGCGAAGAGAAGAATGTATTATTAATGTACAATTAGGTATGTGTGTCTTTTTTTTTTGTTTTTGTTTTTTTTTTTTTTACAAACCTATAATTTGTACATCATAATTGTTGTTCAGTAACATAGTTGATAGTTCCAAATTACTAACTTGTAAGCCTGTACCTTGTATGTATTCAAATCACGCTCCATAATATTTTAGATTCTGAGCGAAGCGAAGAATGTATTGGTTTTACATTGATGCGATTTCTTTTTTTTTATTTATATTAAAGACACTTTTTCGACCAGAAATAATACTCCGATTTTCACAAATAGCATATTTGGGTGAATTAGTGAATTGCGTCTCATTTTCATAAAACTAGGTGAATTGCGTCCCGGTTGTAAATTAATACTAGGTAAATTGCGTCCCTGTTGTATTTTTAAACTAGGTTAATTGCGTCCTTTTTTTGGCCCATTAGCATTACCCAGAAACACCACGAGGAGATTGGTCATATAGTCTTCCAAAAATTTGGTTTTAATTTGGTTCAATATTTTACAATAATAATGATAAAATATATAAAATAAAATAATATTAAATAAAATTATTTAGTATAAATTATAGTATAAATAAAATTGACAAATTTTTTTATGATATTGGCATTTAGGTAACAAGAGATTTTATGAGCATTTATATTGAACTTAGAGATTTAAAAAATTTATAGGGTGTTCATTTATGTACTATATGTAAAGTATTTATTTACCTTAATACTTAAAAAATTGATATTAAGCATAACCATAAATCAAATTTTAATGATTAAATAGTGCATGTTAAAAAATCAGCCACATCCCACCCATGACATAGGTAATCCTTTGACCGCTTTTTTTACTTTGACTGGATAATTTGTGAAATTGTATAGTTAATTTAAATTATAATTAATTATTTCATAATTTATTTTTGAATGCCAATAATATATCAATAATATAATAATTGAAGAATAATATATCTATATTCTATATCATTAAAGTTACAAATTATGAAATAATATGATTAAAAAATAATTATTATTTACCATAAGAATGAAGAAATATATATCCTTTATCTGAAATCATATTATTTATAATATTAAATAACATATTGTGTTATTAAACAAATCAATAATATATATTTGTACAATATTCATTGTTTAATTGTTGATAACCTTGATATATAAGAAATATGAGGTTGACTAGGTAGGTATATGGGATACGCAAACATCAAGTATTATTTAATGCAGTGGTCGAGTTGAGGGAAATACAGGGGGATGCTATCACACTACTTTCTTTACTTAACACAATCCATCCCTCTAATTATTATATTCTAATGTATCCCTCCTATAATTTATATTACAATATGTATTATATAAAAATTTGTAGTGTTACATACTTGTACGAAGGGCAATGATAGAAATTTTTGTAGAAGTATAATTTAATTCTTAAATTTTACTATATATAATATATAGATACTACAATATAAATATAAATTAGACTTAAGTATAAGTACTTTTTATGGAGACAAATTATTAATTAGTCTGTTATGTATAAAAATATTAAGTTTTATAAAAAACTACGCATTTCTCTGCTTATTTTGAAACACTTCAAACATTGATTAAATGTACAAATTTGAATATCTATGAAGCGAAAATTAAAATTTTTACGAATAGGCAGTAAAATATATAAAAATACGCATTAAAAATTTTTCCAATGTAAATAATTAGTGCAAATTTGTGCGATTATTTAATACCAATATTCCTTCAACTTTGAGTTACTTTGGATTTGGGTACTGTTTTTACTGCCAAATCAGTTTTTCGAACGCCAGTACTCATTCCCCCACCCATATTTGTAAACTGTATTAAGTTTATGATAACCCACTTTACAATGCAATGTTCCGATAGTGATGCACACTATATAGACTAGTTTTTCAAATTGTTATAGTTCGATCGTTTCGATAGTCGATACCCTCGATAGTTTTTAAAAATAATTCAATAAATAAATAGGTATTTCAAAACTATCGAGAGGTTCAATAGTGTCCATCTCTAGTCACCGACCAGTTCATCTAAACCGAAGTCTCACAGTCGGTACAAAAAAGAACTCCTATAATACATTTTGTACATAATATAATATATTTCAAAGAGAAATAAACACAAAATTATTTCCTATACCATAAAACCATATGTTATATAATAATAGTGTTTTTATTTCGTAAAAAACGGTCGCCTCGGATGTAAGGTTTCATTTAATAATATTTTAAAAATATTTGAATTAAATACATACGTAAACTTCCATCATTTGATATCGCATCTAAATTTATCATAATATTATTATTTCATAAAATAAAACAATTTTATTGTTGGTCTATTAGTTTTACACTAATAATGTCTCTATGTGTCTTTTTTTTAATGTCGGAGGACACTCTTTCTACCCGAAATAATACTCCGAAATTCATGAATAATATATGTTTCCGTTTGGAAAATGAATGTAATTGGTATATTTATTAGTATTATTTAGGTCATTTATCAACTTTCTTAAAATTCACCTTATCCGATAGGAAAAACGACCATAAAATAATGAAAAACGACATATTTCAAGAAAATTGAGATTTCGACAATTCGATTTAAATATTTCACGATAACTCAGACAATTTTAAACTTAGAGACTTGAAAATTTAATTACATGTTCATATGGGTACTATACTATTATTTATTATATATATGACAAAATTTTGGAACCGTTACTTTATTTTACAACAAAATATAGAATTTTGTACCTATATTTCGTAAAATTCACGTTTTTATCTATATAATGTTTGATAAAACTGGCAATTTTAGTTTTAAGGCCTGAAATTTTATTGAAGTATACTCACATATTACAACATGATACCAAAATATTAGAAATATCACATGTCTCAATTTATACCTGTTTTAAGTTGATATTTTTTGTGTAATCGAAAATCTAAGAATCCATATAAGTATAATACAAGTATATTACAATATATTACAATAATGATTAATAAGAATAACAAAAATCTTAAAAATTTTTGAAAATTTTAAATAAAATAATTACCTACATAATGATTAACGTAATTCCGAAATATTAGAAAAAATCTCAATTATCAATATTTTTATAAAGCTATTTAAAGTTAAAATTTTAATAAAATCAATGTTTAATGTTTTTACATAAATTCTTCTTATTATATTTCAATATTTTACAATAATGTTAAATAAAATTATTATGGGTTCTATGGGCATTCATATTGAACGTAGATGTAAAAATTTAAATTAATACATATATCATCTGATGAACTTCACTCAAAATCTTATTTCCCAATGTAATCATTTATTATTACATTCAAATTGTAATCAAAATTAAACACTATCATCTGTAGAAATATATCCCACCTACACTAGGTCTGCTATTATTTTTTTTTATTTACCTATTATTACTAATTGCTGATAATAACTAAATACTACTGTTTAATATATTAAATAAATATAAAAGTAAATATCCACCATTAATCCTTTGATATGATTCTATAACTGAAAATAACATGAACCATACAAATTAGCTATTCTAATTTGAATAATATTTATTATACAAATAATAATAATGATAGAATAAAAATAAAAAAAATTCAAATTCTGATGATTAGGTACTTATATTATTTATTTCGATAAAACAGTTTGGGTAATTTGTGTCCTGTAAATAATTAAGTAAAGCATACCTACTTTCCATATTTAGGGGGACGTGTGGTGTAGTCGGCGTAACATTCGCGGAAAGCTAAACCTAGGTGTTAAGCACCGTAGCCAGTGTAACGGTTGAATTTATACCCAAGTCGTCATTTTATGTCACCTCAGCATTATTTACATGTAGACCAGACACGGGTGAGCTGAGTGCGATATATAATAAATTAGTCGAGTCTTAATAGCTAAAGCATAGAGTTGTGTTTTAAGAACTAAATCAGTCGTGATTATTTCATTTAAGTATTTTATTATATTGATTCTTGTCAACTCAACTAGAAGCTCACAATCCGCTACGCCTGTGATCTACAATAAACTACCCTCCAAGATCAGGGTTACTCAGGTGATAGTGGATTATTTGTATTTTTTATAGTTATTTCGTTGTAATATTAGGTACGTTTATGTTCGTTGCTAAATTACGTGTTAGATATTGAACGCAGGTCATAAGTTTCTAGGACCTGTAAAACATAAATAAGAAACCTTTGTTTTATATCGGTCTAACGACCCCGTTCAAAAGACCGTTTAGTGTAGTAGGAAATAGACTGCTCATTAACTGAATAGGATTTGATAGAGTACGAGGCGTGTAACGTTACACCAGGCATTCGACAGCGGATGGGTTACCGCCACTGAAAGATACAAGGTAATGCCTCGACTACTACCATTCCCTCTACCAGGCATGACAGAAACCCATAGGGTTTCTAATAGAAATTCTGTCATATAGGCGTCCGAACAGACCTCTAAGTCTCTCTTTCGGACAATAATGCCATACTCAATAAATAAAATGGTAATATTAATAAATAATCACAAAAAACTATATAAATGTTAACACTTCTCATGCAAAAGAAAATAATAACATGTCAAATATTATAAAGTCACTTCTTTTAGATTCTGAGCGAAGCGAATAATGTATTGATTTTAAAATGATGTGTGTCTTTTTTTTCTTAGTATGAAGAAACTTTTACCTTCCAAAGGCCGAAATAATGCTTCGATTTTCACGAATAGCATATGTTTCCGGTAGGAATGTGGATAGGTACTTTATTTAGATCATTTTTCGAATTTCTCAAAATTAACCTAAAGCGCTAGAAAAAATCACGAAAACTGAAATTTTGACGAATTCGATTTCAATATCGTCTTTTTTTTTATAATTAATATCATTATATTTTATTTTATTAATTATTATTAATTTTTTATATATTACACAATATTAATATTACTTTTAATAAATAGAACAATCAAAATTAAAAATAATAGATTTATTTTAATATAAAAATTACGGGAACGATGCGTTACTTATTTGAAAATGCATACTAGTACCTATACTTACTACTGGTAATGATAAATAACAAATAATTAATCATGAAATAATACCTTGTTCAAAGTAAATTGAAAAATTATGTGATATGAATGAATTTCATAATCGCATAAGTGTCCAATTTAAACTATCGAAACTATGATCTAGTAGTATATTTTTATTACAACTTACAGAATGTGAAAAAAGAATTTAAATTATTGTAGTTGATTTCCTCATAATAATATTTATATAGGTACTCAAAGTATCAAATACTTGTGCACTAATACAGTAATACGTTATAACATGTAAAGTATACTCGTATATATTATTTAAATAGCAAAATCTGTATTCTGTAAAATTTGTACACTTTTTGTTGTACTTTAAAATTATATTGACTAAATAGTAAATAGTAATAATACTAACTGACGTGATGGTCATCGTTAGTGTAATTATACTCTGTAAAATAGTAAAAACAATTATTTAATAAAGACATATTTTAATTAATATTTAAATAATTAGGTATTGATATATTATATTATATTATATTATATTATATTATATTATATTATGTATAAAGTTTTAGCTAAGTAGGTAAGTACCTACTCAATTTCTTTATCGATTGCACTTCACATATCTATCAGGTAGGTTAGTGAAAAATATTTTTTTTTTTTTTACTAGTAATTCATAATATAGGTCTTGTCTATTATTCTCTGCTTTCTAAACTAAACGAACTTCACACATAATATACTATTACATAATATTTCTTAAGTAATAATAATTTTTGGAATTTCTAATAGAAATATTTCGGTCCAATTTGGTCTATCTACAGTAATCTACATCATTGGTTCCAACCTGGTGGTGCACAAGTCATTGTAAGATGGTCCGCGAGCCATACTTACATAATGTAAAAATATTTTTTTAAAGTTTAATAAAAAAAAAGATCAATTATTAGTATTATTAAAATCCTGTTATAAATAATTTCATTGTTTTTTATTCACTCATAATCAAAATTCTAAAATATGTGAAGAAAAATGATTCTTATTTAAAAGAAAAATAAGATATAAATAGAAGTGGTCCGTGACGTATCGGAAGTTCTCCTATTGGTCCGTAGTACCAAAAAGGTTGGGAACCACTGATCTATATTAATGTACACATAGTTATGAATTGTAATTTATTGTTTTTTTTTTTTTTTTTAAGTATGAAGACACTTTTACTACCCGAAATAATGCTCCGATTACCACGAATAGCATATGTTTCCGGTAGAAAATTGGATGTGTTTGGTACTTTAATTTAGGTCATTTTTCGAATTTTTCAAAATTGACCAAATGCGGTAGAAAAACGACGAAAAATTTAAAAATATAAAAAATAAACAACATTTAAATTTTATGAGTTGATCGAAACCATGAGACAAAAAGATGATAAAGAATTGTTAACAAATTTAGCTAGAGGGCAAAACGACGAAAAAATGACAAAAAAACGTTCTTTTTCACGAAAACTGAAATTTGAAGTTTTCGTGAAATATTTAAATCAAATTCATCGAAAATTCAGTTTTCGTGAAAAATGCATTTTTTTCCCCTATTGCATACGGTCAACTTTAAAAAAATTCGATAAAGGACCTAAATAAAATACCAACGACATCCATTTTCTAACAGAAAACATATTCTGTTCGTGAAAAATGAAGCAATATTTGGGGTAGTAAAAGTGTCTTCAGACATAAAAAAAAAACACACAAATGATTGTTAAACCAATACATTCTTCGCTGCGCTCAGTATCTAAAAATAAATAATTTAATTTTAATATCATTTACTACTAAGCGAATATATTTCAATACTCCGATTTGCTTTGTTTAAAATGTATTAAAGGCATAATTATTATAAATGTTGAATTTATAAATAATTCTCAAATCCTTATATTTTTTGTTTTAGAAAACTATAAAAATGTATACAAATAAATAAATATATTATACAAATATTAGGTAGGTACTTATCTTTGTTATCTGTAATAATAGTTTTAAAATTAACATAATTTATTTACCTTTAATAAATTGTGTAAAATAATTTCTAAATACACTATCAAAATACATTTTTGTATTCAATAATGATCCTGAAATTAACAAAATAGATTTTACTTCAGAAGTGCAAACAACTCAAATGAATACAAATAATAAATAATAACCTTTATTTTTCAAAATGTATATTTTTTTTATTCTTACTAACTATAAAAATTTACTAATTACCATCTGGAAAAGTAATATTAATTTTAAGAAATTCAGCATATTCATGTATGAACAAAAACTCTCCATATATCAATATCAAATAATTCATTAGAAAGTTGTTTGTAAAAATGTTTACAGATACACCTGTAATACAATTAAATACCTTTCATTAAATAATCGAAATGTGAAAATGTTATTTAGTAAAATAAAATAACATAATAATAATAATAATTATTTCGGGTATTAAATAAAATATATTAGAATACAATATAATTTAATTATAAAAATTATTATTATATATTCTATTTAAATATTAAACAGTATTACTACTTTTATAAAATAATAACAGTACGAGAAATGAGACATAAAATATAATACTTTTATACATTAATATATATTAAACCTTTCCACCATATTTTGGTTATTGCTGTATATATTGTCAGCCAGACAATAATATTTTTATTTACAAGTATTTAAACAATAATATATCAGAAAATATCAGAAATGTAATTAGTAAAATATTCTTCAATAAAGTTTTTTGTTATTAATATCAATTAATTATAAAAAAAAAAAAAATTAATATAACTATTATGTTGTGAAAAACAATATAATTGAATAACCTTACTATCTATGTTTTTAATAGTTTCCATGAAATCTTTATATATGCATAATAAATTTTTATAATGTTCTATTAACAATGCATTGGGCATAGATTGCCAGGTATCTAGAATAATAAATAAAAAAATTAATTATTTGTGTTAGGTTACCTAAAAATTATTTTAATAAAGTTATACTCGTAAATTTGAAGTGATATTTTCATAATATATACGTATATATATATATATATATATATATAATATGTACAGTATACATAATAACTCAATTTCAATATTTCACGATAACTCGGGCAATTTTGAAGTTAGAGACTTGAAAATTTTATTAGGTATTCACATAGGGACTATATAATATGTGATAAAATTTTGGAACAATTATGTTAATTTTTCTACAAAATATAGGACTTTGAATACTTCATAAAATTCTCGTTTTTATGTATATAAAATTTTATAAAATTGGCAATTTTGGACATTAAGATCTGAAAATTTTACTGAAGTATATACTTACATATTACTTAACATCATTAGGTATATTAGAAAAATCTCAAGTCTCGATTTTTTTTTTATAGGTGTTTAAAGTTGAAATTTCAGTAAATTTAATATTTAAAGTATTTATATGGGATTCATCTTATTATATTACAATATTTTATAATAATGTAAATAAAATTGTCAAGAAATTTTTAAAAAATTTTAAAAATTTATTGAAGCTTAAATATATTTTACTTAACTCAGTTCCAAGTAATTGTGAATTATTACATTTACGTTTTTTTTTTTTTTAAGATAGTTGTTTAAATTATAAAAAAGAAGAGCTTATCAGCTTGCCACAGAGATACAGGTATGCAAATCATAGTGTTTAATTTTAATTAGAATTATAATGCAAATATGTTACCATCGCATTCGAAAAAAGTATTTTAAACGTAGTTCTGTCAGATATGGGCATTTAGGTGACAAGGGATTTTATGATTTATATTATTTTTATTATATTTATTTATCTATTACTTGAAAATTATATGGTGTGTTCATTTATGTACCCGTACTAAAATATGTGTACCTATATGGCCCCTATATGTGTGATAAAATTTTGTTTTAAATATTTAATAAAAAAAAATGTCAAAATTTTAATCATTATCTGACTCAACTTTGCTCAGGGTCGTTTTTTCGAATGCGATAATTTATCATTGCATTTAAATTCTAATTAAATTTATACACTATGATTTGCACACCTGTATGCTGTATCCCTGCGGCAGGAGTAACAGCTCTTCTTTTTATTGTTCTAAATTATAATACATAATAATACATATAATATTTAGTATATAAATGTATTATGTTTACTTTCTAATCTAATGATTTTAGATGACATTCTATATTGATATAAAATTCGATTAAAATCGTTTTCATTACAATTTGTTGAATGATTAAAAAACTGTATTAATTCCTGTACATCTCGTGTTTCTATAAAAACTAATGAAAAATATTTAAAAACATAATATTATAATATTAAAAATGTTATATTAAAGTAATTTTATTTTATATTTTGTTTTTACGGTATTGTTGTTCATTTTTTATGACTGAAGTGACTTTCTCTTCCAGAAATAATGTTATAAAATTGTTTATTAATATTATATTATATGCCTAAATTGGATTTATTTAATTGTATTGATTTAGATATTGATTTGATATTTGGTTATGTTTATAGAAAAGAATATATTATCAAATATGACATTTTTAATATAATTAAAAACAAGTATTTTTATATTTTAATTATATTAGTAATATATTTGTTAGATATTTTAAAGAAATCCCACGGGTAGTTTTTGCACCTCATCAAATTCTACCAAGTGCCGTCTATGCCTAACTGTAATAGTGTTTATATTCATAAATATATATTATATAATACATATTTACCTGTATTAATTAAATAATTACATATTGAATCTATTTTTTGATAATAATCTGCAACATCTTCGTCTAAATATATTAAAAGCATGCATATTAGTATATACATAAATTATTTATAATTATAATTATTATTCTTTCGTAATTAATTTGAAATGTTAAAACATTATAAAATAGTAAAGTTATGAATTTCTAAATTATTAGAATATTTAATATAATATTGTTATTAATTTATTATTATTGTATTTATATAATATATATTTTAATATGTGGCTCATTATATTATAATAAGAATAACCTTTTTTGAAATATGGTACCGAAACATATTACATCAATCATGCTTATAAATTTATTATAATAGCTAATATCCATAAGTTATATTTTGTATTAACAATACCATTATGAAATTTGAATATTGTAAGAGGCATATGATAATATAATATACAATAATGACACTGTATAATATTATTATAGCATACAATAATAATAAAAAATATTAAAAGTTTAAAAAATAAAATAATATTACTTTGTCTAATGTATGTGGAAATATTTATATCATTCATTTCCGATATAGCAATTTCAAATAAATAATCTTGAAATTTAGTGCATTGTTCACGCGTTAAATATTTAGTATCTAAAATAATAATGAAAAAATAAATAAATTTATAATAAAATAATTATTTATATTATTATATAGGTAATAATATATATTTAAAAATACTATTTATCATTGAATCAGATTTTATATTATTGCACGCTCTTTTTTTTTTGTCTGATTTTAACTATTTATTATTTATATAATATATTATACCTACTTCTATTATACGTATGTATTACTTTGATTTTAACCATAGTTTTTAAATTAAATACATGTTATGATAATATTTTATGAATTACAACAGTTTCAATTAGGTATATTATTATCCTAGGCGACATTATTTAATGTTAATCTATCATATTATCTATACTGTCTATCATTTTTCCAAGTTATCTGAAAGTTATACCTTTATGTAAAATATTTCAAATGATTTCACAAAAAAAATGTTTAATAAATAATTGTATTTTAAATAAGTTTGTGCTTGTGAAATGTTAAGTTAATTGATTACCTATGATGGAAAAATATTCATAAATTACAAAACTGACCTAATTAACGTACAATCTATTGTTGTAAGACTCTAACGAAAACATAATCCTTGTTTGATATACGGACAAATACAATTTCTAATAAAAAAAAAAAAAATTATGAATTTATTGTTAAATGTTAAACTTTGTAGATGTGTAAAAGAAAAATGCACTGACCAAATGTAAAAATATTTATTTACATATATTATATATAAGTACATATTATATATATATATATATATGAATGTGTATTGTGTACGCCATATTATATAGAATTAAAAAATGATGTCCCCCAAGACCCGCATATACGATATATTAATTAATATGATAATATTATAATATGGAGAATTAGTGTAAAATTTATTATTCCAATTACCTTGATGAGTGAAATTATTTTATGTATAGAAATACTAAAATTGTACCTATATTCGTTTGCCTATTAGGTAGGTATATGTATTTTATTGTTATTTTTATCTGCATAGAATTTTTATTCCCAAATGCATTTTGTGTACGTTATTGCAAATTATTATGAAACGCAAATGAATCTTAATTTTTTTTTAAATGTGCTTTTAACAAATGAACTGTTTTTCTCTGCATAATTATACATTGTCTTTAATTTACTTTTATTCTTCACTCTTAATTCATAAGTTAATTAAATTGTAATTAATCCGAAGGGATCCGAAACAACAGACCAGAGAGAGTTCAATGGTTGACAAACCTTCTAATCTGAATTGGGTGTAAATTCTAATGCATATTTTTATATCTAAAACAATATATTTCGCAAGAAATATAAATCGTTAATTTTACCTTGAATTATTTTGTATGCCAGAAATAAATTCTTTTTTGCGTGTTTAGCCTTGGAAACTAAAATATGTTTCAAATAAAATTAATATTAAACCAGGTAAATTAATTAATAAAATAATATAAAATATTTAATTAAAGAAAAAAATTATCTCTCTAGTAATGTATGAAACTGAATATTATAATATTTAAACCAAATAATAAAATAATAATTAATTACCATCTATAAATTTATATAATATAACTATGACTTCCTTAAAATCTTCTGCGTTATCTAAATTTAAAATAAAAATCATAAAACAGCTATGTTAATGATAATGGTAAATAAAAATGTTAGTGTTGTATTATAAATAATATTATGATTATTTATAATAATATATATGCATTCGATAAAATCATTAAAATTGAAGTTTACATTTATTGATAATAAATAGATAGTTGTTAAAATAATTTAGATACACATTTTATAAACCAAAATAAAAACAATAAATTATATTTAATAATATATCTATATTTAAATTGAAATATAAAAGTAACAGTTCTGAAATTGTATTACATATTATTATTATTATTATTATTATTATTATTATTATTATTATTATTATTATTATTA